>CM053622.1:171098231-171132013 GCA_028646595.1 Phalanger gymnotis | reverse complement strand
CAATGTGTTTCCTTAGCTCTTATACCATTTACGTTACTTAGGTAACTTAGTCCACTTTAAGGAAGAAAAGGAGAGGAGCTTCTTAGATTATTTCCTTAGGCTTGAATCTTTACCCAGGGTTTCATCCATGAACATTAGAATTTAGATCATGTTTCACTTTTTATGGAAAAAATAAAAGGAACTTCAATCCTTTATAAACATTCTTGCTAAAAGTACATCATACAGGACAGATTTTATTTCACCATGCAGAAAATTCAAATGCAAGTGATTCATACTTGAGACCATTAAAAGTCAGTGCATCTCCCTTTACCTATCTAGTGAGCCCCACCTATTCCAGGGACACATATAATCATCTAGGCTTATAGTAATAGCTTATATTAGGATACTCTTATCCCCCATTAAAAAGTGAAAACACTCAGGGTTACTAGTGAGACAATCTGCCCACTCCTCCCCTTAACCTGTTTAGTCCAAATGACCAACAATGCAAATGAAGGACAAGGTGTAGGATTGCCTTTCTACATAAAACAATTCTGTCTTTTTGCTCTTCCTTGGCTCAGGCTCCTACTTCTTCCAGAATGCCTTCACTCATTCCAACAACTCAATGTTTTACAGAAACCATTCCTCCTATTTTAGGAAGCTTTATTCCAGAACTCCTCCTTTTGTCCAGGAACTCCCTTGTTTCTTATCCACAGTCTGTGGTCATTGTCACCTTGGTAGCTATGTGGTTCCTCAGAGAAGGAGCAAGGGTACCCAAGCCTTTCTTGAGGTTACTGAAGTTTTTCACTGTCCCTCTACCTCTTCTCTCCTTGTCCTTCCACTCTCACTCTCTCTACCTTCTCCATCCTTACCTAGAAAGGCCAGTTTTAAGAGTGTGGCTCAGGTGTGTCTTGGCAATGACTCAATCAGACATCCTTAATATAGTGTCATTGGGCTAAAGAGTACCCAGGGGAGAAAGAATTTATTCAGAGACCATTAAGGAAATATTATTGATGCTAGATGTCTCAAACATGTTATAAATGGGGAATTTATACTTTTTAGAGTCTATGGAGGCATTTTCAATTCCTAGATGAAGGCCTCATTCTTTAATTTTGTTAATGTTAGACTCTCCACTCACCACCTTTATAATGGATGAGGGAAATGAGAAGTTTTCGTTGAACTGGCAAAAGGTCAGGTAAATTCTTCTTGGCTGGGCAGTAGGCTAGGGAGTAAGGCCCAGCCCAGAATCACAGTATTACCTGGAACCAGGCATTTAGCCTTGGCATACCTCTAACATGAGAGAGTTTGGGGAATTATTCACAAAGAATTGACAGTTAAAGCCAATAATAGTTGAAGAAGCCACGTGAAAGATGGAATGCAAAATTTCCTCTGTGAAATGTTATTATGCTGATCTATAGCAAAGCAGTATTGTGATGATTAACTCATAAAATATAATGATAAAGGTTCTTTGGAAACATAAAAGTGCTGTAGAAATATTAGTGAGTCATAATGATCAATTATAGGGAAAGAAGAGAGGACAGAGTAGAAAATGATGAAGCAGGCTGAGAATCTGGGTGAGAGGTTAAAGAGGAACCAACGAAAGAAATGTTCAAGAAGTAATTTAAAATGTTAAAAGGGAGTTTAGGAGAAGATAGAGTAGGAAAATTCCCCTTATAAAGGAGGCCAAAACAATGATAACAAGGCTAACTAGTGGACGTGCTTCTGGGCTTGGAATGACCAAGACCTGGATCCATATCCTATTTCTAACAATAATATTTATGTGGCCATAGAAAAGTCATTTAGTCTCACTCAGGTTCAGCTTCCTCGTCTGTCAAATTAAGATAATAAAACCAGTAGAATCTATCTCCCAGGATGGTTATGAGGTTCAAATAAAATTATGTATGTAAAGTACTTTGTAAAACTTAAAGCTAAGTGTAAGTTATTATTAGTATTTGAACGGGTAAAGGTGATTAGTGATTGAAATGGAAGTAATACTAGCGGAAATAGGAGGAAAGAGACACTTTTCAGGGTTCCTAAGAGCTTTTTATAAAAAGAAAGTAACACTGCATTAGCAAGGAGGCAATATATTTAGGGGATTTGAATGTTACAGAGAAGAGCTATCAACTGAAAAGGCAAATGACACAAAAAGCATTTTCATTTTGAGATACACAAAAATTACGTGTATAAGGGAGGTTTTTAAAAATGTAATGGGATGAGGACATAACGATTAAATAGGAAAGAAAAAAAGGGAACTCAGGAATAGGAAATCGACATTTCCCCAGCTCCTACTTAGCACAATGCCTGGCTGGAAATAGGTTTTTATTAAATGCTTGTCGACTGATAGAAAAGAAGAAAGAAGTTACCATAAGTTACTTTATTAATGGTTGAAAGAAGATTTCAGTAATCAACTTGAAGTATAGCTACTTCTCAATCTGTAATCACCTAGCATATGAACATCCTTACACTTAAGAAATGCTGGCTTTCTTCCTCTTTTGTGTACTTCTGAGCACACACTCTCCATTTTCAACCCAGCTAAAAAGTGAGATAAAGCTGAATTTGAAACCACAGTACAATTGTAAAGGTCACTATTCCAAAATAATATTGTGGCCATATGGGACAATATCATGGGCCATATTCGAATGGTATCACTTTTAAAAAGTGCCCTTCCAAATGTGTTAAAAATAATTGGGGAGGGAGAAACTTAGAGAGAGGCCGAAGAAATATCATCAATCAATCAATCAATAGGCATTTCTGCCATTTACCTTGCTAGGGTCCAGGAATACTTAAGCAAATATTAAAACAGAAGGGTTTACATTGTTATGGGGCAAAAGGAAGTACATACATAAGTATATATAGGATAAATGTAAAAAGAATGAATATTATCAACATTGGAGTGGAAAAGACTCTACAATTGGAGATTATTATTTAAAAATGAATTTTCATGGTCATTGGAATTTTTGTACAGAACAATGTGAAAATCTCCATGCTTTTTACACCTTAAAAAAGTCATACCTAAAATGAAGCAACCTTTAAAATTGTATTGTAACCAAGGCATCCAGATGAACCAATAGTCTGCTAGGTAGGGTGCAAAGACACCACATGATCTTTCATTTAACCAAAATGCTAATGAAGTTTTCATAAGTGATTGCCCCAGAGTCATAGCTTAGGGTTATTTTAATTTCCTGCCAACTTGGTGGTATAATTCCCCTCTCTTTATTGTTTGCTATTGGCTGCTATTTGCTTGTATTGTATTTCCTGGCAGTACCTGGCCTGGATTGTGGTTAGGCAATTTTGCATTGCTAGCTCATATACTCCTGTAAAAGTTTCCAAACTCTTTAGGGGAGATTTGCTGGGATTGCAATTTCCTAAGGTTAGACAGTTAAGCCTGTCTCCCCTTGATGTGTCCATGTAAATCCCATTATGGCTGATCAGAGCTATATAAGGCACTATAAAATGGAGAGCAGACTTCCACAGGGGGTGTTTGTCTCTCATCTCTGTAAACCATTGAATGTTTTGCTTAGAAAGGATGCAAGGGACAAATTTTTCTTTTCTTTTCTCCTTCCTCTTTCTCTCTCTCTCTCTCTTTGCTGTGTCTCTTTAAGATCTGTAACCTTTTATTTTCACTTTGATAGTCTCTATGTGGGGGTATTATGGAGATCTGTGGAAACTTAAAAAAAAAAAAAGGAACTCTGGTCTGATTAGCAAGAGAGCAGGAAATGTGGCCTTAAATTTCTCTTAACATCTTTGCTCTCAAATTGATAAGTATTTATGCAGCTCCTGTCTCTGGAGGGCAACTGAAAACATCAATCTTCAGCATCTCTGCAACATTGGCCGTGTGCTCGCCATGTCACAGCATTAGCTGTTGGAAATCGGTTACTATGGTTACCACCTATAAAAAGGTCACCTTCAGGAAATTCTTTCTGTATGCAGGATAATACAGGGATAATGAAACTTCCTGTAGGAGGGGATAAAGAACAGACTTCATTATACAGGCCTATAATTACCTAGGTGGTTTTGGAGGTCTGTTTATTGTAATCAGTGTTCTATATGTCTACACTTAGAAATACATCACTCCGATGTACTCTAAAGGGGAGCTTGCATAACATGAGTGCTAATGTTCCTAAAGGGGAAGAAAGCCACCTGCAGTGAATGGAGGACTGCAGTTTGCTTCTCCAATGTTAAATGTGTTCTTTTAATTGTGAAGTATTTAGCCGTTTTTCTCCATCAATAAGAAGCACTTTCACTCATGTTAACTAGTTTCCAAGATGGGTTGAGTAAGATTCCTACAACCTTTTTTTGGCAGGTATATTCAGCTATCAATGAAGTCAGAGGTGCAACTAGGACAGGGTGATGGGGCTTTTCCCCAGAGCTTAGAATTTAGGGAGTCTGTTTCCTCTCCTCACCATTTCAGCACCTCTGGGCACTCTGCCACCTCAGCACAATGACAACCCTGTCCCTTGCACCTGCTCCCCATCTGCTGCCCCCTAGGGATGTCCTGGTTGACTGCTTCATGAGATTATTATGCTTCCATTTTACCTTGCCTGGTCTCATCGTAGGTTCACGAAGGACCACAACTGGTTGGGCTGAATTGTATTACACACCCTATCCTCCTGGGGATTAATCTGTGTATTACATTGACTAGAACAGAGTTTTTTCTCCTATACCCCGTCCCATTTCTCTTTAAACTTTAAACTTCTCTGGGCATCAAGATTATACTGCAACCAACCAATGACAACCGTTATCTACAAATAAACTTGTGTGTGTGTGCACACAATGAGTTTTCCCCAGATGCCAGAATTGCTAGTTGTGGTTCCACATTCAATATCTTCTCAATGAAAAGACCTTAAAACAAGACAAAACAAAATTCTTAATGCCTTAAAGTTCTTGCACATCAGCTAGTGTCTTTTAGTTCCAGTTTACTTCCATACTTTAAAGAATTTATCCCTGGAAAGAATCTTAGACATCATGGAGCCCTAATCCCTCATTGTATAAATGAGGAAATTGAGTCCTAGAGAGAAGTGGCTCAAGTAATGGAACCACGTAGTGTCCAAACACAGCTCCCAGTTTTCCACATGTGTAAGGGCATGGAGTAGCTTCTAGAGCTCCAGTCATAGAATCAGGCCAGATCTAGGTTCAAATCCTTCCTCAGATACTTACAAAGTATGTCACCTGGAACAAGTTCTTCAACCTCTGTGAATCTGTTTCCTCATCTAAAGAATGTGAACAATAATAGTACCCATCTCAGAGAATTGTGAGGATCAAATGAGATGAAATAGGTAAATTGTGTTTTAAACTTTGAAGTACAGTAAGAATAACAGCTATTGTTGGTATTATTAAACTAGACAGGAAGCCTTCTGGCTTTCTTTCCCCTCCATAGAGTCCCGTAAAGCTTGCTCTATGTGCTTGACAGAATAATACATTTGATCACAATTAAATACCTGGATGTAATTCAGTTTTGTCTTTATTATGTGACCAAGAACAAGAGGAGGCAGCTTGAGCCTTTTGCAGAAACTCTCCATTGAATTACTGTCTCCATGCTCCAGTTTGGGCAGTTGGTTCCCACTGATCTGTCATATGAAAAATGCTGTCCATCTGTATAGACTGCTTGCATGGAGTCCTACAAGACATCACCCTGTGAGAAAGGCTTCACTATGAGTGTGGGTAGCAGTACGTCTATGTGAAACCTGGGAGTAACTGATGTAACCCTGTCCTTTTGCAGAATTCATATAGCTGGATGTGGACATTTTCTAATGCATGTTAACAAAATGAGCTCTTTTGCTCTCCTTTTAATTATGTTAGGCTGCAAAATATTATGAGGTTCTTATTTGTGAGTGAAGTCTGTTTACTTTTGGGGGCAGAAAGGGGGGAGAGTCTGCTTTAGCCTACTAACCAGCAGGCAGACTCCCTGTTTTGCTCATAATCTCTTTAAATGAGACACAGATGCCCCAAAGCAAGACCACACATGAGGGTCTGATGCAGGTCATTTGGCAGGATTTCATTTAATATTCAATTCCTGGCTGCTGGTTATCTCTGGTAAATAGAAAGCAGGTACATAGTGCTAGTGTACAGTCAACTCAGCAGAAAGTGGAGTATGTTAAGTCTAGAATTCACGGAAGAGGATTTTTTTCCTTTTTTTTCTGGAGATATAAATGTGAGATTGATTGGAGTAGAGGTGTTAAATGAAGCTACATGAATACATGAAATTGCTCAGGCAGAGAATGTAGAAAGAAGAAAGAGCTATCGATATCTATCTATCTAGCTATGTCTATCTAATTTTATCCATATATCTTCACACACATATTAAATATATACACATACCACTTTGGGGGTGGAGAGAAGAGTATGAACTAACAAAGGAAAGGAAAATTAATAGCTAAAAGATTAACCTAAAAGTTAATAGACATTGATTCTCAAAATTAGATCGGACTTTCTTCAAACTTTACATGGAAATTTGGTAGTATGTCTAACACGAATGACTGACAGGTTAGCCCTTTGACCCTAGCTCTTCTAAATTACCATGTAGGCTTCTAGAATCCTACCCCCGATTTGGATTTATACTCAGCCATTTTGCTTGGTTTCCAAATGATCACCCCCAGTTGACAATAAACCTTTCCTTACTTGAATCAATGACACAAAACTGGGAAGCCCTCAATTGACACCTTAGTCTGTGTGACTGAATACACTCCCAAAGCAGGTTGGGAAGCAGCCAGATACAGAGGAAAGAGTAATAACACTTTCCTCAGAGGGTTTGCGTTCAAATATCACTTCCGAGAATTAACACCTTCTAACCTTGGACAAGTCACTGGACCTCAGTTTCCTTGTCTGTGAATTAAGGGAGTTAGAGCAGATGGCTTCCAAGGGTCCTTATATTTCTAGATCTGTGATTTTAAATTTGACCTTCACTTAGCAGTATTCATCTGGGTCTTATGTTTGATGGGATATTGTGGAGGAATTGCTGACAAAGATGAGCAGGGAAGAAAACAATTTAGAGCTAGATGGCAGAATCTAACCAGTCCAACTTTCTCATTTTATGGATGAGGAAACAAAGCCCCAAATCATTGAAAGACCTTGTCCAAGGTTAGTGGATGACTTATCAAGGCCACTCAGCTACTAAGTTAGCTGATCTGGAATTCAAACTCAACTCCTATTGCTCCAAATCTAGTGCTCTTTTCATGGCTCTAAGTTATTGCAATATTTGAAGAAAAGTATGTTTGATTCGGTTTAACACGATGTGTCATATTTTTAGCATGATTGTATTTTTAGAGTACCTTTAATATCTGTGTTCTCATTTTAGCCTTAACCCCATCTGATAAGGTGGGTAGGTTACCTTTGCCATTCTAGTAATGGAGGTAAAGTGAATTACTCAAAGTCTTAGAGTAAGACAAAGACAGTGAAAAGTAGGTGTTAGGTCTCCCGCTAATAAACCATATCAGAAGTGTCAGGATTTCCCCTACATCTTTTATGTTCTAGATTTTACAGAGGGCAAATTTGCCCTATTGATCATATAAAAATGGTGGTGAGACTTTGTTCTGGGTTTTTGCAGTTAAATAACAGCAAACTGCAGCTAGGCATAGTAGAGATAGTCCATTTTTAATATTGCTTATTCCAGGAGGGACAGACTCAGGCAACTGACTACTTCTTGGCTCTATTCCCTCACTAGAAGCTTCTGTCTTTGCCAATATCTTTAGCCTCTTCTTTTAATAACCAAAGATCATCCTTATAGCAAATGTCTGTCTCATTCATAATCTTTAGATTATATATTATTCCCCAGACAAAAGCAACAAAAATTTCCATTCTGTTTCCCTTTAATCTTTTTCTTGTTTCTCCTTTCATTAAAAACTTTTTTTATATAGGAAAAAATTGAAAATATATAATAGTAACCCAGAAAGATGCTAGTATCTCAATGTACAAAGTTTTATATTTTCAGCTTCGGTTGACACAAAAGAACGAATCACCCACAAATCCTGCCATCTAATAGTTACGTGTGCCCTTGAGCCTCCTCTGCATTTTATCTGAAGGAGTGAAATTGTATCTCCTTAGGAAGAGATCTGTACCATGTTACATCATTACCATATTGCATGTTTACCTGTTACAAAAATCTTTTCATTTTTCAGCCAGGATATATCCACTTTGCAGATGGCTGGGAGGCTGCTTCTTTATCTTGGGGGAGGGGGTGTCCAAAGAAAGCAGGATTGCAGGCAACTTAATGCTATATTTTTAACACTGATTTGGGGAAATTGAATATTTACATTTCTATGTGCTTCTGTGAGTGAATGAATGAGAACATATTTATTAAGCACTTACTATGTATCAGTAACTTTGCTAACTGTTGGAGATACAAATACGAAAAGCAAAACAGTCTTTGTGCCCAAAGACTACACATTTAGGGGAATGATAGCCAAGCAGGTCTGAGAGTTCATAGCATGGATAGTAAGTAGGGCCATAGAGTAATTGGTTTGCATATTCTTTACAGGAATGGATGGTAACGTTGATTTGGTTACTGTTCCCAGAGCTAGAAAATGGAGGTAGGGTGGGATTAGACAGTGTGAAGGTAAGCAGGTTCGTTTCCTACCTAGCCACTCTCTTCGTAATGAGGGCTTTGTAACAATCTCTAGAAATCTAATATCTTGCAAGATCACATCAACATTGAAACTAACACCTCCTCAGTATTCCCTACTGCTGGGGTCCTTCCCTCCCTCTGATTGGAGAGGGCAGAGGTTGGAAGTCAGAGAGCTCCTGCTACATCCTCCATTTAAGGAGAGTGTTCAGGGCAGCCACTGACACTCATTATTTCCTACCTGGCTAGAGGACTTCATCATGCCCGAGACTGCTGCCCTCCCTCTGGAACTTTACCCTATGCCCCTTTCTTGCTTTCTACCCTCTTATATGTTGTAATGCGCTCCTTGACTGTATTGTGTTGTTGTTCGGTTGTATCAGTCTCGTCGACTCTTTGTGATCCCACTTGGGGTTTTCTTGGCAAAGATATTTAAGTGGTTTGCCATTTCCTTTTGAAGCTCATTTTATAGATGAGGAAACTGAGGCAAATGTGGTAAAGTGACTTGCCTAGGTTCACATGGTTATTGAGTGTCTGAAGCCAGATTTGAACTCAGGAAGATGAGTCTTCCTGACTCTAGACCCAATGCTCTATCCATGACATCATCCAGCTTCCCTAGGGACTCTTTTACCTTTTTGAAATATCCCTAGTGCTTCGCACAGAGCCTGACACATAGTAGGTGCTTAATAAATGTTAATTGCCTGACCAGAGAACAAGCAATGTATAGAAATCTCACAAATCTGGAGGAATACAAGGACTTAATGTGGGAACTTGAGTGCCAGGGGAAAGACCGAGGAAGTAGAGTGAGATGGAGCTAGAGAGCAGTGTGCTAGATGAAGATAACGATAACGAGGACTAGCATAATAAAGCACTGATGTTTGCAAACCATCTTGCATACATCATCTCGTTTGATATGAAGAACTCTCACTAACCCTGAGTTACAAAACCAAGTTTTGGTTGCACCATACTGCCTACTGAGCGAGTACATAATCTATAATGCCGATGAGCACCCACTAATAGCTACTAGTGAAAAAAATAACATGGATTCAAACAGTTCATGCAATCTTTGAAAAGTTTCTTTTTGCCAAATTACACCCAAGACTCTTGAATACTAAATGGACCTCATTGAATGCAGTTCTCTACAACCATTTTAAATTTGACCTTCACCTTCTGTGTGGCTTTTGTTCATGGGCTCTGTCTGATAAGTTTGCCAGAGTGCATCCACCCAATGTGCTGGAGGTCCTCCTCACTTTCTCCCATCATCACAAGGGCACCAAGGCTGTCCTCTGGTTGTCCATTTGTTATTCCTCACTCTCACAGCATGATCATCCCATCTTCTCTTCATGTAACCAGTCTGTACAGTGGATAGGATACTGAGTCTGGTGTCAGGAAGACCTGAATTCAAATCTGGCCTTAGACACTTACTAGCTGAATCACAAAATGAAAATGACAATTGAACAGAACTATGGCAACAATTAAAGCAGTAACAGCAGGAGCAGTAGTAGTAGTAACAGCAGAAGCAACAATAGTAGTAGTAGTAGCAGCAGCAGCAGCAGCAGCAATAGCAGTAGTAGTAGCAGTAGCAGTAGCAGCAGTAGTAATAGAAACTGGATCTAAGATTTGCAAAGTGCTTTACAGATGTTACCTCACTTACCCTCACCATAACTTTGTGAGGGAAGTGCTATTATTCTCTCCTCCCCCTCAGTTACCTCCAATGATGTAATTGAGGCTCAGACTTTTGGAAGGGAGATCAGTCAGAAGATTAATATGATAGCAGGGACAAGGAGAGAGAATGGACCTGTTAGGACATCCCAGATGAAGAAAGTACATTGAGAAATGAAAGTCAGCTCCTTCTCTGCTGCTTACAGTCTTAGAGAAACACAGGTAAGCAGCAGGGTGGTTAGAGCTCTGAGCCTGAGATCAGGAAAACCTGAAATCAAATCCAGTCTCAGACGCTTAGTAGCTGTGTAACCCTGGGCAAGTCACTTAACCATGCTTGTCTCAGTTTCCTCATCTGTAAAATGGGCTGGAGAAGGAAATGGCAAACCGCTCCAGTATCTTTGCCAAGAAAAACTCCAAATGGGGTCACAAAGAGTTGAATATGACTAAACAACAACAACAACAACAACAGAGATGTTAAGTAACTTATCCAGGTTCACAGTGCTAGCATGCATAGCAAAGTAGAATAGAGCTCTGTCTTATCTACCCACTTGAACCTAGGTCTTTCTGACTTCAAGGCTAATTCTATATTCACTATCCTATGCTGCCTCTCATTTTGCAATCGTCCAAGTGCAAAATGATGAAGGCTTGAACCAAGCTGGTAACTGTAAGATTGAAGAGAAAACTGAACACAAATTTAGCAATTTGAAAACTCCCGAAATTTCATAAAGCCCAGAGCTTAAGCAGCTCATCTAAGTTCACACTGATAGTATGTGATGTGATATTTCCACTTGAGTTTTCCTCATTTTAAATCCATCAGTCTGTCTACTACTACTATTACCACACACACACACACACACACACACACACACACATGCTCATACGCACACACACATGGTATACAACTGTGTTTCTATATTTACATGTATCATGAGGTAGTATGTTTAGAAAGGTATATTTTGAAAATCTGATTTGTCCAGTAGATGTAGCCATGTGGTAGTCAATAAGATAAAATGGATAATATGAATATGATAGGTGTGTTAATCAGGGGTGAAAATCTAGGCCAATGATTGTTTCAACAATTCAATCAGCAACTATTATTAACTGCCCTCTCTATGCTGTGCTAGGCCTTGGGAATACAAACACAAACTTAAAATGGCCCTTGTCTTCAAGGAACCTACTTATATCAGGGAAAACAACATGTATACATATAAATCAATACAAAATACATACACAGTAAAATCAAAATAATTTGAGGGGAGAGGACTACAAGCTAAGGGGACCAAGAAAGGCCTCATGTAGTAAATAGCACTTCAGATGGGTTTTGAAGTAAACTAGGAATTCCAATAGGTAGAGATGAGCAGAGAGTGTACACCAGGTATGGGGGATACAGCCTGGGCAAAGTCTTGGAGATCGAAAATTTAACTTCATATATAAGTTACAGTAAGGAGGTCAATTTGTCTGGAAGAAAGAGTACATTAAGGGTAATAAGGTATAATAAGGCCATTAGGAGGAATATAATAAGGCCCAGGAGTAAGGCAGAGTAAGATAAAATAAGCAAAGGTAGGTTGGAACTACATCTTGAGACTTTAGACGTCAAAGAAATGAGCTTGTATTTTATTCTAGGGGCAATAAGAAGTTGCTGGAGATTTTTTCGAGCAAGGATGTGACACGGTTTAATTAACCTGTGCTTTAGAATATCACTTTAGTAGCTATGTGGATGGATAATGTAAGAGGAGATGAACTTGAGATAGGGGAAGAACAACTAAGAAACTATTGCAATAGGGACAAGACCTGTGATTTCATTAATATAGTCAGAATTCTCATAAATAGAAGTGTATGTAGACTAATTTTACATATGTGTATAAAAGGTACTTATGTCTAAAGGTAGCCATCTCTAGGGCAGGGTGGAAGGATGGGAAGAAAAAAATAATTTACATGATAATTTTATTGTATATTTAAAAGTAATAGCAAGTTGAATACAATAGAAATGCAGTTTCATGTGCAATCTTCTTTTTAATTATAATATATTATAAAATGCTTGTTTTATTCCATAAATTAAAAATAAGATAAATTTTTAAAATATAGGTAATTCTCAGATGAGCAAACTTCTATCAATGCAGGTTGTCATCTTGTCTGCAACTCCTAATCTCACAGAATTGCCTAGAGTGCAATGAGAAGTAAAGTGATATGCCCAGGGCTACAGAGCCAGGATGTGTCAGAGGAAAGACTTGAACCTGTAGCTTCCTGGCTCCAAGGCCATATGCCGTAGTCTAGCTGCTTTTAAGTGATAAGGAGCTGCACTAGGAGAGTAGCTGTGTGAAAGGACAGAAAAGTAAACACTAATTAAATAATTTATTTGAAAACATCTCCTGGAATTTTATAGAGCACAGTAGTTCCATGACACTTAGCTGGAACACTCATTAAGAGGAGTTTATCCTTTCTCAGCCCACCATTGCCACTGTGTGATGCATCCTCAGACATTTAGTGTGTGTCATGTCCATGGCTCTCAAGTGTGCTTCAAGGGGAATGAAGCTGTCAGAGCAATTGTTATTAATGGCTATTTTACATCGATGTAACTTAGGAAATGAGAACACCTACCTGCATGAGATTTTAGATTCAACTTGCAGACTATATAAAGTTAGTTGTAGGACAATGTTCAGAAGTAGTCCTTCCCTTAGAAAAAGGTAGTAGGACTTTTGAGGGACAGCTACCAAAACCCCCCTCAAAATGCAGGGTTCCTAAGGTGTCAGATTGATGACTTTAGAAGTAGGAATCACCTGTGATCACTAGAATAAGTAGGCCTTGAGGAGAACACAGTTAGCCCCTACTCTACCAGAAGAGTCCTACTTTATCTTGGTGAGAATGTACTTTTATTTTCTGGTATCTGAGAGTAGCCTATTTGTGTAAAGGGTAATGTCCCTGGTGGTTAAAGACAATAATTTCATTCTACCCCCCAAATATCTTGTAATCTGGAAACAAAAGCTATGTCCTTAGACTTAATGTCATCCTATTCCAGTACAATACAGCATCATAAAATACAAATGTTTAATAAACACTATCTGTGTGCCTGGCATTGTGCCAGGTGCTGAGAGAGATATAGAGCTTGCATAAGGAGTTTCTGTCCTCAAGAAGTTACAGTATAATAAAGGGAGAAGATACCAACCTAGATTGAAGAAAGAAAGAGTAGTGGATAGAGGTCAGACTTGGGGTCAGGAAGACCTAGATTCAAGTCTTGCCTTTGATATGTATTGGCTGTATGATCCGGGGCAAGTCACTTAACCTGTTGGTACCATAGTTAACTCTCTAAAACTATAAATTATGAAAGAGGTGCTCATCATCATAGGTAGAATCTGGCCTCAGACACTTACTAGCTGTGTGACCCTGGGCAAGTCATTTGACCCTGTTTACCGCAATTCCTCATCCATAAAATGATCTGGAGAAGGAAATGGCAAACCACTTCAGTATCTTTGCCAAGAAAATCCCAAGTGGGGTCACAAAGAGTTGGTTATGACTGAAACAACTGAACAATAGCATAGGTAGAAGTAGTTTATACATTGACTTTCCTGTGCTAATGAAATATTAAGCCATTGTCAGTGATATTTGAAAGATCTTAGAAAATGGAAGAAGTGTTATATGGCTAAAGAATGTTAGATATCTGAAATTTCAGAAAACAGAAGAGGACAGAATCTGCAAAATATAGGCCAGTGAACTTGACTTTGATTCCTGGGAAAATTCTAGAATATATTATTAAAATAATGATGCGTAAACCATCTATTTAGGGAAGTGTTAAGAAGTCAGCAGTGATTCATCAAGAATAGGTCAGGTCAGACTAACTTCATTTCCCTTTTTGACAGGATTCTTGAACTAATTAGATGAGGGCAATGTTTGGATATAGTTTGCTTAGATTTTACTTGATCTTCCGGCAAAGTATCACCTACCATTGTCATGGAAAAAATGAAGAGATATGAGTTAGATGATTATATAATCACATGGGTTCAGAACTGTTTGATCTCAAACTCAAAGAACAGTTGTTAATGGTTCAATACCAACGTATCAAGAGATCTCCAGAAAAGCACTCCAAGGAGTCTGGTTCTGTGCTATTTATCAGTAACTTGAATACAGGCATACATATATAGTATGATCGTCCTATTTGTAGGCATCACCAAGTTGAGAGAAGTCGTCAGCATACTAGATGACAGAGTCAGCATTCAAAATGATTTTATAAGGCATAATATATTCAACAGGGATATCTGTAAAATTATGCACTTGGGTACAAAAAAATCTTTTTTGAAAGTATAAGATGGGTCAAACATAGTTAACAGTTGTTCTAAAAAAGATCTGGACTGCAAGATATGGACTGCAACCTCAATATGGGTCACCAGAGGTAGCCCGAACAGCTAACATGATCTTGTACTGACTTCAGGCATAGCTTCCAGAAATGAGGAGGTGGTGTTTTCATTCTACCATTTGCAGACATCATCCAGAGGATTGGGTCCATTTCTGGATGTCACAGTTAAAGAAGGACATTGAACCAGAGAAAGGTAAGTGGGGTGATGGAAGACCAGTTGGAGAAACTGGGAAAATTTATCTTGGAGAAGAAAAGATTCATGGGGCACACATTAGCTATCTTTGCATGGTTGAGAGGCTATAGTGTGGAGTAGGAGAATCAGTTTAAGAACTTGCAAATTTCCTTAGGGAAACCATGTGGTGAAATGCATAGAGTAGCAGGCTTGGAATCAGGAAGACTCATCTTCTGGAGTTATCTAGCCACAGACACTTACTACCTATGTGACCCACTTAATCCCTTTTTGCTTTGTTTCCCTCTAAAATTAGTTAGAGAAGGAAATGGCAAACTACTCTAGTATCTTTGCTAAGAAAATCCCAAATGGGGTCACGAAGAGTCTGGCACACCTGGAAAATGACTGAATAAGAAACAATACTCTACTGAGCAGTAGGGATGCTGCCAATATTAAGGGGCCAGAGTACAAGCAATAGCCTCACTAGAATGGTGGTTTGTGGGTAGTGCCACCTGGTGGCTGAATCATGTACTAGTCTCCCTAACTGGTTAATCAATTAAGAAATCTAGTGAATCGTCAATCCGCTTTTCTCTAGGTTGAAGAATGGAAGGAAATGACCCTAATGTGGGCAGCTATTGCTCCAGCAGCAAATACTCTGTGGACTTTATACCATTTTCATAATAAAACAATAACAAGGTTTACATAACACTTTACATGTTTTCTCATTTGATCCTCACAATGGCTCTATGGGGTAGGTGCTGCCATTATCTTCATTGTACAGATGAGAAAGAGGCTGAAACATTAAATGAATTACTCAGGTTCACTCAGCCAGTAAGTATATGAGATAGGGTGTGAACTTGGAGTCTGATCCCAAGTGTAGCATTCTCTTCATTGTCACCTAGCTGCTGCCTTTTTCACAGAATAAATTCATTAAAGAGTTAAAAGACAAAATTCTCCATGAGAATATGAAGTTGAAGTGATGAAGGTTAACAAGGAGAGGGATCTGGAGAGTCTTTCTGGAGGAAGCTATATTGGAGTTGGGGTTTAAAGAGTGGGTAGAGATCTGTACTTGAGGCTAAGGTGACTTTTACTCTAGCATTCTTTGAGTATGGACGAGAAATCTAAGATGTTACTGTGGACCCCTCTGTTCATGTCAATAAGCACAGAACAGCTGAGGAGTGCATGAGTGTGTGCATGTGTCTGTGTGGGGTGGGGGGGGATGTTAGGGGCAGGGAATGGGGAGGTGAACTTTCCTGTAACTTTTAAGGTTATCTTTCACATTATTTGATAGTTTTCCTCTCTTCTTTCATTGCTCAAGATCTTATCTCAACTTACTCTCAGGTTGATTAAGGGAAATTTCCTTGCAAATCTAGTCCATAGATTTTCCTTCTATAAGCCAATGTCTTTAGATGCAGCACTTACAACTCCATTTCAATTTTTTTCCTCCTAACCTGACAATCTTGACTGTGGCATAAGAAAGGGTTTCTGATTACCTAATGAGAGATATTTGTCCTGCTGCCTTCTTGTGCTTTGTTGTGTCTCCGCACGTGTGGGAAAGAAGTCACAGACCACTGCAAATCACTGTAGGGGTGAGAAAGCCTCTGGGGAAGGAAAACTTTGCCTGGAGAGATCAATGGCATTAAAAGTCTTCTCAATTTCTTGGCTCTGGCCAAGAGGCTATGGACTAGATGAAAGATCCTTTGAGAGAATGTTGCCGGGTCAAGACAGCTTGGAAAGTTAAAATAGAACCTGAACAGAACCTTCTTAGAAAGTAAGAATGAGGTTAAACATGCACGTGCACACACACACACACACACACACACACACACACACACACACACACACACAAGCACACACAAAAGGCAGTTACTTAAACCTGGGACCATAGCCATTCAATACTGGAGAGTGAGGTATTGCTCCATTATGGTGATTCCGTTGTCAAAATGGAATTCTTCAATACTCCTATTATTCATTTTATATGCTCCCCAAATATTTACATACTATCCAGTTCTTTCTGCAGGCATAAAATTTCGTCCTATGACCCTTCCTTAGGGTTCTGCATAGAAGGAGCCTTAAGCAACTTGCTTGGGGCTCTTATTATGGATTATCAAGAACTGGAGTCAGGAGTGCCTGAGTTCAAATCTAGCCTCAGACACTAACTGTGTAACCCTGGACAAGTCATTTAATCCTGTTTGCCTCAGTTCCTCATCTGCAAAATGAACTGGAGAAGGAAATGGCAAACCACTCCAGTATCTTTGCCAAGAAAACCCTAAATGGGCTCACTAAGAGTTGGACATGATTAACAAACTAAACAACACCACTCAAGAACAAGCAAACACAGTCAGGGTTGAATTCATAGTCAGCAGTCTTAGTACTTCGGCCAGCTACAAAAAAGCCCAAATACCAACTCTGAAATTCATAGTGTGAAAGGAATACAGGTAGTCATTAAGACCAATTCAATTCAGTGACAGGAAATAAAAGTTGTAAGAGTAGCTTTCAAGCATTTTAAACAATGTTACCTTTGTGGAACTTCTAAATTTCTATGCCTTGAAGCAAACCCCCTACATCCTACTCTAGTATAGTTCAGATAGCTAGCCCTTACTTGCTAGAAGGAAACTCCACTGATTGAAGAAGGACCTCTTGGGAGAAAGATTTCAATCTTCTTTTATCAAGGGAGGTCTCAAATTACAGGACAACTAGGCTTTAGGGTTTCCCAAACCCGCATTAGGCTTTAAGGTTTCCCAACCCAAATAGGGTTTTGACTTTGCAAAGAGTCAGGGAAATGTATTATTTTCCCATCTACACCAAAAGCTAATAAATCTGGTAGAAGTTTAATCTGTGATTAGAGTGTACTGTAATATATACTGTATTTAATTTTTAACCTCATGAAATAATGACCAAAGATATCAAATAAATGTGTAGGAGATACAATACTTATCAAAGGATGATGCATAAATCACATAGCTTATAAAATGTTACTTTTAAAATTGACAATAGCATTTTTATATGAATAAATTACTGACAAGGTATTTACTAAGTGCTTACTGGAGATATAAAAATTATAAGCAAATAAGACAGTCCCTGGCCTCAAGAAACTTGCATTCTAAGGGAAGAAGATAACACATAACTGAGGGGAGTGTAGAATTGAGGCAGAGTACCCTTGAGGTAGCTGGCATGTTACTGGAGATCTATTTCTAGGCTTGTGGCTCAGGGGAAGAGCCTAGGTCATTCTTCTATGAGAGGGGTGAGGGAGATGACCAAAAGAGTGGTGCTATAGATTAGAAATGCCTGGGAAATAAAGTTACAGACAAGATAATGCAAAATTTATATCTATGTCTTTATCTAGATATCTTAGTCTAGGGACCTAGGGGGCAAATTACAGGAATTTATAATTTACAAAGTGATTATCCATATATTTTCTCATAAAATGCCTTATGATAGGCAGAACAGGGTGGTGATTGCCATTCTATAAATGTGGAAGCTGAAATTAGTGTGGCTGTGACAATGATGATATAATACATAGTTATATGAACGAATACATACACAATATAGATATATATATGTAGTATATACACATACACTATATAGATATGTATATATGTTGTGGTGCGATTTCTCTCTGTATACATACACATATGTATATATACATATGTATGTGCATGTATGTATATGTAATATGTGTATGTATGTATAATGCTGGGTACAGCCTTTTGGGACCAAGTTTGGATAATTTACTATTTCATATTCTTCCTTCTATTTTAATAGAAGAAACTATTTTAATAGAGAATTGAATTATTAAGTGAGAATTGAGAAATATAAGGACCTTATTATTATAACCAATAAGGTGAAGGATAATATTTTGATTTATTCATGGTCAATATAACAGTTCAGATAGATACATAGACCATAGATAGAAAGAAGAATTTATTAAGTGCTTACTATGTACACAAGAACACAAGCAAGCAAGACAGGCCCCCTCCTCAAGGAGAACATTCTAGTAGGAAAGACAATGAGGAGAAACCTAGCTTCAAATCCCACTTCTGACACATATCGTTAAGTTGCCCAGAGTATAACTCTCTGAGCCTGGTTTCTTCAGTAGTAAAACAGGGATAACAAGGTCTATAGCACTTACCGAGTTCCTATGAGGATTGAAGGAAATAGCTCATGTTAACATGTTTTACAAACCTAAGGGTGTTATATAGATATCTTTTGTTTGTTTTTTATCAGACTTGTGGTTTCTTTGGTATGGGAGATTCTGGTGAGGAACTTTCTCCAGCAACGAAGATTGACACCTTTGCCTCCATTTACAGTCAGAAAATTCCAGGGGTGGGTGGGGTCGGTGGGGAGCAAGTGGTGGTGGTAGTGGTGGTGGGCAAAGGGACAAGTATACTTAGGCACTGAGAAATTTACCCAGGGACAAAAATCCAGGATATATTAGAGGCAGGACCTGAATCCAGGTCTTCCTTACTTCAAAGGCAGCTTT
Organism: Phalanger gymnotis; assembly: GCA_028646595.1. Taxonomy (NCBI): domain Eukaryota; kingdom Metazoa; phylum Chordata; class Mammalia; order Diprotodontia; family Phalangeridae; genus Phalanger; species Phalanger gymnotis. The sequence goes on along the minus strand of CM053622.1, from coordinate 171,112,821 downwards.
CTATCCACTGTCATACTTACTCAGAATTTAAATATCCAGTCAATAAGTCAACCAGGATTTATTAAGCACCTACTATATGTCAGATGCTATGCTAATTGCTAAAATATCAGGGCATAGTGTGCTTGAAGGTGTGGAGTCAAAAGGAATTTTGCTCCTACTTCTACAACCTGTGGGACAATGGACAAAAATCTATGGCCAATAATCTGCTCCAGACCTGGTTGTCCTCTATTGCTAATTTCTCCATAGCAGACACTAAAACGATAATAGTAACCTAGCGGTCCTCTATAAACAAACTGCTTCTTGTGACCTTTTCTCAAGAAACTAAAATGTGTCTGAGAGGATAACTACCTCCCAGAGAAACCTTCCGAGCTAAATAAATATAAACCTTCTTTCTAAAAAAAAAAAAAAGGTGTTGGAACCACTGCTAATTTCTCCATTGTGACCCTATGCAAATCTCAGCCTCAGTTTCCTTCTCTTTTAAATGGGGATCCTAGCACCTATCAAAGAGCTGCTGTATCAAATGAGACAATACCTGGGAAGGATGGTATAAACTTTCAAACACTGTATTAATGCTAGCTATCATCATTTTTAGGATGTTGCTGTGACCCAAGATATGATGTCATTATGCTCATAAGTTTTAACTATAGATATGAAGAAAGTTCTGGATAATCAGATGTTCCAGTTTTTGAGATGCTGGCTAAACCAATTCTAGCAGCTTTTCTCATATCTGTGTGTTGGATTCCACCTCAAATGGGGCTATAACGTGAGAAAAATTAATGCGAAAATAATCCAAATTTCCCAAGCCCTTAAAGGTCTGGAAATGGGATAGGGTTTTATTAGTAATTCATCAATTGAACATTTATTAAACTCCTAACATATGTTTTAAGGATGTCTGGCCTGAAGAAAGGAAAGCAATAGCCCCAGTGGTGCTGGATTTGTTTTTGGGCAGCCAGACTTCTTTCAAGTCACGGAAACTACCCACTTATAAGGAAGAGTGAGCCATTGAAGCCTTGCCAGAAGGCATCTGTTGGCACGACTGTCTATCTTGGGAGAGATTTTGGTTATTACTTCTGACCTCAGCCTGACCTCTGACTTTTATTAGCTTCTTTGATGCAGACACAGCTTACTGATGATGCATCAACTTTTTTTCTTCTTCTTATCATCCAGCATTATTTTGTTCCTGTCATCTGCCCTTTGGGCTGAAGTATTTAAGAGCTATAATGAAACAGACTAAGGGCTAGAGTCCCATCTGAGGTACCTTGCCATGAGTGACTCCAAAGTCTCAAAGAGAATAGGAATGAACATCTATTATGACTATGTATTGGGGTGCTTTCTCTCCTTTGGTTTGATGTCACAGAAATATTTCAAAGAAATTGATGAAGAACAGAGCTCCTAGCTATTATCATACAAACCTCTAGTATTTCACTCAATAAAAATGATATAAATGTTATTCAGCTGATAAAAATGTTCAAGGCATAAATGAAAAGACAAATGTGTTTTTACATATACACACATTGTATATAACACCTATATTTACATATGTATTATGTGTGTTTGTTTTCCTAAGGACTCAAATAGCTTTATTGCTACACTGACTCATTCTCATTTAAAGTAGATAAGGGCAGGAAGACACTAAGTATTGTGAAGAAAATTAAATAAAAATAACAGTTAAATAAAAAACAATAATCATGAATGAAACAACAGTTAAACTTTCAAATTTTTTTAGTGTCAACAATCAGTTAAGCATTTATTAAGCACCTTCTATGTACCAGGCACTATGCTAAACCCTGGGGATGTAAATGCAAAATTGATCCCTTGTTCTCAATGAGCTCACAGCTTAATTGAAGAAGAGATAACACACAAGCAATTGTGTAAGACAAGCTATATACATATTCACACACACATATGCATGCCTACATTTATATGCACATATGCATGTATATGAATGTATAGCTTGTATATAGATACATGTATATATGTGTTGGTATACATTATATATTCATATACAGGATATATTAGAGATAATTTTAGAGGGAAGGCACTACATAGAATAAAGAAGGATTGGGAAAGTCTACTTGCAAAGGTGGAATTCCTCAAAGCTTTGAAGGAAGCCAGAGAATCTAGGAGGTGGGGGAAGAAAACAGAGAGTTACAAATGAGGGGCACAGCCTATGAAAATGGTTTTGAGAAATGAATTGTTGTGTGTCAGGAACAGCAAGGAGGCTAGTATCACTGGATCTCAGAGTATGGGTGTTTGGGTTTGGAAAGGGTGTGTGTGTGTGTGTGTGTGTGTGTGTGTGTGTGTGTGTGTGTGTGTGTGTAGAGTAAGCTGTGATAAGAGTGAAAGGGTAGGAAGGAGCCAGATTATAGAAGGTTTTAAAAGCCAAGCAGAGAATTTTATATTTGATTCTAGAGGTGACATACCACTTTATTCTACCTCTCCCCAGCATATGAGAGTCAGAAATGGAAAGGTTTTGTTTAAGAAAAAGAGTCATGCCCTGGAGTCAGGAGGATCTGAGTTCAAATCTGGCCTCAGACACTTAATAGCTGTGTGACCTTGGGCAAGTTACTCAATGTCATTTCCCTCAAAAAAAGAAAAGTATCTATGAATAAAAAATTATGGGAAAACTGGAATTGTTTGATCCTTGAAGTATTGAGTAGCCACTGGAGTTTTATTGAATAGGAGAGTAATATGGACAAAATTATTTACAGAATAGCTGTTTGATTCGCTTTTTCTCCCCAACCTAGACACATCAATAGCATAGAGAAGCTTGAAGATTACTGGGCTTTTGAAGTTAATTTTTACTTGTTTCAAGTCCTAGACCATCTGTTAGCTATACATAAATCTGTGTCAATGGGCAAGTCACTTCTCTGGACCTCAGGATCTTCAATAAGAAAAAAAAAATGCATGGAGATTTCATAAGAACAGAAGGAAATCTGAGACCAACAAAAAGATTTTAAAAAATAACTATCCTTGGGAAAAATGGTTTTAGAGAAAGGATAAGACCACTTCACAGAATATTTAGAACAATGGTAACAGACAATATAGAGGAGACAGAACTACTCAATTCATAACTGCTTTTGTTTTCTCTTTCAAAGAGAATAATCCCCGAGGACAACAGGGGACAGAACAAAAATGGCTAATAGAATGAGAGAATGAGAGCATTTAGCTTTCCTTGATGAATTCGGGTCACCAGGTTCAGATGAACTATTCATATCTTCCCCTCCAAACCTTCCCGCTTCCAACCTTTCTTATTACTGTCAGCATCCTTCTGTTTCAAGTGTGTTTCTTGTACACAACATATTGTTGAATTCTGGTTTCTGATCCATTCTGCTGCCCTCTTCTATTTTATGGATGAAGCTATCCTATCCACATCCACAATTATGGTTACTAATTATGTTTTTTCTTTCACCCTATTCTCAGATTTTTCCTTACCTTTATTTTCCACATGCATTTGTTTGTTTTGCTTATGACTGATCCTTGCCTAAATCTCATATTTCTCTTTCTTTGAACTCCTGTTTCCTTCCTGTTTTCCTGTTTCATTTACCTAACTGTATATGTGTGTATACTTTCCCTTCTTTTACCCAGTTCAGATAAGGTTGTTTCAAATGTAGCCCACTACCCTCCACCCTTTCCTCCTTGATATACAGACTCATACTTGCAGATAATTACATGAGATAACTTCCCCTAGCCTTTCTCTCCTTTCCCTCTTGCCAGGGTCTTCCTCTTTACTGCCCTTTCCATTCATCTTTTAAGATAATCAAGATATAACAGAACCACTCCCAAACTTGCTGCCTAATTAGTCGCCCTCTATGACTGATTAGGATAGAGTTCTGAAGGGTTGTATGTATCATTTTCCTGTTTTAGAGTTAGAATTGATCATTGTTTTGGCCCGATGAGTGCTGGCTCATGTTAATATTTTCATGGTTCTTGACTTTTGTGTTTCCACAAGTTTCCACACAGCTCTATTCTTTCTGTTAGGAATACTTGGAAGTCTTCTATTTCATTAAGGATTTTTTTTCTCTCTTGTGAAATTATACTCAATTTTTCTAGGTAACTTATTCTTGGACATAAGCCTAGAACTTTTACCTACTGTAATATCATATTGCAAGCTCCTTTATGATAATGGTAATGGTTGCAATATTTTGTGTGATCCTGACTGTGGCTTCTTGGTGCTAGAATTACTTTTTTGTTTATGGTGGCTTACAATATATATTTTTTGACCTAAAACACTTGAATTTTGGCTGTAATATTCCTGGGAGTTTTAATTTTTTGGGTTTCTTTCAAGAGATGACTGAAAGACTGGATTTTTTCTATTTCTACTTTTCCCTCTGGTTCTCTTCTTGGCTAGTGTCTGCAGACTGATCTCTCTGTCTCCTTTTGCAAACATGGGCTGGAAAATGACTCATTGTGACCTTTTCTTGGATTTCTTAATCAGATATGGTAAAATTTCTAGATCTTTGAGCAGGAGCTGTGATAGTAGAGCTGGACTATGCTTCTTTCCGCTATCTTGCCATTTTGACTCTGCTCCTCCCCAGTTACTGTCAAAGGCACTACTATCCTCCTAATTATTGAGGCTTGTAATCAAGGTATCATCCTTGACTCTTCACTCTCTTACCCTGGTCTCCAATCTATTGTCAAGAGCTGTTAATTTTATCTTCATAAGATCTTTCATATATGTTCTCTTCTCTCTTCTGACACTGCAACCACCTTGATGCAGACTCATAACCTCATATCTGGACTATTATAATAGCCTTTTATTGCTCTCCCTTTCTTAAGTATCTCTTCAGTTCATTCTATCCCCCACTCAGTTGTCAAATTAATTTTTTGAAAGTGAAGATGTGACCATATCACTCTCTTATTCAATAAACCTACAGTAGCTCACTATCATCTAAAATCCTCTTACATTCAAAACTCTTTATAACCTGGCCTGCTCTTAACTTTCCAGTCTTCTTGCACTATAATTCCTCACAGTTTATGATCCAGTGACACTGGTCTCTGTGCTCCTCCTCAAAAAAGATACTCCATTTTCCAATTCTGGGCATTTTCCTGGTCAGTCTTCATTTCTGAAGCTCTCTACCTCTTTATATCTACCTTATGATTTATTTGGCTTCCTTCAAATATCAGCTAAAACCTCATCTTCTACAGAAAGCATTTCATGATGCCTTTAATTCTAATGCTTTCCCTCTGTTAATTATCACTAGCTTATCTTGTATATGAGTCAGCCAGGTGGCTCATTGGATAGTGTGCTGGGCCTGGAATCAGGAAGATCTGGCCTCAAACACAAGATGTGTCCTCCTAGGCAAGCCACTTAAACTATTCGCCTTAATCCACTGGAGAAGGAAATGGAAAATCACTCCAATATCATTCCCAAGAAAACCCCATGCACAGTATTGGTGTGCTGTGGTCCTTGAGTCATCATGAAGAGTCAGACATGACTGAATGACTAAATAGCAAATGATAGACATACATCCATACATATATGTGTGTGTATATGCGAGTACATATGATGAGAACAATTTGTTCTCATCATATATACCATGGCCATGTAGGCAGCTGAAGCAGGCACTGTGGAATGCTTAGAGCTTGGTTAGACATTGAAGATGCCAAAGTCACCCACTGCATCTTGAGCCATCACTAGTCCTCTTGATTCTATCCTGCCACTGGACTGTGATGAGTTTGGAGGAGAGAGTGAGGCCAACAACATTGTGCAACTCTGCCTAACTTATATCCAATTTATGCACGAATCAAAAGGCATCATCTATACCATTTTACCATTATACTTATCTCAAAGTTCTGTGGCAAACAGCCAAGTGATGAAGCAGCAGGTGAGGATACGCTGGGAGCTGTAGTCACAATCCTGCATAGAGGCAGCCCTGGCCACAGTATGGTTTCTCACTGGAAACAGCGGTGGTATTTGGCAGCCCCCTAGTTATTTGAGCAGTCTTTGAAAGATTACACCATTCACCTCCTGGTGTGAGGAAGGAGCTAAAAAAGGTGCCCTAAAGTTGTCTGCTTATCCAACCCTGGCTTCATTACCGTGGCAAGTGTGGAATCCCACTCTGTGGTCAAAACACCAAGGAATATACAAAAACGTCTGCAAAGACAATTCCAGTCACCATCAGCACTTAGAATGTGCACTCACTTATAGACAACACAACATACAGTAGACCTGAAAGACTGAACTGCACTTGTTGCAAGAGAATTCAGCACATATTGCATCCAAATAGCAGCCCTGAGTGAAACAAAGCTGGAAAATGAAGGCCAGTTTACTGAAGCTGGAGCTGGACACACGTTTTTCTGGAGTGGTCACAGTGAAGGGGAGTGACATAAAGCTGGTGCATGTTTTCCAATCAAAACTAATCTATTCAACAAGCTTGTATGCTTGTCAAAAGGAGTGAATGACAAGCTCCTGACAATGTGATTGCCACTTGCAGGAAAATGTCATGCCACCATCATCAGTGCCTATGCTCTCACCATGGCAAACCCTGATGAGGTCAAAGAAAAATTTTATAAAGACCAAGAGATACTTATCATCAATGTGCCAAAAGAACACAAGCTTATAATTCTGGTTGACTTTAATGCTAGAGTAGGCTCAGATGACCAGACTTGGCAAAGTGTCCTAGGAACAAATAGAATTGAAACAGCAGCAGCAATGGTCACATACTACTGAAGACTTGTGTATCTCGTCACCTCATTGCCAACCCTGTCTTCTGTTTACCTAAATGCAATAAAACTTGATGGATACACCCTCACAGCAAACATTGGCATTTAATAGACTATGTGAGTGTAAGGAGAAAAGAGAGACAAGAAATGAGTAAGGAAGGCACTGTGTGGTGCAGAGTGCTGGACTGATCACAGACTTATCCTTTCCAACCTAAATATTTGCATTTAACAAAAGCATCATCCTCAAGGCAAAATGACTGCCAAAAGAATTAATGTCAGCAAATGAGAGTTCTTCTCTGAGCAGGAACAGTTTGTTTCTAACTTGTAGGGGAAGTTGAGCTAAAACACAGTTGGCAACAGTGGAGCAGAAAAGAAATGGGCAGCTTTCAGAAATTTGGTGTATAGCACTGCATTTGCTCATCCCGATCAGAACACTTGCAAACAACAAGACTGGTTTGATGAAAATGATGGGGAAATTCAGAAGCTGCTAAATGAAAAAAGAGAACTCCACAGGGTTTACCAGCAGGATAGTTCATCCATCTCTAGAGAGGCAGCACTTAATTCCATCAAAAGTAAAGTACAAGCAAAGCTTAGAGAGGCTCAGGATTCTTGGCTCAGTGAGAAGGTAGATTTAATTCAGTTTTATGCTGATAGTAATAATTCAAAGCACTTTTATGATGCCCTGAAGGCTCTTTATGGGCCAAAGACCTATTGTGCTGATGGAGCCATATTGATTAGTGATAAGGACAAGATCCTAGAGAGATGGTCTCAAAAGACCATCATCAATTAATGCTGAAGCCATTGACCATTTACCTCAGGTTGAAGTTGATCCCTCCCTAGCTGAAGCTCCAACTGAAGAAGAGGTTTTGAATGCCATTTGGTTCCTTTCATGTGACAAAGCACCTGGTGCTGATTCTATTCCAGCTGTGATTTACAAGGTAGGCATCCATTGCTCATACAAAACTGAATAAAATTTTCCAGGTTATATGGCAAGAGGAGGTTATCTCCCAGGAGTTCAAGGATACCTCCATTGTCCATCTCTGTGAAGATGAAGGAAATAGACTGTCTTGTGACAATCACAGGGGCATCTCTCTTTTAGTCATTGTTGGCAAGATTCTTGCCAGAGTCCTCCTTACTAGGTTGATCCTTCACCTGGAAGATGGTTATCTACCTGAGAGCTAATGAGACTTCAGAAAGGACTGAGGAACAGTGGATATGGTGTTTGCTGCCCGACAACTCCAGGAGAAATGCCAGGAGCAGAACAGAGGTCTATACACAACATTTGTAGATCTGACCAAGGCCTTTGATACTTTTAGTCATGAGTGCTTATGGAAAATTATGTCAAAATTTGGTTGCCTAGAGAAGTTTTTCAGCATTTTATGTCAATTTCATGATGACATGCTTGCCTAGTTTCTAGATAATAGACAATGCTCTTGTGCCTTCCCAGTCACCAATGGAATGAAACAAGGCTGTGTGCTTGCTCCCATGTTTTTTAGCATGATGTTTTCAGCCATATTGTCAAACGCTTTCAATGAGGATGAACACAGCATCAAGGTCAGCTACCACACTGGTGGTAAATTCTTCAACTTGAAAAGGCTACAAGCCAAGGCCAAAGTGGAGGAAGTATTGGTGCATGATTTTCTGTTTGTGGATGATTGTGCATTCAATACAGCCTCTGAAGCTGAGATGCAGCAAAGTATGGACCAATTCTCTGCTGCTTGTTCTAATTTTGGCCTAACAATTGACACCAAGAAAACTAAGGTGCTCCATCCATACATGGAACCATTGGTTACAGCAAATGGAGAAGTTTTCAATGCTGTGGATAAGTTCACTTATCTTGAGAGTGTACTTTCCAGGGATATGCATGTTGATAATGAGGTTGACACATGAATTGCCAGAGCTAGCTCAGTGTTTGGGAGGCTCCAAAGGAAAGCATGAGAGAGAAGGTGTATTAGACTGATTACCAAAGTGAAAGTCTATTGTATGCCTGTGAAACCTGGACAGTATACTAGCGCTGTGCCAGGAAACTGAATCGCTTCCATTTGAATTGTCTTAGGAAGATTCTGAAGATCACCTGACAGGATAAGGTGCCAGAAACTGAGGTCCTTAATTGAAATAAACTGCCAACCATTTAAACTCTGCTTCATAGAGCATAACTCCGATGGGCTGGCCAAGTTGTTCTAACACAAAACATATGCTTTCCAAAAAGACTTTTATGGAGAACTCACATATGGTAAGTGGTCACATGGTAGTCCGAAGAAGCAATACAAGGACACTCTCAAGGTCCCAAGAACTTTGGATTGATTGTGTGACATGGGAGACAGTGGCATAGAACTTCTCAGCATGGTGTGCTCACATCAGAGAAGCTGTTGTGCTCTATGAGCAAAGCAAAATTGAAACAGGTCAAAGGAAAGGCAGGATGAGCAAGTTTAGAGTATCCACCCCAAATGTTCACATGTACTATTTGTGCCTTACCTGTGGTAGAACTTTCTGAGCTCGTATTGGTCTGATCAGCCACAGCTGGACACACTGAACTTGACTCTAGCATAGTGATATTATTTTGATCCTCTTCAAGGACAAAAGACAGCAAACACATGTACATACACACAAAGAGAGACATATATATATATGCATACACATATACATATGTATATTATATATACGTACATATATATATATATACATAATCATACATAGTTAATTGTATGTTCTCTTTCCCTTTAGACTGTGAGCTCCTTGAGAGCAGGAAGTATCTTCTGTCTTTCTTTGTAACCCCAGCACTTAGTACAGTCTCTGGCACATATTAGATACTTAATAAATGCTTAATGTTTGACTGACTTCTTAAATACTGAAAGGATTGGCTCATGTTTCTGACCCATTGTCAGTGATCTTTAAAAGATTTTGGTGATTGGATGATGCACTACAGCACTGGAAAAAAGCAAAGGTCTCCTTATTTACCAAAAACAAAACAAAATGAAACAAAACAACGGGAAAGAAGTATTAACTTGAATGTGAAGTGAACTTGACTTTGATTCTTCACAAATTTCTAGGATATATCATTGGTTAATGAACATTTAGAAGGAAAAGCAATGATAAAAAAGGGACTACGTAGTTTTATAAAGAATACATCACGTCAAACTAACTTCATTTCCTTTTTTTGCCAGGGTTACTATACTGATCAAGTTGGACAATGTATGATCTTGACTTATACTGAAGAAGACTTGTAAGGAAATATGATGGTAGTCTTCAAATATTGGAAGCAATGCCCTATGCAAGAAGAATTAGACTTGTTTTTCTTGGTCCCTATGGGCTAAAGTAGACACAGTGGGTAGAAGTTGTAAAGAGGAACATTTTAAGCCTAATGTTAGGATTAAAAAGTTCCTTATAATCAGAGATACTGTTTTTAAAAACTGGTACGGTTCATCTCAGAATGTAGTGAGTTTTCTCATACTAGAGGCCTTCAAGAGGCAGTTAGATGATCCTTTGGTTATCTTTAGAGTGAATTCTTATTCAGGTATTCTTTTATGTATTCAGCTAGCTGACTTATTAGTTCCTTTATACTTTTGAAATTCTGTGGTGGTCCTACTAGATAATCACCTAAGATCTAATCTGATTTAAGGGACTATAGTTTATCTACCTATCAACATAAAAATTATATCATGATTAGCAGACACTTAAATTTAAAAAAAAATAACCATCTGTAACAACAATGCTGCTTGCAGCTGCTGTGGAGGTGCAAGGCCAATAACACCAGCACACAGGAGGGCTGCTAGCACAGTTTCTTTGATCTGTTTTCTAAGGAAACCAACTTTAAGTGGTTTACAATCTCATTTTATTTAAACATACATATATCACTCACTTAGAACAGGAGAACAAGTCAGCACCCTGAACGTCAGAGAAAACACAAACAGAAATCACAAGCAGAAATTATATAAACAGAACAAATAACACAAATTTGGTTAGACAGAGTTTCTAACTGTTCATAGAAATACATACATAGTTGCCAGAGAGAGAAGCACCAACATCTGGGTTTTCAGATCTGGGGGGCTCCTTAACAGCTACCCAGAGTCTCCACAGGAACATTCTTCCAATGAATGAGCCCCCAAAGCAAAATGCTAACCTCGGAGTATATAAACACTTCTTCAGGGTCAAAGGGCGTCAAACCATGTGACTCAAACTCATGTGACTTAGGCTTTCTTGTGACTTAAGCAGGTTATCAAAGGCTCTTGATTCAAAGACTTTTGATTGAAAAAAGGCAAGACTTAATCAAAGGCACTTGATTGCCTTAGTGCTGAGATGCACTCGAAAAGAAAAAACAGCAGAAATGTCCCACTTTGCTTGCCATTGTACCATCCAGCAAGATCTTAGCTCTTTCTACACTTGATTAACTGATACCAATGTCTAACCATAGAGTCCTAAGCCAATTTTCATGGTTTTTAAAGTGGGTTTTGATAAATTTATTGTCTTTGTGGTATGAGTATAGTAAGCATGAGGGAAAGCCAGAAGATGTTTGAACTATTCTTCTTCCCTCTCTGCCCCACTCCCCTTTGCCTTGCTTAAAGGGTAGAGAGAAAAAGGCACTTGTGTTGATAGGAAACACAACAGTCATGACAGCAAAAAGCTCTTTTCTTTAGTATTATAAACCCAGATTGCAGGCCCAGAAATATAGTGATAATTAGTGGTAGGACAGAATATCATTAGAGAGTAATTTTCTAGGAAATGATGCTGATAAGGGAAAATAGTGTATGGAAACAGAGAATCAGGGTACCAATCTACCTTACAGAAAAATCTAGTCATTAGAGAAAATTTTTGGAAAAGTATCAGTGTTCACCAGTTGTGCCTAAGCTAGAGCCCAGAGCTATAGTACCACAATGAAAGTATGCCAATGGAGCGGTGAAACATGACAGCAAGAAACAATGACTTGCTTAAGATTATCTCATCCAAGCTGTACCAAAGACCTACAGCAGCAGTTTATTTAGGCAACTGACACTTGTAGGAACTGTGGCCTGACCTGCTGTAGAGGGATGCAATAGGACTGGGGGGCTATGTTAGCATCGAGAGCACCATCTATTATAATCTTTCATTTTCTATTCTTTATATGCTTTATAATAAAATTGCTTTAAGTTCAAAAGCCCCAGTGGGCTCTTTTGACTGCTATAGGAAAATCGATATATCTTACAGAGAGCTAAAAATATAGCCCAGATTGTGATGTAACTAAGTAGACCTTCTGAATAGGTGACCCATAAATAATATTATCTTTGAGAAATATTTTAAAAGAGAAAGTCAGGGAATGGGAATAAAAAGAAGCCCTGAGTTGTTCTTGGAAGAATGAGATACATATTACAAAAAAGTCCTTAGCCAAACATAGAACTTGACAAATAATAGCTCTTTTGAAGATCATGTGACTTAGAATTTGTAAAATTCATTTTATTTAAAAGGGAAAAGTTTCATCTTTGAATCTTATGAAAGGGAAGCCTATTGGCCATTTAGGGAAGCATTAGAATAGAAGTGTCTTGAGGGCAGCTTTAATTTTTTCTTACTCTCTTTGTGTGTCCAACACCTAGGAGCAATGCTTTGGATTTGACAGACACTTAACAAATGAATTGTGAAGCAAATTTAACTAAACATAATTTTAATGAATATTTCAGTGATAAAATTTATTTTTTTCTGTGTGGTTAATTTTACAGCATTCTAAACCACATTTGGTCATCTCTGGACACCAAGGAAAATGATCAAACACTAGAATTTTTTTGTTATACACAACATCTTGCTTAACTCATATTAGAGTGCATGACCATTGTCAGTCAAGTGTGCCTCTAAGGAGATATGTCTTTGGTTAGAATAATTATCTACCACTTAGTAAACATGGCAAGAAAAGTCTGAAAATGCAGACATGCATTTGATTGAATTCTATGATCGATTAAACTTTTCTTTTATTATCAGAATTTCACATTAAGGAGAAGCTCAAACTTTAAACATCTGCTTGTTAGTAAATGTCAAACTCATGATGTTGAAATGTGTTTCAAATGTGCAATAAACTGCCATCAATCTTCATTTTAATTTTAAAGAAATTGATGAGATCCCTTCACAGTATATATTTTCTGTGGTAATGGAATTTTTCCCTTTACTTCCAGTTTCATTAAGGCCTTTTCTATTTGTGGCCATTGTTTTCTAATCTTGCTGCATTTGTGGGAGTCCAGGGGTTGGGTGTCAAAGTAAATTTGTATACTTTTCTCTATTCCTTGATAGTGTATAATGTGTAAGATTTGGATCCATCCAATAAACAAATGTTTTCTATGAGTAGGTACTCTATAAGGTCCAATGATTTTATTGCTGGATACCTGGTAACAGTTACTAATATTTTTTTTAACTCTGCCTAGAAGTCATGATGTCCTTTGTGGCTATAGCTTAGAAGTCTTGGGAAGGGAGAATATGTGGGGGTGACTCAAAAGGGCTGAAGCTTGGGGTACAGAAAAGCCTTGCTCAAATTCAGCTATAGACATTTAAGTCACAATCTATTTAAACTTCAGTGTCCTCATTTGGAACATGTATACATTGGATTTGATGACCTTCAAAGTCTCTTCTAGTTCTAAATGTATGATATATGATTTTCTTTTAAAAATGTATTTTATTAGTTTTTGTACAAAGCCGATGCAACGAAGATTAGGAGGAAAGCAGAAAATTGGGAAAGAATTTTTACAACCAGTGTCTCTGATAAAGGCATCTCTAAAAATGCTGGAGTGGATGTGGGAAAACTGGAACACTGTTACATTGTTGGTGGAGTTGTGAACAGATCCAGCCATTCTGGAGAGCAATTTGGAACTATGCCCAAAGGGTTATAAAACTCTGCATACCCTTTGACTCAGCAATACCACTTCTAGGGCTATATCCCAAAGAGATGGGAAAGGGACCTGTTTGTACAAAAATATTTATCACAGCTCTTTTTGTGGTGGCAAAGAATTGGACATTGAGGGGATGGCCATCAATTGGGGAATGGCTAAACAGGTTGTGGTATATGAATGTAATGGAATACTATTGTGCTATAAGAAATGAGGAGCAGATGGACTTCATAATAACCTGGAAAGACTGACATGATCTGATGCTGAGTGAGGGGAGCAGAAGCAGGAGAACATCGTACATGACTTTAGACACACAGTATTTGTGACGACTACCTTTGACAGGCTTGGCTCTTCTCAGCAATACAAGGTTCAAAGACAGCTCCAAAAGACTCATGACAGAAAAAGCTATGTGCATCCAGAGAAAGAATTATGGAATCTGAATGCAGATTGAGGCAAACTATTTGCTTTCTTCTATTTTTTGTTCTTTTTTGGTTTTGTTTCTTCTTTCTCATGATTCATTCCATTGGTTATAATTTTTCTTTACAACTTGACTATTGTGTAAATAAGTTTAATGCTAAGGTATATGTAAAACCTCTATTGGATTCCATGGTATTTTAGGAGGGAGGAGGTGGAGAAGGAGGGGGGAAATCTGGAACTCAAAAACTTGTGGAACCAAGTGTTGTAAACTAAAAATAAAAAAATAAAATGTATTTTATTTATTTCAATAAAGATTTCCGATTATATGTAAAAAGATTTTAAACAATCATTTAAAAGGTTCCAAATTCTCTAAGTTTAATGCAAAGGTTTATGTAGAATCTATATCAGACTGCATGCCATCTTGAGGGGGGAGGGGTGAAGGGAGGGAAGGGAAGAAAATTTGAAACTCAAGAACATGTAAAACTAAGGGTTGTGGATTCTTTCAATTTCTATTTTACCCTCTGCTTCTAGAATATCAGGGAAGTACTCCTTGATAATTTCTTGCAAGATGATATCTAGGCTCTTTTTTTGATCATGACTTTCATGCAGTCCAATAATTTTTAAATGATCTCTCCTGGATCTATTTTCCAGTTCAGTGGTTTTTCCAA
>CM053622.1:171087625-171097731 GCA_028646595.1 Phalanger gymnotis | reverse complement strand
CCCAAGAACCACCAACCCAGACCAGGACTCTGATCTGAGTAGGCTCTGCACTCCTGCTCTTGGGTCTTCCACTTAATTCCTCCCACCAGGTGGGCCTGGGCCTGGAAGCAACTGCAGCTGTAGTTCTGTAACTGCGCCACCTCTGCTGTCCCCAGGGCAGTGGCTGAACTGTGAACTCCTTTCCCTCTGTCCCTGCAGTTTTTTCACATTAACCTTTTCTGTTGTCTTTGGTGTTTGTGGGTGAGAAGTCTGGTAACTGTCACAGCTCACTGATTCAGGGCAATAGGGCCTGTTCCACCTGGCTCCGGGTCTGGTTGGTCCAGGCATAGCTCCTGCTGAGCTCTGCTCCCCTCTGCTCCCAGCTCCGTGCCTGATAGACCTTACCCAGCAACCATCCAGGCTGTCCTGGGATGGAGCCCTGCTTCTCTCTGCTATTTTGTGGGTTCTGCACTTCTAGAATTTGTTCAGTCATTTTTTATTGGTGTTTGGAGGGTGCTGGGGGAGAGCCCTAGGCAAGTCCCTGCTTTCCAGCTGCCATCTTGGCTCTGCCCCCTTTGATTCTTATTCTTATATATTTGACAAATTTCTTTATATATATTTAGATATGAGACCTTTATCTGATAAACTATCCATACTTTTCCCCTCAACTTTCTTCTTTCCTTCTAATCTTGGCTATATTCATTTTATTTGTACAAAAGACTTTAAATTAAGTGTAATTCAGATTATCCATTTTACATCTATTTTTGTTTTCTGTATCTTGTTTATTCATAAATTATTTACTTATCTATAAGTCCTTTGTGTTCCTCTAATTTATTTGTAAAATCTCTCCTTATATCTAAGATATGTATGCATTTTGACTTTATCTTGGTAAATGGTGTATTTGTCCATGCTCAATTTCTGCCATACGGTTTTCCAGTTCTCTCAACAATTTTTACCAAATAATGAATTTTTATCCCCAAATTCTAAGTCTTTAAATTTGTTAAATTTAAGGTTATTATGTTTATTTCCTTCTGTAAATTGTATGTCTACTCTATTCCATCAATCTACTTTTCTATTTCTAAGCAAATACCAGATAGTTTTGATAATTATTGCCACATAACAGCATTTAAGATCTGGTACTGCTAAATTTCCTCCCTTTACATATTTGTTCATTATTTCCTGTGATATTCTTGGTTTTTTTTCCAAATTAATTTTATTTTTTTAATTCATTAAAATATTTTTGATAATTTAATTGTGATGGAATTGAATATATAAATTAGTTTGAGTAATATTTTCATTATTATTATATTGGCCCTGCCTACCCATGAATAATTAATATCCCTCCAATTATTTAAATCTGAATTTATTTGTAGAAAGTTTTTAAAAACAAGTTTGTTTATGTAATTCTTGGATTTGTTTGTCAGGTGTACCCCTAGGTATTTTATATTGTCTAGAGTGAATTTAAAATGGGGTATTTTTTTAAATTATCTCTTCTTGTAGCGTTTTGTTTATAATATATAGGAATGCTGATGATTTATATGGATTTACTTTATATCCTACTACTTTGCTAAAATTATTAATTGCTTCAGTTAACTTTTCAGTTGGTTCTTTGGGATTTTCCAAGAATATAATAATGTCATCTCCAAAAAGAGGTCCTTTTATCACTTCTTTCCATGTTCTGATTCCTTCAAGTTCTTTTTCTTCTCTTGTTACCGTTGCTAGGATTTCCAATACAATATTGAATAATATTAGTGACAATTGGCATTTTTATTTCACATCTGTTCTTACTGGGATGGCCACTAGTTTATCCCTATTACAAATAATGCTTGCTGATGGTTTTAGATAAATGTGTGTGTGTGTGTGTGTGTGTGTGTGTGTGTGTGTGTTTATCAATTTAAGGAACAATTCTTTTATACCATGTAATAATAATGTAAATTTGAAGACCTTTCTCATTCATTAACAGACCCATGTAACCTGCTTTTGTCACAGGAAGCCCAAGTCACATGTAGTGGGAGTAGCTTGCCGAATAAGAGGAACAGGAAAGGGTGGACCAGGAAATGCTGAGAGCAGTTATAGCTAAGGAGAGCAAGGAGGTGTGCTAGCTGTGTTGTGAGAGTGTTTGTGGGAAGGTTATGGGATGGTGAAGCTCCATGCTGTGATATTGTGTTTTAAGTTTCTTGTTGTTATGACAAAGTAGGCTTACTGGTTTTGGGAGTTGGTTGCTACTTTGATAGATTGGACTTATTGGCTTTGGGATTTGGTTATCTGGTATCTGAATAAATGTTTTACTTCTACCTTGTATGTGGAGAGTCTCTTATATTTCACAATACAGAACCACATAAACATATTCACAATTATTGTCAATGTTATGTTTATTGCCTTGCTGATACATACCAATACTTTCAAAGTTTTATTTTTAGTAGAACATGTGTGAAAGCAGACAAGTAGAAAAAGCTTTTTCTGCATCTATTGTGATGTAATCAATTATGTTGACATTTTTTCTTATGTTAAACCATCCCTGCTTTCCTATTCATCATTCCTTAAAGCACAATAGTATTACATCACAATCTTATATTACAATTTGTTTAGCCATTCCCTAATTGATGGCCATTCCATCAATTTCCAATTCTTTTTCTACAAATATGTCTTTTTCCCTTTTCTTTCGACTTTTTGAGATACAGTCCTAGTAGTGGTATTGCTGGGTCAAAGGATATACACAGTTTTATAGCTCTTTGGGAGGAGTTACAAATTGTTCTCCGGAATGGTTGGACCATTCACAACTCCACCAATAGTGTATTAGTGTCTAAATTTTTGGCACAAATTCTCCAGAATTTTTCATTTTCTCTTCCTGTCATATTAGCCAATCTGATAGGTGTGAGTAGCTAGCTCTGAGTTGTTTTAATTTGTATTTCTCTAATCAGTAGTGATTTAGAGCATTTTTATGTGACTATTGATAGCTTTGATTTCTTCTTCTGAAAACTTCCTGTTCATAACATTTGATGATTTATTAGTTGAGAAATGGCTCTTATTTTTATAACTTTGGCTCTGTTCCTATATATTTGAGAAATGAGGCCTTTATTAGAGAAATATGCTAAAAGTCTCCTCTCCCTAGTTTCTCTTTTTCCTTCTAGTTTTGGCCACACTAGTTTTGTTTGTACAAAAGCTTATTAATTTCATGTAATCAAAATTATACATTTTACTTCTTATAATCTTTTCTATCTCTTGTTTGGTTATAAACTCTTTCCTTTTCCATAGATCTGATATATACATTTTCCCATGCTCCACTAATTTACTTGTGACACCACACTTTATATCTAAATCATTTATTCATTTTGACTTTATCTGGGTATATGGTGTGAGATACTGGTCTATGCCTAGTTTCTGCCAAATTGCTTTTCATTTTTCCCAGCACTTTTTGTCAGATCATGAGTTCTTATCCTAAAAGCTTGTATATTTGGGCTTACCTAACAATAGATTATTATTGTCATTTACTACTGTGTATTGTTTACCTAATCTATTCTGCTGTTCTACCACTCTATTTCTTAGCTATTATTTCATTATTTTGATGATTACAACCCTGTAATATAATTTGAAATATGGAACTGCCATGCTGACTTCTTTCACATTTTTTTCTATTGATGTCCTTGATATTCTTGATCTTTTGTTCTTCCAGATGAATTTTGTTATTATTTTTCTAGTTCTATATAAATTATTCTTTGGTAGTTTGATTGGGTATGGCATTGAATAAGTAAATTAAGTAGAATTGTCATTTTTATTAAATAATCTCAGCCTACTCATGAACAATTAATATTCATCCCATTGATTGGATCCATCTTTATTCATGTGAAAAGTGTTTTATAATTGTGTTCATATAATTACTGGGTTTGTCTTGGCAAGTAGACTCACAATTATTTTATATTGTCTGCAATTATTTTAAATGGAATTTCTCTGTCTCCTGCTATTGGGTTTTGCTGCTAGCATATAGAAATGCTGATGATTTCTGTGGATTTATATCCTGCAACTTTGCTAGTGTTTTAATTGTTTCAATAGCTTTTTAGTTGATTTTCTAGAGTTCTCTAATGATACCATGATATATTTTGCAAATAGTGATAGTATTGCTTCTTTATAACCTAAGTAATCCAATTTCTTTTTTTGCCTTATTGCTATAGTTAGCATTTCTACAATATTAAATAATAGTGATGATAATGAAAATACTTACTTCACCCTTGATGTTATTGGGAAGGTTTCAAGTTTGTCCCTATTACAGGTAATGCTTGCTCTTGGTTTTAGATATAGTCTACTTATCATTTTAAGAAAGACTCCATTTATTCCTATGCATTCTAATTTTTTAAAAATAAGAATGGGTGTTATATTTTGTCAAAGGGTTTTTCTGCATATATAGATATAATCACACATAATTTTTGTCAGGGTTTTGGTTATTGATATAGTCAATTATGCTAATAGTTTTCCTAAAATTAAATTAACCCTGCATATGTGATATAAATCCTACCTGGTAGTAATGTTAGACCTTTTATATTTTGCTGTAATCTCCTAGCTAGTATTTTACTTAATTTTTTTTGTATCAATATTCATTAAGGAAATTGGGCTATAGTTTTCTTTCCCTGTTTTGCTTTTCCTGGTTTAGGTATCAAAATCATATTTGTGTTATAAGAGGAATTTGTTAGGGCACCTTTTTTAAACCTATTTTTTTCAAATAATTTATAAAGCAATGGGATTAATTATTCCTTAAATATTTAGTAGAACCACTTGCAAATGCATTTGGTCCTGGAATTTTTTTCTTATGGAGTTCATTGATCCTTTGTTCAATTTCTTTTTCTAAGATAAGATTATTTAAGTATTCTATCTCCTCTTCTGTTAATCTGACCATTTCATAGTTTTGTAAATATTCATTCATTTTACCTAAATTGTCAATTTTACTGGCACATAATTGGACATCATAGCTCCTAATAATTGTCTTAATTTCATCTTCCTTGGTGGTGCATTCACCCTTTTCATTTTTGATACTGGTAATTTGGTTTTTTCCTTTCTTTTAAAAATCAAATTAAGCAATGACATCTATTTTGTTGAGTTTTTTTTCACAAAACTAGTTTCTAGTTTTATGTAATAGTTTAATGATTTTTTTTTACTTTTTTGTTAATCTCTCTTGACTTTAAGTATTTCAATTTTGATTTTGAATTGGAGATTCTAAATTTGTGCTTTTTAAAGTTTTTTTAGTTGCATGTTCATTTCATTGATCTGCTCCTTCTCTCTTTTACTGAAATACACATTTAGAGATATAAATTACCTCCCCCCGCCAAGTACTGCTTTAGCCACATCTCACAAAATTTGGAATGTTGCGTCATTATTGCCATTCTCTTTAAAGAAATTATTCATTGTTTCTATGATTTATTCATTGACCCACTTGTTCTTTAGGATTAGATTATTTAGTTTCCCGTGAATTTTTAATCGATGCTTCCATGTTCCTTCATTGAATGTCCTTTTTATTGCAATGTGATCTGAAATGATGCATTTAAGAGTGTTTTTCTACATTTGGTTATGGGCTTTTTGTGCCCCAGTGTATTGTTAATTTTTGTGAAATTGTCATGTACAGCTGAGAAAAAGGAATATTGTTTTATATTCCCATTCAATTATTTTCCCAGAGGTCTATCATTTAACTTTCTAGGATTGTATTAATCTCTGTGATTTCTTTCTTGTTTATTTTATGATTAGATTTACCTAGTTCTCAGAGAAGAGAGTTGAGGTACCCCAGTAGTATAACTTTACTGTCTATTTCCTGCTTTAATTCATTTAACTTTTCCCTTAAGAATTTGGAGACTCTGCTATTTGGTGCATATATGTTTAGTATTTGATGGTACTTCATTGTCTATGATTCCTTTTAGCAAAGTGTGGTTTTCCTATTCATCCTATTTAATTAGGTCAATTTTTACTTTTGTTTTGTCTGAAATCATGATCTGTTTTTTTTTTTACAGCACCTGAAGGATAATAGATTTTGCCCCAAACCTTATTTTAACTCTGTATATCCCTTTGTTTCAAGTGTATTTCTTATAAACAACATATTATTGGATTATGGTTTCTACTCCATTCTGCTATCCATTTCCATTTTATGGGTGAGTTCATCCTATTCACATTCACAGTTATGCTTACTATCTATTTCTCTTTATTTTGTTTTCTTCTGTTTGTTTTTTTTCCCTCTTTATCTTACTCCTCCTTGAAAATCTTTTTGGTGCTGATCACTGCCTTCTTTTATTTGCCCTCCCTTTTATCATTGACCCACTTTTCCTTAGACCTTCCTTTCCTACTTCTATTTCTATTATCAATTAAGGATATCTATATCTATATCTATCTATCTATCTATCTATCTATCTATCTATCTATCTATCTATCTATCTATCTCCTCTTTTAACCAGTTTAGATGTGACTGAGGTTCAAGCATTGCCTGCCCCCTTGATTTCCTCTTCCATTGTAAAAGCTCTTCCTTATGTGCCCCTTTTATGTGAGCTAATTTTCCCCATTCCTCCCCTTCCTTGCCCCTTCTCCCAGTGCATCCGTTTTTCTTGCTCCTACATTTTTATTTACATCATACCAAAATAATCAACTCATTTTCCCATATAGAAAGATTAACCATTTAACTTCATGGTGTTCCTTATGATTTCTCTTTCATGTTTACTTTTTTATGCTTCAATTTAATCTTGTATTTGAAAGTCAGTTTTTTAATTCATCTCTGATCTCTTCATCAGGAATGTTTGAAAGTCCTCTATTTTGCTAATATAGATTTTTTTTCCCTTGAAGAATTATACTCAGTTTTGCTGGTATGTTTTTGTTGGTTGTAGTTCCAGCTTTTTGCCTTCTGGATTATCATATTCTGAGCCTTCTGCTCCTTTTCTACAGCTCTTTCTTTATTAGAAATCTTATAAGATCATGACTGTGACTCCAGAGCATCTGAATGGCTTCTTTCTGGCTACTTGAAGTATTTTATCTTTGACCTGGGAGTTCTGAAATTTGGCTGTGCTATTCCTGGGAGTTTTCATTTTGGCATTTCTTTCAGATGGTGATCAGTGAATTCTTTCAATTTCCATTTTACCCTCTGGTTCTAGGATATTAGGAGAGTTTTTCTTGATAATTTCTTGAAATATCTGTCTAGACTCTTTCTTTGATCATGGCTTTCAGGTAGTTGAATAAGGCTTAAATTATCTCTCCTCGATCTATTTCTCACGTCAATTTTTTTCTGATGATATACTTTATATTTCCCTCTTTTTTCATTCTTTTGACTTTGTTTTATTGTTTCTTGATGTCACATGAAGCTCCCACTTGTCCAATTCTATTTTTCCATTTTATTTAGTTTTATTTTATTTTTAAAAATTTATTTATTTATTTATTTATTCATTTATAGTTTTCAACATTCACTTCCATAGCATTTAAATTTCAAATATTCTCCCCCTCTTTCTTCTCCCCACCCCCAACAAGATGCCACTCAATCTTATATAGGCTCTACTTTTACATTCATATTAAACATATTTTCACATTAGTCATGATTTAAAGAAGAATTAGGAGTCATAGGAGGATCCATGATGAAGAAGAAACAAAACAATAAAAGAAAAGGAGAACAAATAGTATTTTTTTTCCATCTGCATTCAGACTCCAAAGTTCTTTCTTTGGATGTGGATAGGATTATCCATTGCGAGTCTTTTGGAGTTGTCTTAGATCCTTGCATTGCTGAGAAGAGCTAAGTCCATCAAGTTATTCATCTCACAATGTGATTGTTACTGTGTACAATGTTCTGGTTCTGCTCATTTTATTCAGCATCAATTCACATGTCTTTCCAGGTTTTTCTGAAGTCTGCTTGCTCATCGTTTCTTATAGCACAATAATATTCCATTACATATATATGTATGTATATGTATATGTATATGTATGTGTACATATATTATATATATATAATATAATATATGTACCACAACTTGTTTAGCCATTCCGCAATTGAAGGATATCTCCTCAATTTCCAATTCTTTACCACCACAAAAAGAGCTGCTATAAATATTTTTGTATGTGAATGTCCTTTTCCCATCTTTTATGATCTCTTTGGGATACATACCTAGAAGTGGTACTGCTGGGTCAAAGGGTATGCACAGTTTTATAGCCCTCTGGGCATAATTCCAAATTGCTCTCCAGAATGGTTGGATCAGTTTGCAACTCCACCAACAATGGATTAGTGTTCCAATTTTCCCGCTTCTTTTTCAGCATTTATTATTGTCCCATTTTGTCATGTTAGTCAATCTGATAGGTATGATGTGATACTTCAGAGCTGTTTTGATTTGTATTTCTTTCATCAATAGTGATTTAGAGCATTTTTTCACATGACTATAGATAGCTTTAATTTCTTCCTCTGAAAACTGCCTGTTCATGTCCTGTGCCATTTATCAATTGGGGAAAGACTTGTATTCTTATCAATTTGACTCAGTTCTCTCTGTATTTTAGACATGAGGCCCTTTTCAGGGACACTGGTTGTAAAAATTCTTTCTCAGTTTTCTGCTTTCCTTCTAATCTTGGTTGTATTGGCTTTGTTGGTACAAAAACTTTTGAATTTAGTGAAATAAAAATCATGTACTTTGCATTTCACAATGTTCTCTATCTCTTGTTTGGTCATGAATTCTTCTGTTCTCCATAAATCTGACAGGTAAACTATTCCTTGCTCTCCCTGTTTGCTTATAGTATCAGCCTTTATACCTAAATCATGTACCCATTTTGACTTTATTTTGCTGTACAGTGTGAGATGTTGATCTATGCCTAGTTTCTGCCATACTATTTTCCAATTTTCCCAGCAGTTTTTGTCAAATAGTGAGTTCTTATCCCCAAAGCTGGACTCTTTGGGTTTATCAAACAGTAGATTACTATAGTCACTGACTACTGTGTCTGGTGTTCCTAATCTATTCCACTAATCCACCACTCTATTTTCTTAGCCAGTACCAAGTAGTTTTGATGATTGCTGCTGTATAATATAATTTAACATCTAGTATGGCTAGGCCATCTTCCCTTGTGTTGCTTTTCATTAATTCCCTTGACATTCTGGATCTTTTATTCTTCCAGATAAATTTTGTTATTATTTTTTCTAGCTCTATAAAATAATATTTTGGTAGTTTGATTGGTATGGTACTGAATAACTAAATTGATTTAGGTAGAATAGTCATTTTAATTATATTACCTTGGTCTGCCCACGAGTAATTGATGTCTTCCCAATTATTTAGATCTGACTTTATTTGTGTGAAAAATGTTTTGTCACATAAAAGTGGCAAGAAAAAGCAGTTCTGTTGGAAGGGAAGAGGGGGCAGATGAGGGGGAATGAGTGAATCTTGTTCTCATCAGATTTCACCTGAGGAGGGAATAACATACACACTCAGTTGAGTATCTTACCCCACAGGAAAGAAAGAGGAAGGAGATAAAAAGGAGGGATGATATAAGGGAGGGCAGATGGGGGAGGAAGTAATCAAAAGCAAACACTTTTGAAAAGTGACAGGGTCAAGTGAGAAAACTGAATAAAGGGGGATAGGATAGGAAGAAGCAAAATATAGTTAGTCTTTCACAACATGAGCATTGCTGAAGGGTTATACATAATGATACACATGTGGCCTATGTCGAATTAGGGAGGGTGGGTGGGGAAGGAAAAGGGGAGAGAATTTGGAACTCAAAGTTTTTAAAGCAGATGTTCAAAAAAAAGTTTTTGCATGCAACTGGGAAATAAGATATGCAGATAATGGGGCATAGAAATCTATCTTGCCCTACAAGAAAGTAAGGGAAAAGGGGATGGGGAGGAGTGGGGTGACAGAAGGGAGGGCTGACTGGGGAACGGGGCAATCAGAGTATATGCCATCTTGGAGTGGGGGGAGGGTAGAAATGAGGAGAAAATTTGTAATTCAAACTCTTATGAAAATCAATGCTGAAAACTAAAAATATTAAATAAATAAAGAAGCAAAAAAAAATCCATCAAAATAAAGAAGTGAGTCAAGGGGATGGCCCCTTTAATTAGGAGAAAAGAAAAAGAATCGGGATGGGAGAAGCAGACCCTCAGGGTTGCTGTTCCTCTGTTTCTCTTTGGAGCAGCAAACCTGGGG
>CM053622.1:171060310-171078660 GCA_028646595.1 Phalanger gymnotis | reverse complement strand
TCTGGAATTTGGTGACAGTATTCCTAGGAGATTTCTTTTTGGGATCTATTTGAGGAGGTGATCTGTGGATTCTTTCAATTTCTATTTTGCCCTGTGGCTCTAGAATATCAGGGCAGTTCTCCTTGGTAATTTCTTGAAAGATGATATCTAGGCTCTTTTTTTGATCATGGCTTTCAGGTAGTCCAGTAATTTTTAAATTCTCTCTCCTGGATCTATTTCCCAGGTCTGCGGTTTTTCCAGTGAGATATTTCACATTGTTTTCCATTTTGTCATTCCTTTGGTTCTGTTTTATATTATCTTGATTTCTCATCAAGTCACTAGCTTTCACTTGCTCCAATCTAATTTTTAAGGTGGTATTTTCTTCAGTGTTCTTTTGGACCTCCTTTTCCATTTGGCTAATTCTGCCTTTCAAGGCATTCTTCTCCTCATTGGCTTTTTGGAGCTCTCTTGCCATTTGAGTTAGTCTATTTTTTAAGGTGCTGTTTTCTTCAGTATATTTTTCAGTATATTTTTGAGTCTCCTTTAGTAAGTCATTGACTTGTTTTTCATTGTTTTCTTGCATCCTTCTCATTCCTCTTCCCAATTTTTCCTCTACTTCTCTTACTTGTTTTTTCAAATTCTTTTTGAGCTCTTCCATGGCCTGAGACCAGTTGATGTTTTTTTTGGAGGCTTTTGTTGTAGGCTCTTTGTCTTTGTTGACTTCTTCTGGCTGTATGTTTTGGTCTTCTTTGTCCCCAAAGAAAGATTCCAAAGTCTGAGACTGAATCTGGGTGCATTTTTGCTGCCTGGCCATGTTCCCAGCCAACTCACTTGACAAGAGTTTTTCCGTGGGGTATGACTGCTTGTAGAGTAAAGAGAACTATGTTCCAAGCTTGGGGGGATGTGTTAGCTCTGCCACACCAGCACTCCTCCTTCCCCAAGAATCCCCAATCTCGACTGGACTTAGATCTTCAGCAGGCTCTGCACTCCTGCTCTGATCTGCCACTTAATTCCTCCTACCAGGTAGGCCTGGGGCTGGAAGCAAGTGCAGCTGTAGTTCTGTAGCTGCCCCACCTCCACTGCCCCTAGGGTGGTGGCAGAACCATGAACTCCTTCTTTTACTCTGTCCCCAGCAGCTTTTCCCATTAACCTCTGTTGTTTTTGGTGTTTGTGGGTTGAGAAATCTGGTAACTGCTGCAGCTCACTGATTCAGGGTGCTAGGGCACGCCCCGCCCGGCTCCTGGTCTGGTTGGTCTGTGTGGCCCACACTGGGTTCTACTCTGCTCTGCTCCACTCCCAGCTCCATGAGCGAAAGACCTCACCCAGCAACCATCTAAGCTATCATATGTTGGAGCCCTGCTTCCCTCTGCTATTTTGTGGGTTCTGCAGTTCTCGAATTGGTTCAGAGCCATTTTTATAGGTTTTTGGAAGGACTTGGTGGGGAGCTCACGCTAGACCCTGCTTTCCAGCCGCCATCTTGGCTCTGCCCCCCTAAAAATGAACCTTTAATAGAATAGATAACTTCAAAGTATTGCTGATGGAAAGTCTCCAGCTGAGTAGAATCTCATATGATCGAAAATTAATTTGATATGGTAAATGCATTTGACTAAACCTTAGTGTTTTTAAGGGTCACAGAAGGAATGAAATAAGATCAGCAGTATATGTGGAGGATGTGTGCAGCTATTCTTTCTTAATGGTTGTAAGAGAAAAGAATAGAGAGGAAAAATAAATACATTAGTGAAAAAGGGGGGAGAAAGGTAGAACATTCTATTTCTCATAATTACATGAATGAGAAGAATATTTAAACATGGAGGACAGGTTCAGGGGAGCAGGTACCACATGAACATTATTCTTATCTGAACCTGATAAAGATGGCTTAAACACACAATTATACACACACGATTTGGTGCAGCAATATATTAAAATTGACAAGGAAGCACATGGGGACAGGGAAAAGAAAAACTGGGTTCAATGAGTTAGTATAAGGAGGAGATAGTCATTAGTCAAACAAATTTCAATTTTACAGGGTGGATTGCAAAGGGTGCCTAAGAGGGAAAAATATTTGGAGTCTGGGCAAAGGAAAGAGGGGAGGGAATGTAAAAATGAAGCAGAACACTTTAATTATTGATTGTTACCATTGGTCATATTTTTTGTCATCTCTGTCTTCCTCTTTGCAAAAGAGGGATAGGGAGCAAAGAGAGCAAAAGTTGCATCCATCAGGGGCAAAAATGACAAAAAAATATAGTGACAATTGCTGTAGCATCTTTGGGAAGATGGGCACAGTGATGTACTTTTGGTGGAGCTCTGAATTAGTTCAGCCACTCTGGAAAGTGATTTGGAACTACACCACCATATAAGTCACTGAACTGTGCATGCCCTTTTACCATTACAATAACTTCTAGCCTTATAAGCCAAAAATACCAAAGAAGGAGAAAAAGGATATATCTTGAAAAAAATGGGAGCTGTTTTCATTGTAGCAAAGACACAGAAGTAAAGTGGTTACCATTAGTTGGGAGAATGGTGGAACAAACTATGATATACAGATATAAATGGAATTATATTATTCCATAACAATGATGAAAGGGATGGATTTAGAGAAAGTTGCAAAGACATGAACTAATACAGAGTGAAGTTAGTGGGACCAAAAACATTTACACAGTTACAACATTATAAAGAAAAAAAAAGATTTAATAGTCAATACAATGACCATCTACTGATCCAGAGAACTGATGATGAAACGTTTTACCCACTGCTTGACAGGGTTATGGGAGAGTCAAGGTAGAGACTGAGCACATGTTTTTGAACATGACCTATATCATTTCACTTAACTGTGAACATTTGTTATTACATTGTTTTGTTTTGTTTTAAAATTTGGAGGAAAGATTTGGGTGGGACATAGGGAAGACAATGAGAATGATGCAAAAAATAGAATAAAGAAAAGTCAAAACATCTTTAAAATGATGAGCAGAAGAAAAAGAAATTAATAAAGAGATACAGATAAACAAGATAGCTTGTAAACTAATATATGGAATTCATTATGTAATTTTGGAAAGAAATGCTAGTTATATGTGAGGGAGATATAGGGTTTTGCATGCAATCCTCTTTTCCTCTTCTTCGTATATGGAAATAATTATATTTCTTGATGTTTGGCAAATTAAGAATAACATAACAAGTATAATTTCTCTTTCTACACCTAATCTAACATCTACATTGCTCCCAAGCTTATTTTCCAAATGTAGTAACTTGCTCATGGCACTGCTAGGCTCAAACAACTTCAATAGGTCCTTTATTGCTTAAACTGTATACTCCTCAGCCTGGCATCCATGATTGTCAACTTCCAGCTTTCAGTATGATGCCACTCCACCTTTGTAGTCTTATCTTATACATTCCCTATCCCATAATCTGTGCCTCAGTCAAACTGGACTACTGATATCCTCACCACATACCCTATTCATGCCATATCCTGTGACTGGAATGTTCTCTTTTACCTTTGCCTCTTCCTGCATCTGTGTTCCATCTTTAAAGCCTGGCTCAAATGTACCCAACGTTAGGCAACCTCTCCTTGTCTTGTTAGCAAGTAATAACTTTTCCTTACTTTAGCTTTCAGATAGAATTTTATCTGTATCTCTCTTATTGTTTTCATGTGATTTGAGTATAAAATGAATCCCCAGGTGAGGTGCTCCATGAGGCCAGGAACTGCATTTTATCTCAATTTTGTATTTTCCCTACTTCCTAGAACATCAGAGGTGCTGAAAAAATATTTCTGGAATTGACTTAAATCTCAGTTCTCTCCTCAAAGATTTTGTTTTTTTGTGGATAAAGTTACTCTTTTGGACATATTCATCTAAGGTTGGGATTTAACTCCACCTCCCCTCTTCCCTGAAGAATTTTCTCACTGGCTTTGAGGTAACCTGGATTATAAGGATTTTTCTGATTTTGAGGAGGGGTCTTCTGTAACCTGTCAGCTGTCTCTAAAATATTTTACTTTAGGGATTTACTTGGTATGGTTTGTATAGAATTTGAGTTCTACCTTGTATACATAGATAGTATACTTCTCTGCATAAAAGCCTTGCCTCCTATTTTGCAACTGACATTTATTAAATAAAACATGCGACTGGGGCCAAACCAATAAATAATTTCTGGGAATTTTTATCATCAATGCACCTGTGTGGCAAATTTTCCAACTAATTAAAAATGTTGAAATTCATCGGTATCTTTCAGTTGAGTGTTGCGATGTACTTTTGATTGATGTGTGCAAGATGTGAAATGTAACAGAAGCAAGAATATTAAGTTACTGTTTATATTAAGAGCAATGTGTGTATAGTGCCATGAGCTCTTGAATTAGAAATGCAATATAAATTGTAGAAGTAAGTATGAACATGTTTTATATTCTGTTCTCATATTTTGTACCCCTTTGGGGTAGAAATTTGCTTCAGCTGCTTATGTAGGCTAGTACTGCAAATGTATTAATATTGGTATTAATGGTGACATCATGTCAAAATACTTTGCAGATATTGCCTTTACCTTCTATCATCAATTGCAACTTCATTTCTTCTGAATATTCCGTGGTTATCATCTGCTTTTCCAATTATTACGAATAATAATTGAATAATAGAGTAATAATGAAGATCAATTTTCTTCAAAAACCTGATAAATATGTAACTGCTCTAGCCTCTGTTCATATTGTGGCCATTCATTACTTCTACCATATTATGACTTCGGCAAGGCATTATTCTTTCTTCTGGAAGCAATTTTCTCTGTTCCCTCACATTAGTTAATGTAACAGTGACTTCCTGTTTGCAAGCCAAATAATTAATCCTCCCTTGATTGGGTCTGGTTTAAATTAAACATGTTAATCCTTTTGCAATTTTCAAGCAGGCTGTGAGACTTCACCTGACAGCTAATGAATTTCAACAGCAACCCGTGACATCTCACAACATGAAGGGAAAGAAATGACACACAGCTAAGGGGTTATTTTTTTTTTCTTTTTTTGGTCTAAGCCTATAATTTCATCAATTCAAGGAACTTCCAGCGTGAAAATTTCTCCTATTGAGGCAGATTTGCAACTTCTCTTCAACTTAGAGTTGCCTGAGAGAAATGAGAGGTTAAATGACTTACCTTTGATGACACAACTAATCTATGTTAGAAGCCTTGTCTGGCTGCCTGGCATTTGTCAAGGCTTCCTGAGTCTAGAGCCAGCTCTCTATCTGCTAAGCCACGTTGCCTCTTGATACATGTTTTAGCATTGCTTAATATAGTGTTTTTAAAAAAGAAACACCATGGCCTCCTAATAAGCAACATGCTACTATGCACTAAGAAGGACATGGAAAAGTTGAAAGTGTTTAGGGGAAAGTGATAAAAGGGAATTTTATCAATCTATAGTACCATTGGAGAAACACTCTTCACTTTGAATAGAGAAGGCTGAGTTGTCAGCTAAAAGTCTATTGCCCTTTCCCACAAAGCATTTTCCTTAGGCATTATCACAAGTTCCCAAATCTGCCTTCGCTCTTTCTTTATCAAAAGTACCGTGGCCTGATCTTAGCTTATGAGTCTTGGAGGAATGTGGTCTGATAAAATAATTCATGCTAAAGCATATATGGCAGATATGAGTTTATTTTGGTGTCTTTTCTAGAAGTATTTTCATCTTTTGCATAAATGAACTTTGTAGAGACTATGATTTTGCAAAATTAAGGCATTTTTAATTGACAAAATTTTAGGCAATGTGGCATTCAGATGGGTAAGATATTTTTATTCAGGACAGCTTGGTAAGAGCCCCTCTAATTATAACACATGTTGTTGTTTAGTGGTTTTTCAGTTGTGTCCAACTCTTCGTGACCCCATTTGGGATTTTCTTGGCAAAGATACTGGAGTGGTTTGCCATTCCTTCTCCAGTTCATTTTACACATAAGGAAACCCAAGTAAAGAGGGTTAAGTGACTTGCCCAGAGTCACAGAGCTACCAAGTGTCTGAGGCTGAATTTGAATTCACAAAGAGGCGTCTTCCTGACTCCAGGTCAGGTGCTTTTATCCACTGTACCAATTAGTTGCCCTTGATTGTAGCACATGACATTCTTAATCTCCATGTAATGTTATCTCAGTTAATATTTCTTCCTACCAAGCCCTTTAAAAGACAACTCAAATATGACCTATTTCATGAGGCTTTCCCTGATTCCCCAGGCTGATAACGATCTCTCTCTTAGACCCTGTATATCTCAGGAAACTCTAGAAAATGGTGTAATGTAGTGAATTAAAATTCTGTGCTCACTTATCTTCTCTTTGATAGACTGTGAGTTCCATGACAATAATACCTGTATCTTATATAAGATTTTAACTTAGAGAAATTGTGTATCTCTCCTAACATCTAGCATAATGCTCTGTACATAGAAGAATAAATGTTTGTGTCATAATTGAGTGACTGAAGTGGATAAAAGTTTGTTATCACATTCTAGTATTACCTAACATAGTATATATGATGGTAATGGAAATACGGTCCAAGTTGGCTTCTCTAATGGATGATCACTACAACTCTCTTCATTGGCACTGTCATTTTTCCAAGGATAGACTGACAGTTGATGATCCTATGATGTTCCTGAGGCCCTCTGCATCCTGAGATATCTTCCAAGTGCAGTGAAAATGACATTATATTCAGTATGGTTTCCGTCTCAAGCATGCTTTATTGTACTTCTTGGAACACCTCTTTCCTTGGTCATGCTGGATAGCAGACAGCTTGCTGTATATAGAATTAGTCATCATTTGGATCCTGCTGGAGGTGTCTGGACACTCATGTGGGTTGGTGCCAGTGTTTATATTTCTCAATCAGTGGGGATGTGCATGCATGCCTGAGGGGCATACAGCTTTTGGCTTCCACATGTCCCTTGTGCTTAGGAGTTAATTTGCATCTATTTTCAAGTCTTGGGAAAATCTTTTATCCAGTGGAAAACACAAGTCTAGAACACCTGAATTGCTCAGGGTGATAATACTAAAGCAAGATGTGGAAAAAAATCTCTTTCTTCTAGAGGTCCAGTGTGATTTGATTTTATTGGTTTCATTCTTCAACATCTAGCTGCCATCTGGTAGAGGCTGGGAACCAGTCAGATTTGAAATGGAGAACAGTTTAGTGGAAGGGATGGACTGGAGCCATACCTCTGTTACAGCTTTGAGGAAGCTCTGAGCCCAGTGGTAATGAGCTGGAGATGGTTCTGACCAGATTTAGAGGACAGACCTAACATAGCTTTAAATGTCACCTCAGGGTAAGCAGCCACGTATTTCTCATAGAACACAATTATGGTTGATGACTGCAGATGTTGTACCTCTATTGGAGGGGGTAGAGTGTGGAAACTTTCAGGAGGGAGAGAGGATAAGTTACAGTGAAAGGTGGAAATTGAGAGTTTATGATATAGTTTCTGTTTGATTGACAGAGGAGAGGTTAGGGAAGTTCCTTTTAATCTGATACATACAGCATAGCACTGGGGAGGGGGGAAAAGGGGAAATGTAGTCTGGCTAAATGGAGTCTGCTGTGCTAGGACTTTTTATGCCTCTGAGGAATGGTATTGGCAAAGGCCTTTGTTGGCGAGGCTTCTGCTTTTCAATCTACCAGCATAATTCCATTGTTGAGATGTGTCTAACAAAGAATTCCATCTTGGAGCCTGCCAAAAAAGATGATAAAGATCTTCGACTCTTTTCCCCTCCTTAAACACTGGGCTCTGTGTGAGCTTTGATTGTTATTCCCCAAACTAAGAACTTGTCTGTTGCTGAAGATGAATCACTTTTGAACTAGGCAAACTGCATTTATTCACTTTTTTTTTCAAGGAAATTTATAGATTACAGGAAGTTTGCTGATGTGAAAGGGACAGGAGGCAGCTTGATATAGGGAAAAGAATATTGGCTCTGAATTCAGACCACTTGGGTGATGTTGGGCAAATTACTTAAACTCACTGGGCCTCAGTTGCCTCATCTATAAAATTAAGGGTTAACCTAGATGACTTTTAAGTTGTTTCCAACTTTAAGATCCTATAATCCTGTAGTCCAATGACCAATGGGTTCCAGTCCTACTCCTGGTGTTTGCTTCATGGGTGATTGATATTGGGCAAACCACTCAGCTTCCCTAGGCATCGGTTGCCTTATCTATAAAGTGAGATGATTATACTAGATGGCCTCTGACATTACTCTAAGTCCTAGATCTATGATCCTATGAAACTCGCAAAATTAAAATTCCAGAAACACAAGAAAATGTGTGCTTCTAGAAGCAGTGGAACACTGACCTTTAAGGAATGGATCTGTCACTGACATAGTGAAGACTGAGTTTAAACAGAGAACCGTTTTTTTTTTAAATCAAAAAGTTACATTCTGAATAAAGATGAGTCAATAAAATGAAGTATGTGCCAATCTGTCTTTCTCATTTACTATATAGGGATTGCTGTTCTAGAATAACAATATAGCCATTTAAAAAAGCAACAGCTGATTTCTATACGGCAGCTAGAGCTGGCAACATGGTTTTATAGATGTTCTCTTGTTTAAGCCTTGCTACAATCCTTTGAGGTAGGTTTATTATTCCCATCTTACAGGTGAGGAAACTGAATCAGAGAGGTGTGGTGACTTGTCCATTACACCTAGATAATAAGTTAGAGGTAGGGTTTGGAACCAAATTTCCCCAACTCCCAATCCAGCCTTCTAAGCACCGCATCATGCTGTTTCTTATTTAATAACTCAGAGCATTTTATGCTTAGATCTTTTCTTTGGAATTTAATGTTAATTTGCTTCAAGTAGGCTGTCTCCAAGTAATGATAAGTCACTCTGGCCCTGCTTAGGAATTCATAACAAAGGATTGAAAGGGACTCTAAGTAATACATCTCTCACTTGCTTCTGGAAAAGGGTCTTCTCAAGTCATGCTTCTGTGTACTTGTTATGCTCCCCTTATTAGCCATCCTCTCCCTCTCTGTGAAGGTAGGGTCTGTTCATTTTTTGTCTTTGTTATCTCCAGGCCCTTGCATAGTAACTGGGCCACAGTCAGTACTTAATAAATGTTCATTGAATCCAATTGAATCAGATCTTTCAGACATGTGTAACACTGTCACACCCTGAGGAGGTCATCCAGTAGGACTTTAGTGATCATCTTGTGTATGTGTGTGTGTGTTGATTTAGGTTATAAGAGCTTTGAAGGCAAGAATTACATCTTGATTATTTTTGTACCTTAGAACCTAGCAGAGTATAATGTACCTAGTAGGTTTTTAATAAAGGTTTAAGGAGTGAATGAATATAGACAAGTTGCAGAAAATGTCTCATAGACAAAAAGATTGAATGCAAATCCCAGCTTAGTAAACATTTTTAGCTGCATATGGTTGCTTTTTTGGGGAGCTTATAACTACAGTTAAAAATTGTTGCTTTTATTTGACATTAAGATGGATAATTTTAAATAATCCTTAATAGTCATGGAAATTAGGTGAATTTTATCTTCCAACTACACAAAAGTGTGATGGTTTTAAATAAAACTTAATATGCAGTATTCAAGTCTAGTTACAGGTAGATAAAATTAGGGAGTATCGATTTGCAGCACAAAAGAATACCTTTGTTTTACAAATGAACTAGAAAGGAGATCATAAGAAACTTGCCCAGCTAAGTGTTTACTTCCTAGTCTCCACCTCCTTGATGAAAAAACTAGTTGAAGGATAGAGAAAAAAGGTTGGGCAAAGAAATTAAAGGGGATGTATTCAGGAACCACTTCCAGCTGAAGATCAATACTAAACAATGATAAAGCATCTCTGACTTGACATAGAACAGTGGGCAAATGGTGCAATTTAAGAAGGATTCTAGTCAAAGGCAGCCATACATAGTAGAGAGACAACTGGCCTAGAGAGGCCTGGATTCAAGTCCCACCACTGGCAAATACTAAATGTGTGACCTTTGGAAAGTCACTTAACCTCTTAGTGCCCTAGGGCCTAGGCAAATCTCCATGACTATAAATTAATTTTTTCCCCCTTAAATTTATTGAGAATTCTTGGGATACCTGCTATCTCTTCCTGTCCTTGGAAGGAAACCAGCTAGAGAGGAAATCATTGAGAAATCACATATTTCCTTATATTCCAGTCCTTAGCAAAATATAGGGAGGGAAATGGGGAAGAGGGAGTTTCTTCATTTTAGAGGTCTCAGTACCTGCCAATGACATCCTAGGTCCAGGCTCTATTTACTGAACACAGATTTTTAGGAATGGTATTTGGCAAGTAAGGAAATAATCAAAGCCACAGAATCTGGAAAGCAATGGTAACACCTGCATAGTCCCTGAACCAAGCTCATGATCAGGAATTTTAGAAAAAGTCAAAAGCCAGAGCCAAATCATTCAGTGAACAAAGCACAACAACGAGGCAGGCAGTGGGGCAAGCATCTATTAAGAATCTACAATAAGCCAGGCACTGTGCTAAGCACTTCGGATACAAAGAAAGATAGATCCTATCTTAGAGAAACTCACAATCTAATGGAGAAGACATCTTGTAAACTGAACAAACAAGGTCTATACAGCATAAATTGGAAATAATCAACTGAAGGAAGGTCCTAAAATTAAAGAGAATTGGGAAGGGCCTCTTGTAGAAGGTGAGGTTTTAACTGCGAAGCCAAGGAAACTAGGACATGAGGAGGGGGAACATTCTAGGCACGGCGGATAGCCAGAGAAAATGTCCAGTAAGGAGATGGAGTCATTTATTGGAGGAACACCAAAGAAGCTGGTGTCAGTATGGTCAACAGGTAATCACAACTTCAGGGCACTTATGTGAAAACTAGGTTTATTACAAGAGAAATGAACATGCATGTGGAACCCAAAGAGTTCACATTCCATACAGAAGTTTGCATATTTATAACAGTAGCACAAAGGAAGGAGGAGGAAACACAAATCTCTACCTAAAAGGGCTTGGTGTGGGAGGGAGAAAGGTGCAGTAGGGGTGGGAAAAGGACAAAACTCTCCCCAAAGAGGAGCAGCAAGGTGATGACAAAGGCTGCATTCTTTCCTCTTGGGAGCTGCTAGACTATGAAGATAGAAAGATAGGCTCTACAGAGATTCCAGCTGCACAAGCAATTTGTCAGTCTAGCCCAGACTGACTGGTGCATGTCTTGACTCTCAAGGATACACAAGGAGTCCAGTTTGGGATGCAAACAGCAAATTACATTAGTTTGGGGGGGGGGTGGATTTGTCCTTGACACATTCAGGGCCTCTTGCATTCTCTGGATCTGTTGTTTTTGGAAAATAAGGCAACTCAGAAAAAAACAAAATCAGGGGACCCCTTAACAGTCTGTAGCATCCCCTACTGTTGGTCAAAGGCTTAACAGTATGTGGTGGGGGAGAGAGTGCCCAGGCCTGGCCTGGGTCCTCCTTGTGACCCTTTGATGAGGCTTTTGTTCTGGCATTGAGGAGATCCTTCTAGATGAGGTAAAAATGTCCTCATTTATTTCAAATCAATGAGGATGATCGATCAAGCTAGTTACGCACTTGAACTTGTCCTTTGAAAGGGAAACTAAAGCCAGATAAACAGTTGGAGAAAACCAGAGCTGAAAGCCACAAGCAGAAAAAGTGATCCACAGGATGAGTTAGATTATGTTCTTTCTTTCTATCTCACCCAGTCTTTAATCTGCTTCATTTCCAACCTGGACTGGTCTGCCCTGCTTCAGGAGTTCCTGCTTCTGAGGGAACCCTGATTGGCTTAGCCAGCTTTAGGCAGGAGCTCTCAAGTTCAAGTGATCCAACAACCTTAGCCCACTGCCCTGCCCCTTCCCACCCCCAGTATCGGTGATCGTAGACATATAACACTGAGTGACCTCTCTGTGATTTTTCAGAATCCCTACTAGCAGCTCAGGGATGACATCCACCAGCTTTGAGCTATCATTTGTTCAGCCACTGTGTTTTGAGCTCTTTTAGAGTAATTGTGTTCTTGATTACTAACTCCTCAGTTATCTTGGATTTTGATTACTTATCGATTATTTTTTGCCCCAACATTCCTAATCTTCCGATTTAATCAAACAATAAAAAAAATATCTATTATGCTCCTGGAAACTGGGCTAGGTAATGAACATACAAGCACAAAAGTGAAGCTTTCCTTGCTCCTGAGAAACTTACAACCTAGCAAGCAGAAATGATTTTTACATATGTAAATATATACAAAATAGATACAAGATGGGCAATGGAAAGCCACGTGTGAGGAACTGTAAGAACGTCAATTTGTCTGGACTGTTGTGTGCATGAAAGGAAAGAAGAAACCATAAGGTTGGAAAAGCAGGATGGGGCCAGGTTGTGAGACTGGAGGTGGCTGAATAGAGGAATTATGTTTTTCAGACCTAGGCTTCAGGAAAATTTCTCACGTAAAGAAAATAGAACAAAAATATGATTTGACTCTGTTTTCTCCTAATACTGCCTATAGTACTTAATGATACTATACCTTTCTTTGATCTTCATCTTGTCCCAAACATTGCTTAAAAACACTTTTCTTGTCCTTAGCAGCGTGGTTCATTATGGATTGTAGTGCTCTTAATACTCTTTTTTTTTGTAGGGGGGAAGGCAGGGCAATTAGGGTTAAATGGCTTGCCCAAGGTCACCCAGCTAGTAAGTATGTCAAGTGTCTGGGACCGGATTTGAACTTATGTCCTTCTGACTCCAGGGCTGGTGCTCTACTCACCGCACCACTTAGCTGCCCTGCTATCAATACTCTTATAGTTCCCATACACACACACACACACATACACTTACATATCCTCTATTACATGCTGTTGTTTCTAAATTCTAGAAATGTCTTTATAAAATCTGGATTTGTCCATGAGTTCTCTGTGCATCCACATCGGTTCCTTTAGATAGCTTCTAAACTTCTACCTCATTGATGTTTGCATTTGCACGCTCAGAATTATCTTAAGAACTTCCCATATCTTGTCCATCAAATTGCCTTCAAGATATTTAGATAGAAGATTCCACCAATGTGCTTATGATCTGGACTTTCATTTTGAATGAAGTCCTAAAGCATAATTATCCAATTGAGCTGTTTGTATTGCTTAAATGAACAGCATGATTTGCTTTGGCCTCATGAATATGGTAATAATATGGCCACTGAGGAGAGGTGGTTTGGTGTTTCATAGGGCCATAGGGCCAAAGGATTTGGAGCTATGGGAGTCTTTAGATGTTATTCATTATAAATCCTTTATATTTTTTAAATGAGAGAATTTATATCTAGCCAAGTTTTTAAAAAAATTGCCCAAGATCATCAGCCGCAGATCTGAAATTTGAATCCATATCCTCTGACTTCAAATCCAGTGTATTTCTGTCACATTATATGATAGTTTTGAGAACTCATCAGTATGTCCAGAAACTATACAGGGGAAGCTGCCAAGTTCTCTAGAACCCAGTGACATTTCAGAGAAAAACTACCTTTTAAAAAAATGGGAGTCCATGAAAACATATGCAGAACCGCAAGAAAGATGCACAGTATTTATGGTATATGACTGATTTTACTAGCCAGTTGGTGCCCTTCTGTTGGATAGGAGGGCAGTGCCTAGGACAGGTGGTAATGTAATAAATTTTAGTGCTTCATCACAGCAGAAAGTTTCAGCTTTTATTCACTGACTAAAATTGTAAAATTTTAACTCCCATTGCTTACAAACAAAAAGCATAAGGATGTCTCACAGATACTTTGTCTTCCATTGACTCACAATTTCCTTACAAAATGGGTACTAGATTATTACAATCGATCATCTATGATAAACCCAATAACATAAAGAAGAAAAGATGGTGGTTGAATGATAAATGGATTTTTTTGGAGGAAGCTGGATGAGGCTAGCATTGACATGTGATTAGACCCAGTATTAGAGTAAGGCACTGGACTGATTAGAGTCAGGATGGCCTGAGTTCAAATCCAACCTCAGACGCTTACTAGCTGTGTGACCCTGAGCAAATCACTTAACCTCTATTTGCCTCAGTTTCCTCATCTGTACCAGCTTAGGAACTTTCTGAACCAAGCCAGGTGCCAATCCATGCATGGCTTATTAGATAATTCCTAGGCCATGGTCTAGGGTGATTAAGTGACTTGCTCAGGGTCATATAGGTGGTAAGTGTCAAGAGGCAGGATTTGAACCAGGCCTTCCTGACTCAAAGCCTAGCACTCTGTCCTGTATGCCACACAGCCTCAAATTTATACTCTGAATAAAAACTGTTATGTGTGTGTTGCTGTTAAGTTGTTGTTCAATTGTATCCTACTCTTTGTGACCCTGTTGAGATTTTCTTGGCAAAGATACTGGAGTGTTTTGCCACTTTCTTCTCAGCTCATTTTACAGATGAGGAAACTGAGGCAAACAGGGTTAAGTGGTTTGCCTGGAGTCATAAAGCTAGCAAGAGTCTGAGGCCAGATTTGAACTCAGAAAGATGAATCTTCTTGACTCTAGGCCCAGAACTCTACATATGGTGCCACCTAGCTGCTCCTATTACTTCTATAGTGCAATTCTAATCTGCTTAGAATTATGTTAAAATTACTTTATTTTGACTGAACATTCTGAAAAATGGCCATTAAGAAAAATACTTTGTGACAGATGGCAGTCAGTCCAGGACTGATAATTAACAGTCAGTAATTCTCAAAGCAGAAAATTTTATGCAGGTCATTGAGAGTTTACTGTTATTACATATGCATACACATTACTGAATTACCCTGGTGACTAAAGTAGATTTAGAATATGCAGAAATGTGTTTATGACGATCACAATAAAGAGATTTCCCTAATCTAAAGAGGCACCAATATTGTAAACCTTCAGCATTATTCTTAGGCTCTCACTCCAATAAAAATACTATTACTGTCTGAGGCCTTGCTTTTAGGTATGTACTGATGGACAGTTTGTATCTACCCAGTCACAGCTTGTCCTTATACAGACTTGCAAATGAATACCTAACAATTTACCAGCTGACGTTCCTTTCTACAGCCTACCTTTCCCTAGGAAGCACACATATAATAAAATCAATGAAACAAGTAGCCTTTACCACTTGTTTTGGGTTAATAATTACTAGCTCTGGGCCAGGAACTAATTACAAAGGTATAAAATATTATAGTTTCATAGTCTACCTATCCAGACCTGGTCATGTATAAGAAACATTTTGTGCCTTCATTCATAGTGATGAGAAATAGAATCTGTGTAATTGTTTTTTATGGAGAATGATTAGTAGTAAACTCGACACCTGGAAAGGAACCAACCACATTAGATCAACCTGGGTGAATAAATGTGTCACCACTCATCCGGTACATCCAAATGGAAAAGGAGAGTGTCAGATGGCTGCTGAAGAGCGAAACAACAGTAATTTAGAGATGTTGCTGACTTTTAAAATGTATCTAACAACTCCATTAGACACCATATTGGCCTCTAAGGGAACGTTAATGGGTCACAAACTGCATACCAAACTTTCTTGCCTGCAAACCACTCTGATTGTCACCAAAAGTTTTTTTTTTTTTAAAAAGCTTTTATCCACCATGGAGAGAAAAATCCTGCATCAAAGAAAAAGAGAGAAGTGGAACTTTGAAAAACATCTGTGTTACTGAATTTTCAGCCAAAAAGTTTTGGATAAATCTTATTTTAGTGGCCTACCAAAATGAGTAAACAACATAAAAATAAACTCTAAAAATATGAAGTCATAAAATATCAATATTATAGTCACAATTTTTGTATTAGCAAAGAACTGGGAACAAAATAGATGTCTTGATTGGTGAATGAATAAACAAATTTTGTTACATGGATGTAATAGATTTTTACTTTGTTTTTAAAAAGGATGAATATGAAGAATGCAGAGAAAGACATGAAGATACATATGTACTGATGCAAAGTAAAGTAAGCAGAACCAGAACCATAGCATACACAATCACAACAACATAAATGGAAAGGAGAAAAACCACAATGGCAAAAAGGAAATTTCATGCCATTTAATTATAATGACCAAGATTAGCTTCACAAAGATGCAGGAGTGGGAGGTGTTATGAGTATGGAGCATTGAATATACCATCAAGCTTGGTTAATGTATTGGTTAGTTTTGCTGATTTTTCTGCTTTGTATTATTTAGGGATGGTTTGCTCTGTAGGGAAGAGGGACGGACATATCTGTAAATTAAGGTGTTGTAGAAAAAGGATTTTTTTTAAAAAGAAGAACTTTTGAGAGTAGCCAGTGGAAGACCACAGACACATTTTTGTAAGCCTTGTAACCAGTATACTCTCAGAAGAACTGAAGGAAGAATGCCTTCATTTCAAGCCCATTGCTATAGCCAATGATCCTTATCTGTGAATTTGAAGTTGATAAGTTGGTCTCCTCAGCCTGGGGAGTTTGTGGTAGATGTGGGAAATAGATATATTCATTTCAAGTCCTGCCTGCCTTAATGCACTCTTAATTAGGGATCCAGTGACAAGTAAAATGGTAGAATTTTCAGTTTCAAGAAGACCTGAGCATCTTCTCTCTCACTTTTTTCTTTTAATAGAAGTTTATATAAGGTACTCTTGGGGTTTAAAGTGAGGAGGGCAAAAACAAACAAACCCCAAAACAATTCTCTTATACACCCATATAGTGTGTATAAGTGCTGAATACTACTACCGAGGAGATGTGGGGATGCTCTTTAATCTCCTTAGGGCTTAATTCACTCCTTTCCTTTTCACTCCAAATTCACTCCAAAGCTTTCTTTGATGAAGATTTCATTTCAATATACTGAATATATAATTTTACTAGTTTAGTACTCCTGATGATACAGAATTCTACCCTTCTATTCTTGCTCAACCTGTGTTACAACTTTTCGTTTTTGCACACAAATCTGCCACAAATTTTCCAGCCCACA
Organism: Phalanger gymnotis; assembly: GCA_028646595.1. Taxonomy (NCBI): domain Eukaryota; kingdom Metazoa; phylum Chordata; class Mammalia; order Diprotodontia; family Phalangeridae; genus Phalanger; species Phalanger gymnotis. Next base: position 171,061,866 of record CM053622.1, on the reverse strand, counting down.
TGCTGGATATTTGGTACTTAATTAACCCTTGTTGGGTATACGTGGTATACTTCAGAAGAAATCCATAAATGTAGTACTTTTTCCACTATAAAAGGACTAACTCTACAGAGATGCCATTCCATCTTGTCTTTACCTGCCTTTAGGGGAATAGGGAGATGCCATTTCATCATATGCTGTCCCCCTGAGCTAGGCTTCCTCTTCTTGTGAGTGACCCTTGCCTGTCTTCAGGAGACAGAGAAATACAATTCCTTTCTGCTCTTTCTGCAGATAACCTGACCTGGCCTGCTTGAAGGGACAGGACAGGAGAGAAATACCATTCCATCAGCTCCTGGCAGTCCTCCCCTTACCTGAGCTGCCTAACACCCTGCCAGGACTTGACGTTAAGGCTAAATGCCCAGTTATGTTAACAACCCTCCTGGACTTATTTAGCAATGATTAACAAACTTTTACCACTCATATCTTTCCCATCCTTGACTTCCCCAGATGTCATTATTAAAACCTGTTTTCCAGCCACCATTGTGAGATTTCCAAGGCCAATCTTGCTCGACTTCTTCCTCCTCTCCTAGGAGTTCCCAATGTCACAGTCTGAACCTACGTACCTCTTCCACTACATCTTTTAGAATGCTTGCTGGTAATACTGGTGAAAAAAATTCAACAACCCTGCTTTCACTTTCATTTTTTCCTTTCCAACTCTTTTCATTTTCTGTCTGTGTCACTGAGACCTGGCTCCCGCATGATGAGTCAGCTTTCCTGACTACTCTTTCTGGCATTTTCACATCACCAACACAAAATCCAGTAACCCCAAAAGATGAACAGCTCTTGTTGTAAGGGAACTCAGCAGGTATCACATTCCAGCAGTAGCCCTGAGTGAAACAAGGCTAGGAAATGAAGGCCAACTCACTGAAGTTAGAACTGTAAAATGTTTTTGTGGAGTGGCCACAGTGAAGGGAGTGCCCTGAAGTTGGTATAGGTTTTGCAATCAAAACTAATCTATTTGACAAACTTGAATGCCTCCCAAAGGGAGTGAATGACAGGTTCATAACAATGAGACTGCCACTTGCAGGAAAACGACATGCTATCCATCATCAGTGCCTATGCTCCCGCCATGACAAGATCCTGAGATGAGATCAAAGAAAAAGTTAATGAAGACCTGGAGACCCCTATCATTAATGTACTAAAAGAGGACAAGCTTAGAATTCTGAGTGACTTTAATGCTAGAGTAGGCTCAGACTATCAAATATGGCAGGCAGTCATAGGGAGGAATGGAGTTGGAAACAGTTACAGCAGTAGTTACTTACTAATGAAGACTTGTACATTTCATGACCTTCTCATCACCAACACTGTCTTCATTTTACCTAAATGTAATCAAACTTCATGGATGCATCCTCATAGCAAACATTGGCATTTAATAGACTATGTTATTGTAAGGAAAAGAGACAGATAGAATGTAGGAGTGATGAAGGCAATGTGTAGCACAGAGTGCTGGACTGATCATAGACTTATCCTCTCCAAGCAAAATATTTGCATTCAACAAAAGCAGTGGCCTCAAGGAAAAA
>CM053622.1:171026667-171059810 GCA_028646595.1 Phalanger gymnotis | reverse complement strand
GGCCTGAGACCAGTTCATGTTTTTCTTGGAGGCTTTTGTTGTAGGTTCTTTGACTTTGTTGATTTCTTCTGGCTGTATGTTTTGGTCTTCTTTGTCACCAAAAAAAGATTCCAGAGTCTGACTGAATCTGGGTTTGTTTTTGTTGCCTGGCCATGTTCCCAGCCAACTTACTTGACCCTTGAGTTTTTCAGTGGGGTATGACTGCTTGTAAAGAGTTCTATGTTCCTTGCTTGGGGGATGTGCCAGTTCTGCCTCACCAGCACTCCTCCTTCCCCAAGAACCCCCAACCCAGACTGGACTTAGATCTTCAGCAAGCTCTTCACTCCTGCTCTCATCTGCCACTTAATTCCTCCCACCAAGTGGGCCTGGGGCTGGAAGAAACTGCAGCTGTTGTTCAGTAGCTGCCCCACCTCTGCTGCCCCCGGGGTGGTGACTGAACTGGGAAATCTGTCCCCCTGTTCCCAGCAGCTTTTCCCACTAACCTTCTGTGTTGTCTTTGGTGTTTGTGGGTTGAGAAGTCTGGTAACTGCTGCAGCTCACTGATTCAGGGCGCTAGGGCACACTCCACTGGGCTTCTGGTCTGGTTGTTCCATGCCTCCCACGCTGGGCTCTGCTCTGCTCAACTCCACTCTGCTCCTAGCTCCATGTGGGATGGACCTTACCCAGAGACTATCCAGGCTGTCCTGGGCTAGTGCCCTGCTTCCCTCTTCTATTTTGTGGGTTCTGCAGTTCTTCTCTGTTGTCTTTAGTGTTTGTGGGTTGAGAAGAGTCTGGCAACTGCCGCAGCTCACTGATTCAGGGCTCTAGGGCCCACTCCACCTGGCTTCTTGTCTGGTTGGTCTGCCCGCCCATGCTGGGCTCTGCTCTGCTCCGCTACCAGCTCCTTGTGGAAAGACCTCACCCAGCAACCATCCAGGCTGTCCTGGGCTGGAGTTCTGTTTCCCTCTGCTGTTTTGTGGGTTCTGCAGTTCTAGAATTGGTTCAGAGCCATTTTTTATAGGTTTTTGGAGGGACTTGGTGGGGAGCTCATGCTAGTCTTTGCTTTCCAGCCACCATCTTGGCTCTGCCCCCCTCTGTGTCTGAAATTTTTAATAGTCTTACCTTTGCAAACACTTATTTCTATTTTCACACAGAGATTTTTATATAACATGCTGCTGTTGTTGAGTCCATTTGGGGTTTACTTGGCAAAGGTACTGGACTGGTTTGCCATTTCCTTTTTCAGTTCATTTTACAGATGACGAACTGAGGCAGACAGAATTAAGTGACTTGCCCAGGGTCACATTCCTAGTAAATGTCTGAGGTCATATTTGAACTTGGATCTTCCTGACCCTAGAGCAGTGCTTTATCCACTGTGGCACCCAGTTGCCCCCTTTGACCAACATACAATTTATTTGTACAACATACAACTATATTTTAGAACAGTCAAGATGGTTTGTACCTTTGTCCAAACTATGAATTAAAACAAGATATTTAAGCAGAAATTTCAGCACACCTCATAATTCAACTTTGATTATAAACTAACTTCTGAATTATGCCATGTGATTTGCCCGTGTCTATATAAAGAGCTGATTGAGTTCTACTGAAGGCTAAGTCCTCTTTTGTACTTTGATTGATTTTTGATGATTAAAACATCTTCAAGATCTAACCAGTGGACCATATAGATACAACCATTATAGTGCACTTTTTAAAAATATTATGGCATAATTTGGGTATTATATTATAAGAAACAAGACAGGTAACCCAGGGCATACATGGTTTTCTGTTTATGTGTCTGAATTTTCTACTTTTGTCATTTCAAAATTGTCTTCAGGACAATAGAGAATTTAAAAGAAATCATTATGACCTGCTGTTGGATTAAAGGTTTTATTAAAATATCTTAGTCTAGTAAAATATATGAAAAGAAGTTCTAGGCAAGACTATTTGTCATCCAATTAAATGCAAAAAGTGTTCAAAATAGAGGGAATGTTACATAAAGCTCTTCTCCTATTACTCCTCTCCTCCAGCCATATTTCTGCCCTCTATGGATAGCTTTTTCTGTAATTTATGAAATCTAATTCAGAATAACATCATTTACACCTACAGCTTCTAATGCCTATGTTTTCCAGACTTGTGCCCGACCAGTTTTTGCTTCCTGCAACTAGTCCTACAACATGTTGCACATTACAGTATATTCAAGTAGCAATGACTAATCCTTTGTTTCAAAGCAACACAATTTCTATTCAATTTTTCAACATGTCACAAAAAGAGAAGATTCCGAAAGGATGGAAGAAATCGTCTAAGTGTTATTACCAAGAAAAGATGATTAAGCAAACATCATTAACTACATCCCTACATGTCTACTTTTTCATCCTTATGAAAAATCTTCATAAAAATTATCTATGTACATGCCAAGGATATCATTGATAACAATATGAACTCTATCATCAACAACATGACTCAGTCTTTCAAAAATAATTTTCTACTTCTCAGATCTTCACAGTCACACAATATAGTGAGAGGTATAGAGGACAAAGTTCTGTTATGTTTATTGTTGTGTTGATTACAAAGTAGTTTTTGGTTTAGTAGAACCAAACATAGCCTTAAAGGTTTTCCTACATGAGGTATCAGCATATGCGAAGAGTATATAATATTTCTTGATAGATGCAACCAGAGAGACAACTTTATTTGATGATCATCTGAATATCAATGTCAGGCAAGAAACAGAAGAGAGGCATTCATGCTTGGCCAAGTTGTTTACCACTACCTGAAAGTCTTAAAAGAAGAAAGATTCCATACAAAGAGAAGGAACAGCCAGATGTTCTTGTTTGCAGATAATAGCACCTGGTACTCCTATATGCCTTTAAGGTCATAATGTGTTGCTTGTAAATTATAAGCTTCAGATTCACAATTTATAGTCTAGAATGTTGTAAGTATTGTGAAATGTGAATGACTTTCTATTGTTTTCATTTGAAATATAGTCAGAACTAAAGGAAGGCCTTCAGCATGTTGGGTAGATACTCTGTAGAGGATTTATAAAAGAATATGGACAAGAATCAAGACAACGAAAAGGGATAGATAGGATGGGATCTGTACTGATGGAGGGATACTCACATTGATGAGATTGGAGATACGTTGAGATACTGAATCATTGACTCTTCCTATGATAACATGTTTGTTATGTGCTCCTGGTACAATGGGAAGGGCTCTAGAAATACAGACATCTGGGCTTGAGAACAGGTTTCACTGCTCACTAAGTGTGTTGTTGTTGTTGTTGTTGCAGAGTTGTTTCAGTCACATTTGACTCTCTGTGACCTTATTTGGGGTTTTCTTGGCAAAGATATTGGAATGGTTTGCTATTTCCTTCTCCAGCTCATTTTTCAGATGAAGAACTGAAGGAAATAGGGTGAAATGACTTGCTCCGGGTCACACAATGAGTAAGTGTCTGAGGCCTACTTTGAACTCAGGTCCTTCTGACTCCAGGGCCAGTGGTCTATTCACTGCAACACCTAGCTGCTGAAATAGGTATGACGCCTGGGGCTTAGGGCTCTTTTAACTATAAAGTGACAATAACAATACATGCAACTGTGATAGGATTGACATGTTTCTCAAATGAAATAATGTATATGAAAGCATGCTGAAAACTGCAATATTCCATATGACTGTATGCACGTGTGACTCTAGTTAAGTCTATAAGGCTTTATATGTCTGGGAAAATGCTGGATGTGCATTGGTAGAGGGAATTTCTTTACTGGGAGGACTCTGTACCAGTTATGGCTCTGCTTCAGTTCAAAATACACAGAAAAATGCATATGTGTGTATATATATATATATATATACACCTATATACATACATATACACACATTATATATATATATATACATATATATACATATATATACATATATATACACATTTAGTAGGTAGATGATTACAAAATCCAGTTGTGATAGGCTATTACAAATCAAAACTAAAAATGAGGTTTGCCATCAGTACAACACTTCTTATCTTCCCAGCCTAACTCTTCATAATAACTTATTATGAGCTCTCTTCATAATGGATCAATTTCTATGGTTCAGACTGCTTCTGGGTATTAACTAGAGTTATAGGACTATAGTTGCTATGACCTTAGAGTTTACTATTTATTCATGTTCTCACCAGAGATTATTCAAAATATTACAGTCTGTTTCAGGAATGAGTTTTGGGTGGCGGATCACACTGCAGAGAGAAAGAAGCAATGGTCATTCCTAGCCTCCTAAGTCAATGTTTCTTAGGAAATAACTCCAGATCTTACTTTTCTCATTTCCAAAACTGGGTTAATAATATTCGTTACTCATGTGTTAGGGATAAAATGAAGAAAAAAAGATGACTTGTAAAACATGCTGGTCCGCACTGCTCAGAATTCAATTTTTTTTCAGCAAAAAGGAGTTAACATTTTAGTATATTTACATGTAAAAAAAAAAAGATCCATCTTTGCAGAGACAAAGAATTGAACTAGATAACCTCTTAAAATTCATGCACATATTGGTATGGAGTCTAAGAATATGATGTACAATGTTTAGGCTAAAAAAATAGCCCTCATAGCTTCTTTTCTCAGATATTTCCTTTGTTAGGCTTTCTTGGATGAGACAGTATGTGAAGCCCTACTTAATTTTGTCCTTCTGTCAACTCCAAACAATGATTATTCTCTCTTTGAAAGAGTATTTTTTGACATCTGTTTTCAATATGCTTCAGTTTGTTTCCATTTCTTATATACTCTCTCAGATGTTCAGCCTGACCTAAGATGACATTATCTATTCTATTTATGATTTTTACCATACAATTAAATATTTCTTTTTGTTTTTTCTTTAATCCTTATTGGTTTTTGCCTTAATCTGCCTTCATAACTCACTTTCTTTACATGTATCCCTCCTCTCTTCCTTTGAAGTCATAAAGTTTATTATTTTTAAATTTTGTGGTAGATGGAAAAAGAACCCCACAATTCCTCTGGGATTGCCACTAGAACATATCTCTCAAATCTCCTCTTTGTACTTGGTCAGCATTATTTCAGCTGAAGGACTATCTAACATTTTCCATTTTCTCTTTTGTTTTCTTTCTTACTTTATTTTTAGAATAGTCTTTTCAAACGCCTTCTTTCCTTTTCAGAAATGTTGCTTTCAATTAAATTTTACTTACTGTACAAGTCATAGGTTTAGCAACCAACTCTTTGTCGTTATTGTACATCTTTAAATAAAATATTTTCCAGGCCATGTATTTGAACATGTGGAAAACAAAACAAAATGATTCTTTTTTAACACAGAAATGTAGCTATTTGTAAGCATTATCTTTGGTTTTGTCTAGTCCTTGAACTCTAATCTTTCCTACAGCATGTAGAACTCCCTTCTGATTGTACTGGTTCTTTGACTAACATTCAAAACCAATTCCAAAGAAAGGTTACTGAAGTCATTGCTGGTAAATCGATGATGATTTTGTGAGTCATTGGGTTTGGGGGTAGCCATTAATCATAAAATATTGCTACAGATAATGTAGTAAAGTGGCTCTTGGTGCCACTTCATATAACTCAAAGTAGATGGCAAATTGACTCAGACTCCTTTATTGATAACCACACATTGCCAGACATATTGGTCAGTTAACACTGAAAGACTTTAGACGCAAGGCTAAGAAACTCAATCTCTTCCCCAACGTTGACTTCATTCCTTCTACTCTTCATATTTAAATAACCAAAATAGAATACATAATACATAAATAATTTGTTTACTTTTATTATCCTACATATGCTATATTACAAATATGGTTGTTTCTTCTTCTGTTGTTTACTATCTTTTGATCCTGTAATTTCTCATGATTTGATCAAATATGGTTAAAGGAGGCATATTCCCTCTTCTTTAAGTTGGTTCATTTCCAGAAGGCTAGCTTAAGTAAATTAGGATATCTAATGACATCCCATACCTACAGAGAACATTTTATATTTTTGAACCAGGCTTTGAAATTGAGAATAATCTTTTTTGAAAAATTGGCACTCATTTTTTTCCTTCCTCACTACAATTATGACCACATTTCTCCTGACCTTTCTAAATCGTCTCCCTTACTATAACTGATATTTTAAGAAAGTGAAATAACAGCAATAACCAAAGTAGTAATAATGATAGCTTATTCTCCTAAGGGAGAGTTCATCATCTTCAGATATAGGACAGGGATATGACTATGATACGAGAAGAGGAAACAAATGACTTTGGTCCCTAAGATTATATTTGTCTTTTGTGCCTTTCCGCCCCCCCATTCATCTGAGGTAGCTAAATATTATAGTGGATCGAGCAAGGGATGTGCACTCAGGAAGACCTGGGTGAATCCTGTCCAAGACACACTAGCTTCTTGGTTAAGTCATTTATTGTACCTACTTCAAAAGGTCATTGTGAGGATCAAATGAGATATTACACATAAAACATGTTGCAACCCCAAAACACTATATAAACATCAGCAATAATTATCATATATAATAGTCTATATCAGAAATAAAAGAGGTTTGGAGTTGAAAAACTGAGAAGGCTGGAAGCTTAGAATCATTGGCAGTGATTAGACCAGCAGCCCCTATATGTAGAATCTAGCCCCATGTAGAATTTAGAAGTCTAACCTTCAAATGTTAAAATCAGAAAGCAAAGTGCATGCTTACCATAAGCTAAAGTGGATATTCTGAAAGGGATACCTAAGACCCTTGATCAAGAAGTTTGGTTTAAGGACAAAATTAAGCTAGAGAGATTTGCTAGCTGAGAGAATTCCATTCTCTGTCCTAATGAGCTTGATGCCTACGTCAGAGAAATCTGTGGTGGAGATAGCCTTTTAGAGAAGACTCTAGAAAGAAACAGGCAGACCACACTATAAGAAAAAATGTGTATGTATGTATGTGCATGATAAGCATACACATGTATGTATACACATCGATATGTATATGTGTAAAGAAATATATTTATATGTATATGTATATATATATTGCCTTTTATCCATCCATCTATGTATCTGTCTATCCATCTATAAATATGTGCTTCTGCCTACACAGAAGGTTTTTTTGTTGTTTCTCTGGCTAAGACATGGGCTGCCTTAAGCAGCCCAGCATCTTCTTAAAGCATTATTTCTAAAAGTACTTGAAAAGGATTGTAGATGGTACTAGGCATGTACTCCAAGCCAGTGAAAGAGAGAGGTGAAGGACAACAAATATATGAAAATATTTATAGTAGCATTTTTGGTTGCACAAAGAACTGGAAAAAATATGTGGGATATCACCAAACCAATAATGTTTTATGAATGAGATGAAATACTTTTTGTGCCTTAAGGTTGAGAGAGATCTGGGAAGAAATATGAACTGTCGTACATATGTTCCCTATATCTGTTCCTCTCCATACTTATTCCATATGTGTGTATATATGTGTATATATACACACATATGGAATTGAGGGATTAGCACTGGAGTCAATAAAAGAACTGTGGGTAGCATTCCTTCCTTTCTCTTCTGACTACCAGTATGGATTTCGAAGTACTTGAGCTTACATTGTCCCATTTCTGGAAATAAGATATTAAGTTTGACAATAGCAAGAACTACATAGGTTCTAGTAGTAGTTCAAAATGTGGTTGAAATGCATCTTTTTTTTTTTGCTCTTAGATACTTATACTGTATGATTAAGGTATTGGGAATGTTATTAGAATTGTAGATTTTCATCAAGATCAACCAAAATCCCAGATTTACATTTGTATTTCAGACTCAGTGCCTCCCCCCAAATGTTTAAAACCTTTAAATTATTTCAGTTATGCTTCCCATCCTTTCTTATCCCTGCTAACATAAAAAAGATATGTAGGAAAATTTGATTATTCTAGGTTAAAACAAATATTGATCTTTGAACTGTTAAGTTTAAATGGCCACTAAGTTTAATTAAGGGAATAGGAAGAAACTACTGTACAACCTTCATTTGAAAACTTAAATTCAAAATTAAACATATTTTTAGATCCTCAGTAGTGGAAACCATGGTTCCTTTAAAAAGTAAAAGCAAACATCTGACAGATGTGAAATTGTAAAATTTTCTAGAAGCCATAGCACTTAAAGTTTTTTAAAAAGGTTCTATAAAGATTATGCACTCATTGGTAGGAAGGGGAAGTTGTAATGAGCTAGTAAGGTTGGTTGCCTGGGAAACCTGCTTATGATTGGGAAAAACATCATCTTGTGGGAATCATGAGCCCAAGACACAAAAATGACACATCTCTAATATCTTTCTTCTGAGTGAAATGAAACTGTATGAAATAAAAAAAAATATGTACAGTAGAAAACAGTGTCTTCCTGTAAAAAAAGAAAAGGCAGAAGAGCTCAAAATAATACTTTTTCAAAATTTGACTTAAAGAGTTAAAAGCTAAATTCACCTGTTCCAGGTGCCCAAATCTCCAAAATATGTCAGAATTCTAACTGTGTATAAGACCTACAAGTGTTTTGATTTTAAAAAAGGCTTTAGGGTGATTTTGTTACTCAAACTCTACAATAGTGTTAAATTAAACAGTTACTATTTACTGTTGGAGTTTAATGAGAAAAATACTGGTTTTGTACCTGGGTGTTTATATTCCTTTAAATTGTACTCTAAATTGTATCTTTCCTCCAATATATATGCAAAATAACAACTACATTAAGTTAACAGCCTCCACAAAAGTCCTTCTCTGGATGTTCCATCATGGCATAAAGATGATCCTGTTTTTTCAAAGACTATGACAATGGAACATAATCTTTGTTCATTCTTCTCACTTTGAAAAGGTTTTAAGAAGAGATTAATGATGGAATCCATCCATCCATACATACATACACAAACTCAGACACACATATATATTCTATTCCATTATATATGTATGTTATATATGTAAAATACAGTATTTTATATATATAGAATGTTTGTGTATACATGCACACACATGCATATATATATATCTCAAAGGATCATTATGAGGATAAAATGAGATAATATACATAAACACTTTGCAAATCTCAAAATACTATACAAACCTCCCAAATTAAATTCTAATTCAGGTACATAGATTTGGATGTGAAAGGGATGTCGGAGATTATTTATTTCGATTTCTCATTTTAGAGATAAAGAAAAATAACCCCTAAAGAGGTAAGACTCAAGGTTACATAAATGGTAAGTGGAACAGTTAAGAGTCAAGCTTTTTTTTTCTGTGAGTAAAATAACTCAAAATAATTAGACCAAAACATTAATACTGGAAGAGTCAAGTGGGCAAAGATGCCTATTTTCCACAGCAGTATATGCTGCTAGAAAACAACGACAACAACAACATAAAACTGGTTCATATCTCAGATAGATGGTGCCAAAAGATAATGAATTGGGTCTAGAATTAAATAGATGGATAAGAGCAGGCAGTATTTGTTGTTTAGTAGTTTCAGTTGTGTCTGACTCTTTGTGACCCCATTTGAGTTTTTCTTGGCAAAGATATTGGAATGCTTTGCCATTTAGTTCTCCAACTTATTTTACAGATAAGGAAAGTGAGGCAGAGTTAAGTGATTTGCCTAGGGTCATACAGCAAGTAAGTGTCTGGAGCTGGATTTGAACCCAGATCTTCTTGTCTCCATGCCTGGAGCACAATCCACTGTGCCATCCAGCTGCCCCAAGGTCTCATTAGATATAGGTGGAAAATGCTTTAAAAATTCAATATCTGAATCAAAAGCCGACTTATTAATGCTAATACTCTTCCAGGATTTCTATATGGTTACAGGTCACGAAATACTTTATTGTCCAAAGAATTAAAGTTGTAGGTCACCAAATGGGCAATGAAGAGGAGCAAGATGGGAATGACTCATTTGCAGAATAGTTTCTTTTTTAAATAGTATTTTTTTCCAATTACATGTAAAGAAAGTTTTCAACATTCAGTTTTATAAGATTTTGAGTTTCAAACTTTTTTCTATCTCCCTTTACTCCTCTCTCCCCAAGATGGCATGCAATCTGATATAGGTTATACATATACAATCATATTAAACATTTCCACGCTAGTCATGTTGTGAAAGAAAAATCAGAGTAAAAGGGAAAAACCAAGAGAAAGAAAAAAGGAAACAAAAATTGTGAAAATAGTTTGCTTTGATCTGCATCCAGACCTAATAGTTCTTTCTCTGGATGTGGATAGTGTTTTCCCTCGTGAGTCTTTTGGAATTGTCTCAGATAATTGAATTGCTGAGAAGAGCCAACACGATGTCCTTGTTACTATGTAGAATGTTCTCTTGGTTCTGCTCACGTCCCTCAGCATCAGTTCATGTAAGTCTTTCCAGGCTATTTCTGAAGTCTGCCTGTTCATCATTCCTTATAGAACAATAGTAGTCCATTACATTCATATACCACAAATTGTTCAGCCATTCCCCATTTGATGGGCATTCCCTCAATTTCCAGTTCTTTGCTATCACAAAAAGAACTACTAGAACTATTTTTGTACATATGGATCCTTTTCCCTTTTTGTGATCTCTTTGGGATACAGACCTAGTAGTGGTATTGCTGGATCAAAGGGTATGCACAGTTTGGTTGCTCTTTGGGCATAGTTCCAAATTGCTCTCCAGAATGGTTGCATCAGTTCACAACTCCACTAACAATGCATTAGTGTTCCAATTTTCCCACATCTTCTCCAATACCCATCATTTTCCTTTTCTGTCATATTAGCCAATTGTACACTGCATTTCAATGAAGAATCGTGTGGAAAAAGCATAATAAAGGGGGTCATCAGAGAGATGAATACTGGGGAGAAAAGTGAGCTAATCAGAGTGTGTCAGAGTGATAGGCAGCCCAAGATTCCATTGGTATCTGTACAATAGAAAATTACCAAACAAGGAGAGTCACAAAGGATCAGTGGCATGGATGGCTTGTGATTTGCATGACTGGACAAATTATACACAGTGATGAGACCACATGTCATCAAACTGTTGAAGTATTGATTGTCTTGTGTGCCATCATCTAATATTCAGTTATCTAATCTGAAGTGTGGACTGCTTGGTCCATACCAGAACCAATTCACTGGCTGGTAGCCTCTCAAAATATAGATAGAATGCTTCAGAAGAAATAACAGTCACGTTGTTGTGAGCTAAGAAAATGCCGTAGACAACTGGCATCATGCTGAATTCGGAGGGGTTGAACCAAGTTTCTTAAGAGTTTTTTTTTCAGTAGTTAGGTCAGGAAGTTGAGAGAATGAAGGCTTCAAGATTCACACTTGAGGAAGGTTGATGTTAAATGAAATAAAACAGAAAAGTCTGGGATAATTCAACAATAAATAGGACACTGAGAAAAGATGACTGAACTGAATGATAAACGAAAATGAAAACTGGGAACTGAAAGTAACAGATCAGAAAAATAGTAAAGATAGATAGAAAGTTAGAGAACTACAAATAAATTGTTGTTGAGTGAAAGAATCAAACAAATTGTGGGCTCTTTGAGATGGGGTGCACCAGTGTGACAACTCCACTCTTCTGACATTAAGTGAAAGTCCGGATGGTAACATTTGCTTTGCTTCTTTGTCAGAAAGGATAATAGCAGGCATATAATTGTGGTTTAAGGGTTCTATCAGAGGAAGATTTTACTTGAGATTATTCTAGACTTTTTGTTGGAGGAGTTTTATTCTTTTTTTCTCCTCATTTAGTTTACTTATGGGGCACAGTATCTTTTTCCTATTTAAATGCTGTTCTGTAGTAAGTAACTTTTTCTTTAGGACATGCCATGAGCACTAAGTTTCAATACATTTTTTTTTTGCATTGCCATTAGTAATGCAAGATAGATTATTACTTATTAGTCATCTGCATACACAAGTAAAAATGTTTTAGTGATATCATCTTACACAATGATATACAAAATAGAAGATTACATTTTAGTACATCTTAGGAAGGTGGGCAAAAGGATAACCATAAAAAAAATCAAGGATTTTTTAGGTTAAATAAACATGAAGAATCTGGGTGAGTGGATAAGAATTTTAACATTACAAATAGGTACAATAAAAATTATAGTCCAAATTCTGCAATGAACATATTAAATTAGGTTGTAATTTTGAAGTAGAATCAAAGCCTAAGTAGATTTTTTAAAAAAAAATTCAGATGAAATTTCTTTACAATTTACAGTGAGAACATTTTGAGAAGGAGAAATTTGGGGCGCTATGATGTAATGTATGGGAAATTAGAAATTTTTGCATTTAGATGAGTGTAGGAAGTAGAGTAATTTGATAAAATGATGTAAATGATCAACTAGGCAATGTAGATGGGCTAGTAGCAAAAAAAAAAATTAAAAAAAATTAAATTTGGAAGTTTATGCTATGAGGCGAGAAGACATATTTTCGTTTTCCCCTCAATTCATAGAGAACTTTGAATAGCCCTTTTCATGTTAGTCATTTCAATCTTTATTTTCAAATAAATAGCTAACCAGTGTCCTACATTCCGCCCCTCCCCCATCTGTAGCAGATAAGGGTTGTGAATATGTTAAGTGAGCTGAGAAGAATAGATATGGATATTTAGGGAAAAATAAAATAAGGAAAAAAGGAAATTAAATGCATAAGAGAAAAGGTATAAATGTGGCTTCCTTCTATTTTTAAAGCAGATCAATTTAGATAACATTTGTAAAACAGTGCAGTGCCTGGCACATAGTAGATGCTTAATAAATGTTTATTTTCTTCCCTTTTCAATTTGATAGCCAAAGTATATCTGCATGACCTAAATATGAGAGGTAAGAATAAAGATTATTTAGAAAGTAAAAGGGAGTCGATTGAGTAAATTGAACTTTGGGTATATATCTTGGATTAAAACATTGCTCTGTAACAAATTCTACTGAGTTGTAAAAAGGGCCCATGGGTGAAAGCCAAACAGCCCAGGGAAATTGTAGCCCTTCCTCATCCATCCAAACAAAGCCTTTCATAATATAAAAGATTTGGGGAATATAACATAAATGCACAAAATCATGACTGTTTACATAGAGTAGTAACAAAACCTAGGAAAAATGATAAGAGAAATTCCATTGAAAATCATCACAAAATGCATGAAATAATGAGGAATTGACCTACGAAGGCATACAACTTTTATACAAATACAGTAACAAAATACTCTCGATAGAAATAAAGGGAAACAAATCATTGGAGGGAAATTCAGTGTTTAGGGCTGAACCATGTGAGTATAATATGATGACAATATTACCTAAATTGATTTACAGATTTAGCATTTTTCCAAACAAATTCCTGAGGGAATATTTATTAAAACTAGACAAACTAATAAGAAAATTCATCAGAAGAACATAAGGTCTAGAATCACAAGGAAAATAACGAGAAAAAGTGCATATTGAGAGAAGATAGCATTATTAGACTTCAAATTGTATTATAAAACAGTATGCATCAAACTACTTCATACTAATTAAAAATAGAAAATCAGAACAAAGAAAGATTAGATAAGTAAGAAATAGAAGCAAATAAAACCTAGAGTCCAATGTTTGATAAACGCCAAAACATAAATAGCTAAGGTGCAATGAGAGATGGGTCAGAAAATAAATCCTTTTTTGGGAACTTCTGGGAAAAGTAGATACTAATTTGGGGCAGCTGGGTGGTGCAGCAGATAGAGCACTGGGCTTGGAATCAGAAAGACTTCTTGATAAGTTCAAATCAGGAGTAGACAATTCCCGAGGCATGACCCTGGGCAAGTCACTTAACCCTGTTTGCCCCAGCTCTCATCTGTAAAATGAACTGGGGCATTTCAGTATATTTACCAAGAACAATCCAAATGGGGTCACAAAAATTGGACATGATTGAAAAATGATTGAATAACAAATTTATCAGAAATTAAGATTAGATCAACATTTATACCACATACAACAATCTGACAATTGAAAATAAATGGTGGTTCCATTAAAAGAAAAGAAAATGTAATTATGCATATTTTACAACTATATCTAAGGGATGAATTTCTAACCAAATAAAGGATAGAGGAGATTGCATAAGAGAAAATGGGCAGTTTTGAGTCCAAAAAACAAAAACTCCTGCAAAATTAAACTATTGAAGATATAATTAGAAGAAAAATCATAAAATGGGAAAATAGTTTCATTAGCTGTCACCTGTTAAAGTCTGAAACAAAAAATATACAGAGAATTACCAAAATATGTAACATCTAGAGCCCTTCCCCAGTAGTGAAGTGGTCAAAATATATGGATAATTTCCCAAGGATTTGGAAACTATAAATGATCATATGAAAACAGGCTCCAAGTCACTAGTTGCTAGAGAAATGCAAATTAAAGCAACTCTGATGTTAGACCATGAAAGTAGGCAAAACTGAAAAAAAGCTGTGAACATTAACTATTATAGAAACAGGCAGAAGAGAAATGCACTAAAGCAATGTGAGTGGAGTTGTGAATAGGTCCAACCATTCTGGATTTCAATTTGGAGTTATGTAGGCAAATTAACTATCCATATCCTTTGAACCAGAAATCCCACTAATGGATGTATAACTCAGGAAGTCAAAGACAGAAACAAAAGTCCAATATATACCAACATGTAGCATTTTTCTTTATGTTATCAAAGAATTAGAAACAAAGTGGGTACCATAGACTTGGTAATGGAGAGAAAAACAAAACATAAGTTGTATAAGTGGGATGGCATATTACGGTACAAAAAATGATGAGTGTGAGGAATTCAGAGAAAAAATACAAATAGCTTTGTAAAGTCATCCATAACTAAATACATAGAAACAAGGGAATGATCAGCACAGTGACTGCAACAATTTAAAAGAAAAGATCACTAAAAGAAAGTTGAAATCTTAGTTATGGAAAACCTGAATAAATGCCCTGGAGGAAAGATCACAAAACATACCTTGTCTCTTATTACAGAAAGTTAGAGCAATACCAGGACTGAACATTATGTGCATTTCTAAGTCAAGTGTTCCATGCTGGATCATTTTCTTAAATTGTTTTTTCTCCACAAAGTGGTGTTCGATATCGGACAAGTGAGAAATGACTGCAATATAAAGACAAAAACCTCAATAAAACCTGTTTTAAAAGGAATAAAGATTTAGGGAAGGGGAATCCAAGTATGGAATCAGTGATGCTCTGGAAATCAGACTTAAGCAGCTTCAACCTTGTCTTCACTTTTAATATTGCTACTTTTCCTTTTCACTGCCATGGCTTAGTGGGTAATGGTATCTTTATTACATTCTCTTTATTGCAAATGACACTTTTTTTGGGCTTCTGTATAGTTGCTTAGTAATAATTTTACTACTAGATTATTGTAACTAGAGAATATATTCCTCTAACACTCCAATGCCTGCTGAATTTTTATAAAAGTCTGTGATTTTAGGATCTTAAAATAAGCAAGGTTTATAAATTTATTTCAATTTGCTTTTGTAACACAGAAAAAGTACATTTTATATATTGTTATTTTAGAAGATATTTATGATATAGAAATGAACAGCTCATAAGAAGGAAGTGAGTGACACTTGTGGGATTTTCTTAGTCATTTTCATTTTTGGGTGCAAATTCAATAATCAAGAGCAAAAGTGACAATGATATATTTCATATCTCAGTGATATTGAGAAAAATGAATTCATTTAAAATAAATTCTAAGAGAAATTATCTTTTTTTTGCTTTCCTTGTAAACATTCATTTTAATGGATTAACTAGGTATAGGCAATGGAAAGATGGCTGACTGATGGGAACACGCTTCAGTATGTTAACAGAAGTGATGTCCACGTGAGTAGAGTGAAAGACATCATTGTCTTCCATCACTCTACTCTTTGATTTATTTGTATGAAGTACAAAGGAGAGGACCAACCAGGAAAGAGAATGGCCTGGAGGCTAAAAAAGACAGGAATAATGGGCAGATATTACAGAGAGACTACTTTAGGCATGAAAGGAAGAAAAAATATAAAAATTAAAGCTATATAAAAATGAAAGTGGCTAATTCAAAGAGGCAATGACTTCTCCATCAATGGTAATCTTTATTTTTTTCATTTCTATTTCATATCAATTTATACATTGTCTCTACCTAGCCTCATCCCCCACTCAACAAGAAAGGAAATTCTCATCATAAACATGTATAGTATGACAAAATGAAAAATTTCAACATTGGCCATTTCTGAAAATGCATTTCTCTCTCATTCTGTACTTTAAATTAAGCACATCTATGGATGGAAATGAGTTGTGTGTTTCCTCTTCTTTATTACAAATTCATGGTTTATTGTTGCATCATCAGAGATTTGGAATCTTTCAAAGTTACATGATATTGTTGTCATCATGCAAATCATTCCAGTTCTAGTCATTCTATAATAGTTTATAAATATCTTCCCAGTTCTCTCTGAAACTGTCCATCTCATTATTTCTCATTGAAAAATAATATTCTATTAAATTCATGCCTCATAATTTGTCCAGACATTTCCCAAGGAATGACATTTCCTTAGAATTAAGTTCTGGATGACTTAGAACAGAATTGCTATAAATACTTTTGAATATATCAAATCCTTTTTCTCTTTCTTTGATCTCTTTGGAGTATAGTAGTGGTAAGTTAGGTCAAAGGTTATCTAAAAGATTTTAGTAATTTTCTGGGCATAGTTCCATATTGCTTTACAGATTGGCTGGACTAATTCATAACTTCACATAGGGCACTAATTTGCAGGTTTTCCTGCAGATCCCCAGTCATTTGTCTTTTTTATTTTTTGTGTACTTTGCTAATCTAATGGGTATGAGGTGGAATCTCAGAGTTGTTTTAATTTGAATTTCTCTAATTATTAGTGATTAAAATAAAAAGGAAATTGGTCTTATTTTGATAGATGCTCTGGATTTCAGAAAAGCAAATTTAGAAGGATTCAGAGATAGAATAGAAGAGGTCCCATCCTCTAAAACTTGACAGGGAAAATCAAACCAAGAATTGTTGGAATGTCTGAAAAATTAAATTCTGAAGATATAAACAAAAATGCTTCCAATGAGGAAAAAGGGAAGTGGTTTAAACATATCTGGCTCTTGAAGGAGCTTATCAAAACATAATATCCTTAAACATATAGAAAATATAAACAAAAGTGTATAATAGAATATAAGCACAAAAGAATTTGCAGGAATAAGTTATCAGCAAATATGATTATTAATTTACTATTGGTTACTTTTGAAAAATCATTGAAAATAAGCAAGGTACTGCATAACTAGAAATGTGTAAGTGTTGCCTTGGTTTTGGAAGAAAGAAAGAGAAAGAAAAAAGAAAGAAAAAAAGAAGGAAGTAAAGAAAAGGAAGAAAAGAAGGAAGGGAAAAAGAAAACAAAAGAAAAAAGAAAGAGAGGAAGAAAGAAGAAAGGAAAGAAAAAAGAAAAAATAAAAGAAAGAAGAAAGAAGGGATGGAGAAGGAGGGAGACAGATATGGAGTCTTCAAACTATAGGACAGTGAGTTGGACTTTAATTCTTACAAAATTCCATAATGTATTATTAAAAGATATAGCTAGTAAGCATTTAGAAAGGAAAATAGTGTTCACTAAGAGACAGCTTGACAAACTTTCCAGATTAATTGTACTACACTTTCATGACAGGGCAACTGGAGTGGAATACAAGGGAAAAACTGCAGACATAAAAAAACCTGGATTTTAATATATAAAACATTTAATAAATAACATATGCTATCTCTGTGGACAATTGATGTGATGTGGATTGGATGATAGTAAGGTTAGGTAAATTTAAAAGTAGTTGAATAATTGATATCAAGGAATAATGAATCTTTGTCTCATAGCATGTTGCTAGTAGAATGCTTCAGATATCTGTTCTTGGCTCCACATTGTTAATTTTTTTCTTAATGACTTGCATGGCTCCATAAGTTGCTGGCCACATTAATAGTATAGATGACACATAACTGGGAATAACAGTTAATGCTGCCATTAAAAAGGTATCTACATCCAAAAATATTTCAACAGGCCAAAAAATGGGCCAAATCTAATGAGATGAGTTCTAATAGAGAAATATGTAAAATTATACACTTGTTCTCAAACTAGCAATTTCACCAGGATGGAGAAAATGTTACTAGAAAACAACATTAAATAAAAAAAAACAAAACACAACTGTCCAGGGATTTCAGTTAACTGTGACCTCAATGAGACATCAGTATGACATGGAAACCATAAAATCTAATGCAATACTTAGAAGCATTAGTAAAGGCAAAACAAAACATAAATCAAACTCATCCTTTAACAGTCCACATCTGGAATATTGCATTTAGTTTCCTGCTGCACATTTTAGAAAAGGCCTTCATGAATGCTAACCTTCTACCATGAAAAGGACTTTAGAGTTAGAAGAACTTGGGTTAAATCCTCTTTGTCTTCCTACCAATGGGACCTTAAGAACATCTTTTGACTTTTCCACATCATTCGGACATTAAACTCTATTATAACTAAGATTACACTCCTCATTGACCATTCACCTTATGTTAGTTATTTTGACAGGTTCATTTTGGCTCCAGATGACATCAGAGGATTTTTTACCCTCCACTAATCATGAATAGGCAAGACAAATACAGAGTATAGAATATTCCAGATGCATAGAGGTGAAAGGGGCACATCCATTCCCAGTTAAGGGTCAAGGTCACAGGGCTATAAAGAGATCACAGGCACTTGAAACCAACATGTATACATGCCCAGGTCTTGCCTGCCTGCACAGCAATAACCTAGATTCAGTTGGGAGAGGCACATAAAAGAACATTGTCTCCATCAGAGAAGTTACATGATTGGCCAGGGAAGGACATATAGTTCAGATAATTACAAGGATAAGTGGCTCTACTACACAAGTAGTGATAAGAAGGGATATGACACTACCTCATCCAGGAAAAAAAAATGACAGAATTGATTTAAAATCATGGCTCATGGTCTGAAAAGTAGGCCAGGGACTGGAGCTGGGGGTGGGGGTAGGATAGGAAGTGGAGGTTGGGATAAGTACAATCTTGCTAGAAAGGCTTTTGGTAAAGTTGTTAAGGCATTAGAGGAGATGGCCAGAAAGCAGAATATCAAACAAAACATGTCTGGGGCTTCCCTAAAAGTACTATTTGAGAGAAGCATGCCGTCATTGAGGGCAGTGGTGATCCAGGGAAGAATTTCCATAAATGAAAAGGTTAAAACTTCCAGGACATAGTTGCTGGTGTGAGAAGTAATGCTGTGTGGAAGAGGTATCTGAATGATTTTTTTTTCTTTTTGAATAGGACAAAAGAGGAAAGCATTTCTTCAGAATACAGAAACGTTATGAGACCTTAGTGATAAGAAACTGAAATTTCAACCAGTATAGGGTAAGAGAAGGCCTATATCTCCAGGGGTTGATATTAGAAGAAATAAAGGGAGATGTGGGAAGGGTAGAAGCCTGGGAAATCGTTCAAAATTAATTTGAGGAGCTAATTAAGTGTAATTGGATGTGTTGCTATGTATGCATCTCAATGAGCTTTACTTTTCTTTCTTTCTTTTTTTTAAACCAGATTCCCCTCAGAGATGCTCCCCCAGCAAATCTGAAGTTAACTTGGCCAACACAGTGTCAGTGTTTCTAAGTATAATTTAATCTCTGCTGCTCCCTCAAGTAGCCTCTCTCTGGGTTGAGCAACAACTTACACACAGAATTACAAAATCAGAGTAACAGAAAGGACTTTGGGAGGTCATCCAGCCACTATCAAATCTTAAACTATTCCAGAACTAATTATAGGTCACTTTTTATTCCAGATTTATTTTCTAATGTGCTAATCTCTGTCTTCATTCCCTGCTATCTTTCATCTGCAAACATAATGATCATCCTCTCCATTCTACCACCAGATGATATTATTTAGGTATCTGTTTGCCCT
Source organism: Phalanger gymnotis (assembly GCA_028646595.1). Taxonomy (NCBI): domain Eukaryota; kingdom Metazoa; phylum Chordata; class Mammalia; order Diprotodontia; family Phalangeridae; genus Phalanger; species Phalanger gymnotis. Next base: position 171,040,012 of record CM053622.1, on the reverse strand, counting down.
CAGAAAATTCTGTACTTTCTGACTTAAATATTAAGATCCTAGAAGGCAGAGAACCAGGCATATCCATAAATTGTGAAAATAAAAAAATGGTAAGAATCAGTGAATGCTCACTAGCTATTGCAATCAGATTTGGCCAGGCCAAATAATCTGTAAGAGTGGAAGGCGGTAATAATGTCAATAGAACACCTGTCTACCTTGTCCTTCAGAAGTTATTTGTAGTCAGCCTATATAAAGCAGACTAGCTTGGGTTCCCAATGGAGCGTTTTTAAACTGGATCATGTACTGGACCATTTACACACACACACACATGTGTATATAGGCATGTGTATATATACACATATATGTGCATGCATGCATATATGTGTATACACACACATGCACACACATAGAAGATAAGAGCCAGGTGAAATGTGCTTAAAGCAGATCAGGGGATCTCTTATCTGCATGGTTTCCCCTAATGTATCTATATCTGTATTCTCTTGTGTTGCATGTAGCAAGCATGACCAGGAGGTAATAATTGAATCTCTCAGAGCCTCAATTTGCCTGTTCTGTAAAATGACCAAATGGGACTAGAGAACCTCTGAGGTGCTTCTCGGCTCAGAATCTATGACCCTGTGATTTTTCTGTGAGCTAGCCTCCTTGTGGCTAATGACTAGAACCTACTAATGCCATGAATGGGGACAAAGGTTTACTAAGATTGTTCTCTGTGTTCACAGTGAAAAGAGCTTCAGTGCTTTTCACAGTTTTAGCCAGCTGGGGCAAGTGCAATTCCCATTTTCTTCTCTTTGCCCTTTGGACTAATTATGTCTGTGGAGAATAGTCACTGCTCCCTCTTAACTTGCAAAAACAGTGCTCCAGAAGGTGTGATTTCCTTCCTTCTGTCATATGGTAGGTAGGTGTTAGCTCTCTCTCCTTACTGGAATTTACAAGAAAATATTAGAGTAATATATGAAATGTTGTGTATCTGTGCTTCAATAGTGATAATGTTAGAGATGAAATCTAGGGATAGAGGTAGGATTTTTTTTAATCAGGTTTTTTTAATCAGCCCCTGCTTGGCTGGAGGACTGATGGTGGAGTATTTGAACTGAATTTCAACTTCATACTTTTCGAATATGTTTCCTCTTGGCTCAATGTGACTCCATGGTTCTCCCCCAAGAAAAACAATTCTAAAAAACTAAGAAAAGAAATCTGAATGGCTTTTTAATATATCAAGTAACTCTTACAAAACAATTCTTTGATGTTATATGCAAAAGAATCAGAAATACATAGATTAAATTTCCTCAGGGACATTTCTAGACCAACTAAAGAAAAAGGAAGACTTTAGTAAAACTACCTCCTGGGAGTTGTCTGTTCCCAAATGCATTTAAAATAAAAAGAAAACAAAACTGGAAAATAGACGCTTATCAAGTTCAAAAGCAGCAAGATTTCTCCATCTTTCAAAAAGACCATGGTTTTTACTTTTTATTTATATTTTCCTCACTTTCTTTACCATTATTCCCTGAATATATGTCACATAACTTCTCGCTTCTCTAGGCACATGTAAGATTATAGGCTTCAGAGAAGGTGCAGATATATTCATGGAAGGATTTCCTCATCTGAGAGTTTGCTAAAATGAAATCACAGACCCAATCTCTATCCAAATCTATCTTTTATCATCTAATTGATCCATCTATATACTAGCTAATTAATCTTTTCATCATCTACCATGTATCACCCTGTCTATCCATCCATTATCTAACTGATTTATCTATATTTGTCTGTCATATATCACTTTATCTATTCCTCTATTATCTATTCAACTATTGTTTAATCAATTTCACTGTATCTAACATCTATCACTAGCTGTCTCTCTGTTTATCTATCACTCTATCTATCTCTATCATCATCATCTACCAAATTTCAGTTCCAGGCGAACATATCCAGATAATATCAAGCTTATCAGTAAAATAGATCCAGGAGACTTCTTCCATACAATAATGTTCCTTCATCATCCTCTGAATAGACTCCTTGCTGTAGTATGTCAAATGTAAATTGAAAACATTTTTTTAAAAAGCATTTATCTTCTTTCTTTTCTCTACCCCCCTCATCTCTGTCACCTCTGTTCACAATATGTGAATAAGATTCCAAGAAGCAAACTTAATTGACCTATTATGAAAAGTTCTATGACATTATTTTGGTTTTGTCTGAAGATCAAAATTATAATTTTTGCATCACTCATAACATCACTCATAACTCATAACATCAATTAAGGTATTACATAACACTTTATGGAAGTTTAAATGAATCAACACTGGTCATATTGGACCAGAACAAACTGCGTTATTAAAGTCAATTGAGCATGCACTTGGGCTTCCAGATATGGCATAAGTTGATCATTTTAATGAAGTTTTCCTGTAGGAAAATAAACAAATAAGCAAAAAAACCTCACTTTCATGCTGAGAATTTCAAAGATCTATATGTATATTTAGGTCTAGCTATTGTATGTTGAAAAGATTTGTAATCTCAGATAATCTGATGAGTCTAAAAATTAAGATGTTTACCTGATGCATAGTTATAATATCATATATCTGCATATACATAGAAACATATAGATAGATAGATAGATAGATAGATAGATAGATAGATAGATACATAGATAGATAGATATGAAGAGAATCTGTGGTCTCCATGTTGATAATCCTTCTACTGATCCAAATGACAATTCATCCACACCTTATTACCTTTTGCAATTCTCTTTCATATGCTATAAATCATTTGAAAAGCTTCATTCAATATTCTGTAGGATTTCCTTGGATTTTCTGAATATCTACAGCCTCTTGGTCTGTTACCTATTATTTATTTTTCTTGCCATGTGCACAGACACTCTACTTCTATGTTTGTTTGTACATGTCATTATATTTTTACAATTTACTAGAGTTGTCCTTAAGAATGTGCTGGAACCAGCTTATACTTATGAACTTATACCTACCATGCCCTAAACTAGTTTTGAAAATTTTCTTGAAACCTCTTGCAGAGTATCAGAATGGATAGTAATGTCTTAAAATCACATTATATTTTACATACATGTGTATATAGGCACAGAAACCTATACATATACATACATACATACACATACATACATATGTGTATATAGTATATTCATTCTGCTCACTCCCACTTCAAGGCTTAATGCAAAAGAAAACCATATGCCCCTAAGGTTAACATTTTTTGTACTCTTTTATTTTAAATTTAATGTCCTTCCCCCTACCTTTTTCAAAATGTAGGGTAGTGCAGTGGATGAGAAGGCTGACTCTGGAATTAAGAGGACTGGAATGCAAGTATTGAGTCTCACTATACAAGATGTAGAATCATAGAAAAGTTATTTCACCTGTTAATGTCTTAGACAACTTTCTAAGACTATGAGTTCTTGGATGTTGGAAGTTTCCACATTAGAAATTCCCTATGCTGATGAAATCACAGATCTGAATCATGCCCTACCCCAACAAATAAGCCTTTTACAGGTAATATATATGTGCTCACTTTGGCCTTTTCCATAATGGCTAGTTACTACATAGCATTTCCCTTTCAATACTTGGGAATATTTGGCAGAAATACCATTTGTTTTTCTTGGGGTCTTGAATCACTTTGGGGAATAATAGGGGAAGCAGACTTGAAACTCTTTTTCTGCATTTGCCATGTTTTCCTTCAATATTTCAAATGTATGCTCCCCCCTAAAAACTAATATTGAAATTGTATTCGGATCTAACCAAAGCTTTACTTCCTCTGCTGTGGGAGATTCTCACTGGCATACATATTTTTTCAACTATGGACAACAATGAAATATTTTTTATTGTAACATGAGTACTCACACCTCACACAGGGCTAATATAAACCATTATACACCATACGGTGAGCTTCAAACAAGCCCATTAATGAAGCTAATCCCACATCTTTAAATGACTGGGCCAAATTTTTCTAAATCCATCTTGTATGTTATCTCAAAAATAACAGCCCCCCTTTCATGTCCAGCTTCTTCCCTTAATTCAATATATCCCTACGTAGAATTCAGTCATTTGAATCTTTATTGAATCTCTACAATGCGCACTATGAGCCACGGAGAATATAGAATTTTCCAAATAATTTTCCTTTCAGCAATCCTTATCTTTTAGCTATTAGACTATAAACAATTAAAGTTACCCTGTGGTTTAGGGTTCTAAGATATGTTTTACTCATTAAACCTACTAATAGGTTTTTGAGGTCTACCCCCTCACTGAGTGAAATTGACCTTGACCAACACTTTCTTTAAAAAGCACAGACGAGAAAGTAAGCTTTTAATACATGAATTACTTCTGTACTTTCTAAACCTTGTTTGGTTATCATTAAACTCAAGACTTGCCCTCATTATTTCAGGAAGAATTGGCAGAGTCACTAATAAAAGCCTGGTTATGGCAATGCTCTTAGAGTTGGATCTTGCCATATCCTGATGGAGGCTATTCCAGACATTCCCATCAATTATCATGTCTTTAGTTTATGACTCCAGCTTTACCTGATCTCATTCACTGGACGTTTTATGTTAGTAGTACATCTAGAAAACACTCAAAAACTAATTAGGAACAGTTTTGGTCACTCGGGTTAGGATCAATATGTTCATTGTATTCAGAGCAGCCTTTACTAGCATGTGCTTTACATGGAGAAAAGGGAAAATGGAGCTTCTTGAAAAGCTCAGAGATCTTTTCCTCGTGGTACAAGTTAAACTGAATTTAATTTAATTTAAACTCATTTCCACTACCTATCTGCCTTCATCTTTCAGCCACAGATAAATTTCTTGCTTCCAGTATTGTTGGCACTGAATGTAGTGTTCATGTGATACATATATGGTGCTGGTAAGAGCTCAGAAATGAAGAAATGTAAGGGTAAAAAACTTTCAATTTAAGACCACCCAAAATTAGGTCGCAACTTGGTAACATTTCGAACTTGGTGCTGTGTGCTCTAAAAAGAAGAGAAGGTGTTATCCTTAAGAGCAGATTGTTTAATTGAGGGATCCAAGGTTTTGCCCAGTTTGTCCTTCCATATTTATTATAGTTTTCCTTTTTGTTCATAATGAATTTTCTAGAAAATATGACCATATAATGGGAGAAGATACATTTTAAAGATCATAACCGCTGGGATTCCATCTTCTACAAAAACTCTGCAACGAATTATTAGCACATTGTTGCATGAAATTTTGGGAAATCCATGTAACTAAATGAGCTTCAGCAAGAAGGCAATCAATCTGTAAACAGATTTTTACTGATTTTTGAAAATGTGTTCAGCACTGTGTTAGCTACTGTGGGACATACAGAGGAAGTTTAAGACAAAGACCTTACTATTTATTTACTTTTTTCCCATTGATCAAGTATTTATTAAATTCCTGGGATAGTGGATAGAGTACCCTCCCTGGAGACAGGAAGACTCATTTTCCAGAATTTAAATCTGGACTCAGATATTTACTAGCTGTGTGTGACCCTTGGCAAGTCACTTAACCCTGTTTGCCTCAGTTTCCTCATCTGTAAAATGAGCTGGAGAAAGAAAGGGCAAACTATTCTAGTATCTTTGCCAAGAAAATCCCAATGAAGAGTCAGACACTACTGAAAGGACTTTGCAACAACAACAAAAATATTAAGCAGATGTGCAAGATCAACTTTACTGGTTAACAAAGGTGGTATTATGATGAAAGAGCTTTTTGTTCCAAATTATAGACCATGGATTCTGCCTCCTTAGGGTCCTAATCTTTGGCTTTTTGAAGACCTCTTACTTTGAAAGAGGCTTATGTTAAAACTCAAATGGCGCAGAAGGGGCACATAACTCAAAACTTTTTGGTCAACATCTTATCAGTCTGTTGGTTTATCTAATTATAGAAAAGCCATAAGTACAAATGCAGAAGCCAGACTAAATAGAGTGATTGATAAAAGTCTGAATGGCAACTGGGAGTGAATCATTTGCCAGTATACAGGTATAAAATGTAAGGTGATTATATAAATATGCATAATTATATTGTCATAATTATATAAAATATAGTTATATAACCTTGCTATTTTACAAGCAAAAATGCACATATATATGCATGTGATACACACACACACACACACACACACACACACCTGTGATTTCATCAGTATAGGGAAATTATAATATAAGCTTCTTGTAAGTAGAGCTTGTATCACTCTTTGTATTTATATTCCTTGCATTTACCATGATGCCTGGCACCTTGTAGGCATTTAATAAATACTTGTCAATTAGTTCATTGATGGATACCAGCATGGAAACTCCTTCTGCCAATACATATTAGAGACTCCTCTAGAACAAATTAGTAACTTGTCTGAGGCATTGAGAGATCAGGTAATTTGCCAGTCATCTCAAAGCTTATATGTCAGAGGCAAGACTTCAATCTAGGTTTTACTGACTTCAAGTTAAGTCTTCTATCCACAAGGTCAGGCTGCCTCTGATACTCTTCATACCATAGGAGGGAATAAAAATGAATGGGAAACAATACGGAGGTTCTGGGTGGGAAAAGATAAACTGCAAGATGGAGAAAAAGGCACTAAAAGGGCAAATGGAAGACTGTCAAAGATAAACTCTATTTACTTCCCACATTCAGAGGAGTCCAGGTGATTCTGTAGGTGTTTCAGTTACTTTTCATTTCTGATACAAGTTATCATTTAGCATCTTTTAATCTTTTCTGTTCTCTTATGAGGGATACTGTTCTCCAGGTGCCCAGTCTTGGGATATGATTAAGATTTTTACTGTAAGACTATGTCTTATTTTTCCTTCACTGTTTTGCTTCTGTACTGAGGTTCTAAACTCCCTGGGGCAAGAACTGCCATTGTTTCAGTACAGTTTATCTTACTTTACCACATTGGTCACTGAGTTATAGCAATATTAAATGCTATTACACTGCTGGAAAGAGTCTAAAACTCAGAGTAGGGACATTAGAATGTCATTGTATTGTTAATGGGTATAACATAGATTGCAATTATGGGGGGGGTGAGGATAGTTATCATTTCTAACTGAGTAAGTGAACTTCCCTTTTGACCTTAAGAAAATAATTTCTTTGTAGCTTATTCCCTTGAAGCAATTACTAAGAACATAGGCATTGCTGTATGAGACGAGACTTGTGATGCTCTAGCCTTTACCAAAAAAAGACCCAAAACGATGCTCTTGGGAGGTATGCTTTTCTTCCCAGCCATCAATTAACATTAGAAGTCAAAATATATCAGTTTTTTCTCAGTAGTTGATCATGGCAGTTAGGCAGCAAAGTAGATAGACTGCTGGGCCTAGAGCCAGCAAGACCTGAGTTCAAATTTAGCCTCAGATTCTTACTAGCTGTGTGACTCTGAGCAAGTCACTTAACTTCTGCTTGCCTCAGTGTCCACAAATGTATAATGGGGATAATAGCTACATCAGAGTTGTTGTGAGGATAAAATGAGACAATATTTGGAAAGCATCTGGTATCCATTAGGCACCATATAAACGCTTATTCTTTCCCCTATAGATCTTATTTTTATGCATTTGCTTATACCTTAATTGAATTTACCTTTTCTTACCTTGATGGCAAAGAGTTCTAAATTTTGATTGTGTTCAAATTTCAAGGAGCATCTGTGATCCAAATACATAATCATGTTTGCCTCTTAAGTAGTACATGGCATGATAAGGTACTACACACTTTTTTTTAATCCAGAGAATATCTTATCATTGCCTTCACACAACTTTGAATCTAATATAGTCTAATCCAACAAGTAAATATTAAGCATCTACTAAGCCCAAAGGCACAGCAAGAGGCCCTGGGGGAAACAAAGACAAAATGAAAAATAAAAGTGCTCTTGCCCTCTAAGGAACTCACATTCTACTGGGGCAACATTAAATCACCATGTTACATTGACCCCATAAGGATTAATCAGTTTCTGCTGTTCATAGCTAAGCATGAGCCAAGCTACCATCTCTAATTTAATTACACTGAACTGCCCTGTGCAGTCTTTCAGAAATATATTTATAATGGCCTTAAATAAGAAAGGATATTGGGAGACAGGTCTTTTTAATTTTATAAGGAAGTAAGGAAAAGTTTTAAGGGAATTCAAGGCTGAAAGTGAAAATAAAACCCAACAATTGTACAAATCTAATAGATCACAGAAATGATTAAGACATATGTAATGCATAAATGCATTTTTTTCAGAGAGCAGGAAGCATTTTTGAGCATGTAAGATGGATGATGCATGGCATGGTTTTGTTATGATGTAAGACAGAAGGTTAAAGTAACTTCACATCAACCTTCAGTGCATGTCATCTAAAAACTAAAAGGTCAGTGGGAAAATGCACTTATCAACATGAGAAGCTCCTTGAAATATTTTTTCCCTAATTCATTTTATCCACTTTCAAAAAAAAAGAAATCAAGAGTTTGAGATTAAATTTAGGTTGATATGCCAGGCATCCGCCAGGACCTTTGGATAGTAACAAAAAAATTCCTTTTCAGAGATTGGGACCAAATATGATCTCATGCTTATCAGCACCACTAACATGACTTATTAGCATCTTTAACCTAAAACCAAGGTTACATCTTGCTCTACATCAAGAGTGAAAATAGTGTGGTGTAGCAGAAAGGGGACTGGTTTGCGAGTCAGGACAAGTAAGTTTTACCTCTGGTAAGCTAAGTAGCATTGGGCCCTGAACAAGTTTAATTCATCTCTTTGGGTTTTATTGAGCAAAACAAAAGCTTACACTAAACGAATTTCTAAGTTTTTTCCCTAGCACCAAATAGTCTATGGTTCTCACTTCATTAATAATTCGCTGAAGCAAAATTGTGTACAAGAATGGATCATGGTAGTGAAAGCGGCTGGTGTTGATCTTTCATAGGACCTTCTCTTGTTGAGTCCCCCAAGAATCATGATCAGCACTGATGCTTTGAGCCACAGTGATAGCTTTGGTTCAAATAACAGATAAAATCATTATTCATAGAACATGCAAGGCTGTATGATATATAGTCAAAATATCAAGTTAAGTTAAGCCATTCTGGTGGTAGATCATGCATCATGCAATCAATCAATCAATCAATCAAGAAGCACTCGTTATGCACCTACTGTGTATGTATCAGAGCCTATACTAAGCATTGGGCATACAAAGATAGGAGTGACATCTACACTCAAGAAGGGGAGAAGATAATGTGCATATATAGGTATATAAAAATGAACAGAAGATGATTTTTTTTTGAGGAAAAGCACTAAAGGATCAGGAGTGGTTTCATGTAGAAGGTAATCCTTGGGTAGTCTTAAAAGACACTACAGATTCTAAGAGGTGCTACTGAGGAGGGACAATATTCAGGGAATAAGGGCATAGCCATGGAGGTGGCAAATGATGTATAATATACCAAGAAAGGGGAAGGGAGCCAGTTTGACTCATCTATAGGGATTGTCAAGGGAATAATATATATTAAGGCTTTAGAAATTTGCTGGGACAAAGTTAGAAAGTTCCAAAAAGAGGAATTTTTACTTGATCCTAGAAATAATAGGGAGCCACTGAGTGTTAATAAGAATGGAAGTGACATGGTCAGGAGCTGTGATAAGGATGGATTGGATTGAGGAGAAGCTTGAGTTAGAGAGGCCAAGTTGGAGGCTAATGCAATAGTCCAGGAAGGAGATGATGAGGGCCTGAACTAGGACTGTGGTTCCTAGGTTGGAAAGGAGACAGATGCTGGTGATATTAAGGAGGTAAAATTGACAACATTCGGTGACTGATTCAATAGCACTGATATGATATAGGCTAATCAGAACTGACTCCCCTCTAAAACAACCCTCCCCATTCCATCCCAATCCTACAATCCTCTCCTTTTTGGGGGTTTCTTTTTGGCAGGTCAATTGGGGTTAAGCGAATTGCCAAGGTCACACAGCTAGTATATGTGTCAAGTGTCTGAGGTCAGATTTGAACTCAGGTCCTCCTGACTCCAGGGCCGGTGCCCTACTCACTGTGCCACCTAGCTGCCACACTACAATCCTATCCTAAGGGGAAGATACTACATTTACAGAAGCATTGAATCCAACCTTAAATCAACAAAGAAATTGTGCTGATGAAGGTGTGCTTTCCTGTCTGATTTACATATAATCAGCATTCTCACGCGTGTATAGATTTTCCTACCTTTGGTACACTGGTATAATGCACCTGAGTACCTCGTGTCCTAAATACAAAGGAATGCAAGTCCTGAGGGTCACTGGAGCACTCAAGTCAGTTTGTAGCCCTGATCAGAGCCAACCGTTCCTGGCTTTATATTGTTGCAATGTGTCCTAAAAGAGTGAATAAGAGCATTTATAACGAGTACAGGTAGTCTGTACTGAAGACGTGTTGAGCATGAGCCAGTCTCTATTGACTCTCCAATTGACTCATAATGGAGGAGATGGATCAGGGAAGGATTCTTAAAGTATCTAAAGTTTTTTGTTTTGTGTTGCATTTTGTGTGTGTGTGTGTGTGTGTGTGTGTGTGTGTGTGTTTGTGTGTGTTTTATACTTTGTGGTGGTTTTTAGGAGGTCATAGGAGTTGGGGTAACCTGTGATTTTGTTGGTGTATGGAACTTCCAGTGAGAAAACTCCTTCTACTAATGTATATCTGTAGCTATCCAGTCTTGGAGAGCTGTCTGGTTAAGTAATTTTCCTAGGATCACATATCTAGGATATATTAGATGCAGGGTTGGATTCTAGGTCTTTGAAGCAGATTTTATAAGAATTCATATTAGCTTATTGGGCATGCTTTAGTACACTTAATTCCAAGACAGTAAGCTTAATTCATAGAAGCGCAGATTCTCAAAGTTAGAATGGGTCTTAGAGGTCATCTAGTCCAACCTAGGTGAAAACCCTGTTTACACTATCCATGGCAAGAGATCATCTAGCCTTCCCATGAAGCCCTACAATGAGGTGACACTAAATCCTTCCCAAGGCAGTTGATTTCTCTTTTTGACAACTAATTGTCAGGAGCTCATTCCTTATATCAAAGTAACATCTGCCTCTATCTGCCTCCATTACTCCTACTTTTGACCTAGAACGTGTTCTCAAAATGAGGAGTTACAACTAGTACTATGCTGCCTTGTTTGATCCAAAGTGATAGGTGGCACTTCTGGAGCTTGGTTCTTGACCTTGTTTTCTCTTCCATGTTATCTCATTCATAACAGCATAGACCTAGAGTCAGAAGGGAATCTCAGAAGCCATTAAGTCCAACCTCATTTTACAGATGAAGAAACCTAGGCTGAGAAATTAAATGATTTTTCCAGGATCACACAGTAAATGTCTGAGTCAAATTTGAACCCAAGATTGGAGTCTTCCTGACTTAATTCCAATGCCCTGGCCACTAAGCCATGCTGCTGGCCTCTGAATAAATTCTGAGTCTAGAAGGCTCAGCTCTAACTTTTACCCTTTCCTCCCTGCCGACTGGTAATAAAGGTACAATATGGGGGTTGTACTCAAGAGCATTTTCCCTCTTGGCAGCTGTGAAGGAGAAGCAAAGCCTGGCTTTGCTTTAGTATTCTCTTTATTGGCTGCTAGCTATCGAGGGAGCAGGGACTTTATAGGTCTGCTCCTATTTTTTCTACTTCTCTTATTGTCAAATGTGAACTGAGCTTCTCTACCCAAGAAGTCCAGTGGCCCAGGATAGATGTAGACTCCAACCTCATGCTCTTATTTGCTCTCCTGTATGTGCTCTGACACAAAGCTAGGTCAAATAGCAGAAGCCTGGATTTGTAGTCTTTCTTTTCTTCATTCTTTGTCTCTCATAGGAGTTGAAAGGTTTACATTATTATGTCCAGGCAGGACATGGGTTTAAGATAGGTATCAATTGTAATCCATTATAATCCTTATTAAAGGGATAATTAGGTTTAGGATTATTGTTAAGGATTTAATTTTCATTACGTAGGTCTTTATATATTTAAAGGATACATATATAGTCAGATAGCTCCTAGACTTTTAATATAAATCATTAAAATAGAAAAATATATGGAAATTTTTAACTAAATCAATTAATCATTTTTAAAGTACCTACTATGTACTGGATGCTTGTCTAGTCAATGGTGATACAAAGGCAAAATGGAAATACTTCCTGCCCTCAAGGAGTTCACATTCTACTGAATGTATAAAGGTTTATAGATATTTAAATACAAGATATATAATGATAATATATTAAATAAATTAAAAATAATTTAGGAGAGGAAACTAACCTCTGGTCAAATCAGGAAAGGCTGTTTGAAGTTAAGCAGAACCTAAAAGGGAGCTAGGAGTTGTAAGCAGTGAAGCTCAGGAATGAATATAATTGGTAAATATACATTTATTTGTTATTTTATTATGTATTTACATAGCTTTCATTCATTCATGAAATACCCACTTATTAAGTTGGAGTTTATTGAGTAGGCAGTGACAGGTTTAGACCTATGCTTTAGGGAAATCACTTTAGTGATTGAATGGAGGATGGACTGGAGTGTGTGTGTGTGTGTGTGTGTGTGTGTGTGTGTGTGTGTGCGCGGAGACTGAGGCAGGCTATTGCAGTAATTCAGGTATGAGATTATAAGGGTGTAATAGCAATTAAGGTGGGACTTTTTGCTGTTCTTCTCTTAAGTGCCTTTAATGATTCTGGCCTTTGTTTGAATGGGGCAGATAAAGTGGGATTTTGCCTTGGAGTGTTTCTCAGCTTTAAGACAATCCAGAGTCATTGAATTATATATGATGTGATCCTAGGGATGGGGAACTTTCACCCACCCATCCTGGGTGAGGTCAGAGCCTTCAGGGCTCTGAACAGGATGTAATTGAGGAGAACTTGGCTTTTGACTTTTGGGGCACACTTATGGAAGGAGTGTTGAAACTCTGGGCGAGCTATAACTGCCCCACCCCCCAGCTTTGCAATCCAGATATTGGTTCTTCTCTGGTAACTACATATTATGATTTGAATCAGACATGGTCTGTCTGTTGATGTTTGTAATTTCTGTTTGTATTTGCCTTGAAGTTCTGGGGGCTGATATTTTCTCCATGAACTAAATGAATGATATTTGTATGTTGGATTAAAGTAAGATTGTTAACCCCTTAACATTGCTTTCCTTAGTAAAGCAGATCAAAGAACCTGTGTTGGCAGCTTTCTGTGTGCTCCCTGTTGGTGAGTCTTATATCCCTACAGCAGCTGCTAGCCAATTGTTGCAACAAAGAGTCTGCACCAGAATGGTGGCAATGTCAGAGGAGAAAAAGGGGGCATATTTTAGAGATGTTGCAAAGGTGAAATCAACGGGTCTTGGCAACAGCTTATATATAGGGGGTGAGACATAGCGAGGAATCCAGGAAAACTTCTATGTTGTTGTTAGCCTAAGGCCAGGGAG
>CM053622.1:171003013-171026167 GCA_028646595.1 Phalanger gymnotis | reverse complement strand
GGAGCAGACTTCCTGGAGGTTTAAAAATGATATTATATTTTAGCTTCTTAAGAATAAAGCAATCATATTAAGGCAATAGTCCTTTCCTCCTACATGAAATGAGATTGTATTTATCTCTGCGTAAGAAGGAAAGCTTCTTGCAGTCAGTAGACCTTTTCTTTGTCTTTGTATCTGACACAGAACATTCCTCTCCCATCTCTGTACTTTTGCATTGTCTATTCTCCATGCCTGGAGTACCCTTCTTTCCTACTTCTGTTTTGTGGAACCCCCTTTTTCCTTCAAAACTCAGCTCAAGCTATACCTTTTTCATGAACCCACAGTTTCCATTGCCTTATCTCTCCCAAGACAACTTTGTGTCTGGTTTGCATGCCCCCATATGTGCACATATCTCTCCCATTAAAATTCAAGCTTCTCCAGGCAAGGCCTACTCCATAGGATCATTGGCAAGGAATTGAAAGTGATCCTAATTCAATACCCTCATTTGAGAAATGAGGAAACTGAGCAACAACATTTTCCAACTTAACTTCAAAACAAGCACAGGGTCTTATACATGGCAGAGACCTAATAATTGTCTTGAACTGAAGTATTGTAACGTGTTTTTATATTGCAGGAATGGGGATGCAAATGGCAAGCCAGCCCTCTGAGCAATCCAGAAATTCTGCTTACTAGGTTGACCTAAAAAGAATTCTGAAATTTTTGCTTTTAAAAATATGTATCCTGTTAGCTATTACACAAGAACTAGTAGGTCGCAAGGTGCCTTGCCAGTAAGCTTAGTATTAATTGTAATTTTATTTTATTTTAACTTAAAATTTTTAATTAAAAAAACCAATTATAATTATTTAAAAAAAAAACCAAAATTACTGTGGACTGCATAATCTGGATTTCTATTGCATAGCCTACTGTCAAAAACACTTAGATACTCTTCGTGTGTAGAGTATTCATGATGGAAACTTTTTACATAGCTGTTGGTTTTTATGTGTCTTTGGGTCTGAAAGTTGCTGCTGTGAATATTGGACTCATTTCCTGAATGTAAGGAGAGAGTGGTGAAGGGTGGAAATTGAATGCTCCTTCCCGTCACTGTATACGGTGACCAGCCCTTTTGGTGACTCAGTTCAGAAAAAAAGCTTTCCTCTGTGGTGATGCTATTCTTTTGCTTCTCAGGATTCCACGGGAGGGCAGCCTCTCTCCAAGTAGCTCCTGGGAGCAGAAAGGAAATGTGGAAAATTCAGTGACTAAACCAAGATAGTTATTATGGAAGAAGGGAGACAAAAGAGTAGAAGAAAGTCATCCATGGTGGTAATTGCCACTAGACTTTGGCTGAAACTTCAAAATCAGGTTCATTATGTTCTCTGGATGACTTTCTTTTCCAGGGACCAGTTTGGAATACTGTGGGCAATGTGAGCACAGTTTGAGTAAGACAAAGAGCATGAGCATCACACACTGTGGTTTCTTCAACAGTCCTTTCTATTCATGTGCCTTAGATCTCTCAATTTCTGTTTTAGATGCGTTATACTAAGCAATAGAATTAAACTGATAGAGCAAAAAAATAAAAACAAAACAAAACATGTTTTTTTCCTTCTCTCCCTCTGTCCTTCCCTAGCCACTCCCTCTTTTAAAAGAAAGAAAAAAAATGCATTTGTTTTAGATTGAAGCTTGGGAACATTAAAAGTCTCATTCAAATTGATGAGATGGTGCCACAAATTGAGAATTTTTCATTTTTGGAGGCATAGGGAGGGATTGTGGAGTGGCAGAAAACATTGTGTCATTATCGTCTGAGCCACATTGCTTAAATGTAATAAAGTCTTCTAAGTTTGCTCATGATGGGAACATGTGGGAGAGACTTAGATAGTCTTCTCTGGCTGACTCCCTTCTCCAGAATAGTTATAGCGTGAACCGACCAGTTGTCATGTAATTAAAGTTGAAGCAGGACTGTTGGCTTCTTGCCTGCTGAGTGAGTTGATCTATCTCAGTGTGCAGAATACCCCTTCATAAACCTCTCCTAGGACTGGCTTTACATTTTTTGAGCCAGGCTTCTATCTCCAAATGATTTTTTTCTAGCTATTTCTTAAGTTAAGTGAAGGGTGTTTGTCTACTACTGGGGTAAGTTAACTTTTTGCATCTGGGGTTTCCTTTCTAGGCCTTGTGCCAGGAATGTCATACATAAATTGATGACCACAAGTAAAAGAGGATGGGGGAGACCAGGAGGACAGAACAATCTCATACTTTCTATTTGGGAAAAGGCCAGGATTCATAAGGACATGACTAACTCTCTTTTTTAAAGGCCAGACAAAAGTAGTAGGGGTTTCTGGTGACTACATATAATGATACACCAGGAATAGTACCTTTTGCGAAAAGCAGTAGATTATTGTCTTAAAATTCAATTAGACAAATATAGATTAAGCTTAATTATGAATTTTGGGAAGAGCTCATTCATAACTTTTCTCAGGATTATGTGCTTTGAAGGAATTAACAGAACACCTGCTGCTGAGGTCCTTCCTTCTAAGCATGATACAATGGAAAGAGCACTGGTTCAAAAGTCAGAGAACTTGTGTTGTCAGTCAGTCGATAAGCATTTATTAAGAACCTGCTGTGAGCCCAGTAATCCTACCTCTGATGCATAGTTATCTGTGTGATCATGGGCAAGTCACTCATCTTCCTTGGGGCTCAATTTCTTTATCTGTCAAATGAGGGGGGTAAACTAGAGGTCCTTTCAACACTAAATCCAGTACTCTATGACCCAATATATGTGAAGCATTGTGCCAATGGTAGGTATGAGGGAGAAAAAGGGTAGACTAGAGAAAGGAATGAAGGAGAAGAAAGACAGAGAGAATGTAAATAAGACATTGGCCCTGATCACCTTAAGAGAGAAGAATAAGAGAAGAAATCTAAGATGCAGAGTAGTAGGAAGAAGTATAGCTGAGTCCTCCTTCGCAGTTCCTCCAAATAGATCTAGAAAATGAACTAGGATTAGTTCTGATTGGGAAATCCAAGAAAATAAAATCCTAGTCATTTTCCTAGCCTTGATTCTCATAGGGAAATAAATGGGAAATAAATGGAATGGTCTGCAGATGCTGTGGATAGAGACTAGCCAGGAAAGTCTATGAGGAACATTCCAGAGAAGGGAGAATTCGTGTATCAGGGCAAGAAAAGATCCCATATCTAGCAAAGAAAGAACTGCCTACACTTGGGTAGGTTTCAGGAGTAGATGCCAACTGTCAGGTGCTTTGCTCAGTTATGGATTGCAAATACACGATGGACTGAGAAGGCAAATAATATGACATCATTTATACATGTGAAATAATGCAAAATACATTTCCATAATAGCTATACTGCAAAAAAGCA
The DNA here is from genome assembly GCA_028646595.1 of Phalanger gymnotis. Classification (NCBI taxonomy): domain Eukaryota; kingdom Metazoa; phylum Chordata; class Mammalia; order Diprotodontia; family Phalangeridae; genus Phalanger; species Phalanger gymnotis. The sequence continues at coordinate 171,022,825 of CM053622.1, read as the reverse complement.
AGAAAAAATTAAAAATGGGAAAAACTATACTTCAATTTGGACTCAGAGTTCATCAGTTCTTTCTCTGGAGCATTTTTCATCTGGCATCCTTGGGAATTGTCTTTGATCATTGTCTTGGTAAGAGTAGCTAAGTCTTTCACAATTGATCGTAATTACAATGTTACTTTTACTGTGTAGAATGTTCTCCTGGTTTTGCTTACTTCACTCTGTGTCAGTTCATATGTCTTTTCATAATTTTCTGAAACCACTCCCCTCATCATTTCTGATGTCATAATAGTATTTTGTCACGATCATATGATACAACTTGTTCAGTCATTCTCCAATTTATAGACATTCTTTCAATTTCTAATTCTTTGCTACCACAAAAAGATCTGCTAGAGATGTTTTTGTACAATGGGTCTTTTTCCTTTTGCTTTGATCTCTTTGGGACCCAGACCTAGTAGTAGTATTACAAAGGGTATGCACAGTTTTATAGCCCTTTGGGCATAGTTCAAAATTATTCTCTGGAATGGTTGGACCAGTTCACAACTCCACCATCTGTTCATTAGTGTACCTAGCTTCCTTCACCCTTTCCAGATTTTGTCATTTCTGAAAGGGATGAGGTGGTTCCTTAGAGTTGTTTTAATTTGCTTTTCTCCAATCGATAGCGATTTAAAGCATTTTTATATGGCTATAGATAACTTTTTATATGAATTTTATATGACTATAGATAACTCTGAAAACTGCCTGTTCATATCCCTTGACAGTTGTTAATTGGGAAGTGGTTCTTTTTGTTTTTTATCAATTTGACTCAGTTCCCCATATATTTGAGAAAAAGAGGCCTTTATCAAAGAAACTTGCTGTAAAATTTTTTTGATGTTACTTCATTGTCTATGTCACCTTTTAGCAAAATGTAGTTCCCCTGATTATTTTAATTAACTCTATTTTTTTTGCATTGTTTGTGATCTTGATTGCTACTCCTGCATTTTTTTTTAAAAAATTCAGCTGAAGCATAATAGATTCTACTCCATCTCCTTATTTTAACTTTATGCATGTGCCTTTCTCTTTCAAGTATATCTTGTAAACAACATATTGTTGCATTTCTGTTTCTAATCCATTCTGCTTTCTGCTTCTGTTTCGTTGGGGTCCTCATCCCATTCACATTCAGATTTGTAATTACCATGAATTTCCCTCTTTCCTATTTTCTTCTAATTATCCCCTCCATTTTTATCCTGTCCCTCCTCAAGAGACTGTTTTGCTTTTGACTACTGCCTTTCTTATTCTGTCCTCCCTTTTATCATCCACCCTCTTGCTCTTATCCTCTTCTGCCTCCTATTTACCTGTTGGGTAAGATAGATTTCTATATTTTACTGAGTGGAGTTCTCTCTATGTGTCTTTCCTCCTTAACCAATTCCAATGAGAGTGAGGTTCAAGTATTGCCCTCCACCCCCAACCTCAATTTCTTGTCTATTGTAAAAGCTCTTCCTTGTGAGCCTTCTTTTACATGAGATAATTTCCCTAATTCTACCTCTCCCTTCCCCTTCTCTTAGTGGGTCCTTCTTTTTCATGCCTTCATTTTTTAGATCATTCCAATAAAATCAACTCACATCTATGGCCTCTCTCTGTATAGACTGTTGCTAGCTGACCTAATAATGATGATGTTCTTAAGAATTACATGTATCATCTTTCCATACAGGGATGTAAATAGTTTAACTTTGCTGTTTTTCTTATGATTTCTCTTTCATGTTTACTTTTTATGCTTCTTGAGTCTTGTGTTTGAATGTCAGATTTTTTATTCAGCTCTGTTCTTTTCATCAGGAATGTTTGAAAGTCCTCTATTTCATGAAATACCCATTTTTCCTCTAAAGGATTATGCAATGAATCCTGAACTTTCATAGGAATAACATTCCTAGCAAATGACATGAAAGTCAAAAATCTGAATGTTAATACTTTGAACCTCTAGGAAATGGGGAGATGGTTCCTGCAACTAACAAAAACTATAGTCTTTCACTAGAGTCTGTTGAAAATACACTTTTCCACATACCATTCATCATAACAAAATATTAATTCTGAAAATATGCACTTTTACTAACACAGTAACCATGAAATAAGCCACAAAATGCAATACACAAAATAAAATTGACAGCATGCAAAACATTTTTCTCATCAGTAATTCCCTAAATTTCTTTGACCTTTTGCGTTAACATCTTAATAAAAAATTGATTTCAGATAATATTCACTTTTTATAACATAAAATCTATAGTACCATAACTATTGTACTGCAAACAAAATTCTTAAAACTGAAAAATTTTATAAATTGAATCATTCCTTCTACTGTGTCAGATGGCAGTGAGTGTGTCATACTGTATTCTATACCACTGTAAACCTCTCTACCTTGGCCACTCTCTGAAAACCAAAGGAAAGGTTGCTGGGACTTTAGTCACTGTTGTTAGAGGATGCTGATATTGGCAGGGTCCTAACATCACACCCAACACTGTCCTCCGAAGCTGGTGGGATGGTGTTGGAGATCCTCTGGAAGTAACTCAACAATGGGAGCAGCAGGATGAGTCAGAAAGGAGAGCTAATTTTTGGCCCCTGCTTCTCTAAAAAAATGAGGTAGAGGAATGAGAGTACATAAACATATTTACACATAAATCTTCTTGACTACTTGTGAATAGGTTGTTCACTTTGTTTACAATTTGAAGGGGCTATAGACCATACCTAGTCAAATTTTTCTTGATCAAGAATCTCTCCTCTTTCACATCCAACAATAGTTATGTAGTCTTTGCGTGGAGGTCACCAGGACCAGGGAATCTTCAACCTCCAAAGGTGGCCCAATATGTTTTTATATAGTTCCAAGATTGGCACAATGGATAGAATACTAGACCTGGAGGCAGGAAGACTGATCTTTCTGAGTTCAAATCTGGCCTCAGACACTTACCAGCTATGCGGCCCTGGGCAAATTACTTCACCCTGTTTGCCTCAGTTTTCTCATATACAAATGAGCTGGAGAAGGAAATAGCAAACCACCCCAGTATCTTTGCCAAGAAAACCCCAAACAGGTTCACAGAGTCAGAAATGAATGAAAAACTACTGAACACATAACTGTTAAGAATTTTCCCTTTACATAAAACCTAAATCTGCCTCCATAATTTTCAGCCTGTGATGCTAACTTATCCCTGCAGGATCAAAGCAGAATAAGTATAATCCCCTTTTCACAGGATACTCCTTCAAATACTTCTTGAAGACAGTGCATCTTCTCTTCTCCAGGACAAATATTCCCAGAACCTTCCCTGATATTCCAATGGTACACAATACTCTGGATGTGGGGTGTGACCGGGGCAAAATAAAGCAAGACTACCACCTCCATAATAGTGGACCAATACATCTCTTAATACAGTCTAAGACAGCATTGGATTTTTATGGCTCTCATACCATGATGTTTATGCATATTAGCTTATATTCTATTAAAGCTTCTACTCTCCTTTCCAGATAAACCACAATTAAGTTATGTCCTTTTCATTTGGTTTTTGAAAAGTAGACTTTTTTTTAATCTTAGGTAACACTTTACATTTTTTTTTTCAGGGAGGATAATTCTCAGTGAGGCAACTGCTTCAGAAGTGATTGACATCATAATAGTGAGTCATGTAGTACTTACTATGTGCCAGGTGTGAATACGGGCTCTGTAATACTTGTACTAACTACTAAATATGCTAGAGCATCCCCTTTTCACATGGGAACTGGGCAATGGAATAGCACAACTAGCCAATCAGGAGGACTTCTGATTTCCAGATATGCTTGACATACCAACAATCCTTTGTGGTGACCAAGAGTAAACCCATCCAGATGTACAGAAAACCAGCAACTCTGAAGCCAATTAAGCTCATACCAGCTTTTAAGCAGATCCTGAACCATTGGTGGTTTATGGACCTTCAAGAGACATCTTTATCTTCAGAGATTCACCTGACTGCTGGTTATGGGGCTCTCCAACAAATCCTGTTTCATGGGTTTTAGAGGCATTCCCTTATTTTATTGTATGTGATCAAGCCTTGAACTGCTTATCACCAAGTGACTTGTGTATCAAAGGGCCACAGCTCTTAAAAACCTGAAATTCCTAATTCCCCCTATTTCCTGGATCTCCCCCACCCCTTGAGAATGGAGCTCCCTGCCTCATTCCTTTCTAGGACCTAGAATTCCCACCTTTTCAAATTCCCTGCCTTCCTTTGTTTAAAAAGTATAAATACCTAACCCTTTCCAACTTGCCTTTGAACAGATGTAATCTTTGTAATCTGTGATAAGACTCTGGTTCATTCTAGGTCCCCCTTTTTGGACCTGAGGTTTCTTCCATTTTAACAGTTCACAGGTATTTTTATTTTAACACAGGCAATGTGCCAAGTGCTTTACAAATACTATCTCATTTGATCCTCACCACCACTCTGAGAGGTAGGCGTTATTACAAACAGAGTCACTTGCCTAAGGACACACAGCTAGTAATCGTCTGATACCGGATTTGAACTCATGTCTTTCTGACTCTAGGTTCAGCACTCTATCATCATCACCTGTTTGGCAATTTATAATCTTATCAAGTGGTTTTGGTCTCTGAGAAGGTGAGTAACTTGTCTAGGGCCACATAGCCAGCACGTATCAGAAGCAGGGTTTGAACCTAGTTTTTCCCGATGCTAAGGCCAGCTCTTCATCAATTATGTTAAAGCTTCCTTTCAGACTTTACATTTTTTCCTATTAAATTTCATCTTACTGGTTTTGACTTCATTATGCTGTCTTTTCTTCCCCAGTGACTTTTCCAAGATCACACGGATAGTAAATGACAGATATAAATGTCTACTCATTTTCCCTCTGTTTTGGATTATCCCTTTCCTTATCCTTGCCTGGTCCTTACAGTTTCAGAATTCCTTCCAGTTCATCCTTCCATATTAAATTGTACGGAATAAACACAACATAGCTTTTGCTCCCTGCTTCATCTTTGATGACATTCATATTTTTTAAAACTCTTCTGTCCTGTTGTTTCCTTTTGTTTGGGAATTACTAATGATTAGCTCTTCGGCATCAAGGGTGAGTAGAAAGGAGGACAGTTCTGAGTCTTTCTCAGCTACTTGTGCATGGAAGAGGTCATTAGGAGCTGCCTAACCACTGGGACTGAAAAAATCTTTTTTTTTTCCTTTCCAACCTCTCCTCATCAAGAAATAGTGTGTAGGAGCAAAAATCAGAACTTGGAGCAGAAATTATCTCCTGCCTGAATCTCTTTCCAGTGACTTTTGCTGTTGAAATTTGTTTTAAAAGCATCTGGGTTTTTTTTTTTGGTCTTCTGTTTTTTGGTTAGAACCTGAAAGGTAAAGGTTTGTAGTGTGTCCTAAAGTTGGGCTTTTTTCTTTCATCATAAGGTCTACACAGCATTGATCTAGGTTCTGGGAACACAAAAAAAATCTAACGTCTGTAATCTAGGAGATTATGATCAAATTGGGAAAGAAATCTCATAAATGTTTCATATATTTGGAGCTTAGAAGGAACTTGTAGGAAATCTAGTAGGAGTCCTTCATTTTACAGTTGGGGAAGCTGAGGCCTAATGAGGTTAAATGATTTGCTAAAGGTCACACATAGATTGTAAATGGTAAAGATGATGTCATTAGAATGCAGTTCCTCTGGTCCCCAAACCCAGAATCTTCTTCAATGTACCACATTTCCTCTGAATTTCAAGGTAATTTGGATTTCACAAAAGGGCACAGTGTTTAACATGTCTTCAAGTTACATAAGGTCCAACTTAGGGCCTCTAGTTATAAGGGACTATTAAATAAAGAATTAAGATACACATTTCAGAATATTCCACATTTTCAAGATAATGCTATGTCTTTTCAGAAATTTAATTTTAGGCCTCAGCGAGTCTGGCCTTGAGTATTTATACTTCTTCAGAGAGTTTTAAATTTTCTTTTTCTTTCCCACTAAACTGCTTCATGTTACTTACAAGTTTCAGTGTATTGGTCACACCCACAATATACAAACATTTTACACACATGTCTATATCAATATACATACACTTGCATTCTTTGTGTATTTATGCATGTATTAATTCTCTTTCTTGGGAGATCTAGGCCATTTAAAATAAAAGAAACTGACTTTGCAATGTTGATTATATGTGAGTATATGCATTTGTAAAATAGTCAAGCATTAATGAGTTGTGTGCTAGGTTGAAAATCATATACATTGACCTGTTTAATTTTGTGCTCTTTACTACCCAAATTCAACTGAAACACAAGAGAAGAGTGAAACAGTTTGGGAGTGGGGGGAAAGTCCTTAAAAGCAATATGCAAACTCCAGGCCAGATTAAAACACACTGAAGCCTCGAACTATGTTAAATTAAAGAAATATTATCGTATTATCCTGAACATGTAGAATATTCCATATTGTGTACTTTAATTCCCCCTCATAATCGAATGCCTGAAAATGGAGTTCATGGACATATTGAGTATAGCAAGCATCCATGAACCTCAAATTACCTAGAAACCCAGAGGCAATGGGGAACATTGAAAAGCATGCTGGACTTGTAGCACAAAAACCTGGGCTTAAATTCTGATCACCACTTGTTTTCTGTTTAACAACTTAAACAAACAAAATTATATATATGCAGACACCCATATTGTGTATGTGTGTGTGTGTGTGTGTGTGTGTGTGTGTGTGTGTAATGCAGATATTTCTTTTTTAGTCAGTAGCTCTGCTTATAATCAAAGAAAGAAAGAGGGGAATGAATGTGGTGGCAAAGGGATTCAATTCATTTAAAGGTCATTGTGACATTAGGCTACCCAAGGCAAACCACTATACTCCAGGTTTAGGATACATCCTTTATTTTCACTTGCAGGTTCCCCACTTCTGACTTAGGATTATAGAATGGTACCATAACATTTTATAATGAGTAGCCAGCTTTTGGGGTCCAGTTCTTTAAACAAGTTTAAGGGCCTGAAAAGGACTACAAAGCAAGGTAATGGATGCTTTTAGGGGTAAAAAATTACATAAGTAAAATCCCTAGCTACTATTTAAAAAAAAAACGAACTCAAGGAATGCAGGACATAGAGGAAAGAAGAAGTAAAGCCATATCCACCCCCCCCCCCTTTTCTTCTTTTTCTTTTTCCTTGAGAAATGTCCTTTGGATTCTCCAGCCACTTTGGCGCCTGCCACTCCCCTAATGCTTGGCAAATTGATTCCTCCTGAGTGCAAGCAGCGTCAGCTGGCCCTGATTTGCAATGCATACCCAGCAATGGCTTACAGCCCTGGAGGAGTGCTGGAAAAGAAATGAGCGTGTACGTGCTTCACCAGGAGATTGGACAAATGCTCTGAGAAGACCTGTGAAACAACTTCAACCTTGCCCATCCCCACCCCCTTTCCCCTGCTACCCTGCCTCTCTTCCCTCTGCTGAGTTTTTAGAGCTCTGAAGAGTGTGTGGGAGCACTCAGATTTCCAGGGGGAGAAAATTTACAAGGAGGCAATGGTCTCATCTAAAATAACACTTCTGGTTGATCTGCATTTTTTTTTGAGATACTACTTAAAACACACACAAATACACACACATCTTATCACTGATTTTTCATAACTGATCACTGAGTTTTCCCCTACTGGATAATCCAGCACCAGCCAAATCTGGTGGAATTAAGACTAGAATTCCTGAGCTTTTCAAACTTGGACCGTTGTTATTTGACATTCTGAGCCTCTAGCCTTCAGAGGGGTAATGCAGGGTTTGCTTTTCTACTTTCCACCCTCCTAGGCAATCTACTGATCTACCAACAAATATTTATTAAATACCTACTGTGTGCTGGGCTCTGTGCTAGGCACTAGGGATACATGTAAAAGAATGAAATGACCTCTAGTCTTAGATTAATGGTGATGACTGCAAATGTGTATATGTGTGTATATACACATATGTATATATACACACATACATACATGTAAACATACATGTATGCATGCATGTTAAATACAAGGAAGTTTTAGAAGGAGAGCACCAACATTTGGCAAATTAGGAAAAGCTTCCTGCACAAAATGGGTGTCTGAACTGCGTCTTAAAAGAAGAGAGGAGCTCTGCGAAGTGGAGGCAGGAAAGGAGTGCATCCCACAAATAGGGGATGGCCAGTACCAAATCACTGAGAGAGGATATGGAGTGCTATGACTGAGGGAAGAATTTGGCTGGATTGGGGAGTATGGGAGGACACAATGTCTACCGAGGCTGAATAGGTAATTTGGACTCAAATTGTATAATGCTTTAAAAACTAAACAGAGGATTTTTATTCTAGAGGCAGTTGGAAACTACTGAAGTTGATTGAGGAGTTACATAGGTCTGAGCTTAAGGAAAACTGCTTTGGAAGCAATATGTAGAACAGGCCGGAATGGGGAGAGACTTGAGGTAGGGAAATGAATTAAGCATCTATTGCAATAATATAGGAAAAAGGTAATGAGATCCCAAACTAAAGTGTGAATGGAGAAAACGACTTATTTGAAAGAGATATTATAAAGTCAAAAATGGCAAGATTTGGCAACTGATTGGATATGTGTGGTAAGAATGGTACCTTCAACAGAATGGAGAAGTTTGGAAGAGGGAAGAGTGTAGGGGAAGGTATAATGTTTAGTTTCCAACATAGTTTCCAACATATTGAGGTTAAGATACTTTCACAACCTGGGCAAAGTGCAGTCAGCCAATTTCATAGAAAACTAAAATGGTTGACATATCTCCAGGGGCTTGTGGCCCAGCTCTGCATGGGAGAATTGGTGCCAGTTTTGTTTTGTTTTGTTTTTTCATTCCTACCAGCATGCTCTTTCAAATCAAACCATCTAAGCAGGTTCCATACCTTCTCTTTTCTCAGCTTCTTTAAATGTCAGTGGTATTGTTAGAAGTGACGAGGACTGAAATTAATAGATAATTCAAAGGATTGTGGACCCAATAGTTTCTTTGAATGAGCAACAGACAAATTGAATAAGATGATTTAAAAAAAAGTTGAAATAGCATGATTAAAAATTTTTATTAAATTAATTAAAAATTTAAAAGTTCAATTTAAAAATTGAATAGGATGAGTAAAAAAAGAAACTTAAAACCAAAAGACTCCAGAGTTAAGTGGGCAACTTGTAGTACCATTACTTAGTATTACTTCTAACTTCTGACTTTTTTTTCAGTCATGTTTGACTATTGGTGACCTCATGGACCATATCTTGCCAGGTTCTTCCAACTACTATCTCCCAAAATCTGTCCAAGCTCTTGTTCATTGGTTCCATGACACTATTTACCCATCTTCTGCTGTTCCCTTCTCCTTTTGCCTTCAATCTTTCCCAACATCAGGGTGTTTCCCAATGAATCCTGTCTTCTCATTATGAGACCAAAGTATTTATACTTCAGCTTCAGGACTTGTCCTTTCAAATAGTCTGAATTAATTTCTTTAAGTATTTACTGATTTGATCTCCTTGCTGTCTTTCTTTACATCATTTGTAGGAGGATAATATCTGCTTTCTTCCAAACTTTTAAGGATGATGGGAGAATAAATACGCTGAGATAAATGGTAAAAGAAGGTAGCCAAGAATTGACCATGATGATAATGGTAATTATTTCAATGACATGAAATTTGATTTGTAGTCTTATTCAATCATTCATTCTCTGTGACTATGGATGGCAATGAATGATTTTTTTAAATTAACTTTTTGGAAGTGGAATGTTTTATAGTTCCTTGAGTTGTATGAACACAATACCAGGGAAGAATAATGGTCCCCAAAGTACATTACTGAATTGTTCCATTTGACAGGAACACTAGATTACATTTTAGTCTTCTCCAGAAGCTAAGTTGTCTTTACAACAATCATCCCTTCATGTGGCAGGATTAATGCTTCCTTGAAATTTGCATACCTTACAGGAACATAGAAAATGTGTAATACATTCTGAAGGGGGTTAATATAACACAGTACCATATGTTATTGTGTTAACCTGCACTTTGCATGTGTTAGCCGTTTGGATTCCTTAGATGTTTGAGCAAATATGTATTTGTAAAAATAGTAAGAAATAAAATTTCTAAATGAAATCAAAACATGCTTCCATATGATTAAGAGGAGAAAAAAAAGAAATCCTGGCAGGGACCACTAGTTTATAATATGCAATCTGAGTCTGGTCTCCAATATTAAATATTACATGCAATACTTTGTAAACATAAGGAATATTAATAGCACAACAACTGTGATGCCCAGAGCACCTTGTTACCAAAGGTCTGAAGCAGTCATTAATTATGAAGGAGCAGGAACCAGTCTACACAAGAGAAACTAGCTTTATAAATTCATTGAATCCAAGGATTATGGAAGACCAATGAAAAATGCTGAAGGATGGATTAAAACAACAAAATGTCTATGGTGAAGAATATTATAGTATTTTTTTAAACTTCTCATGGAATCATTTAACAGAAATGTTCCTTACACACACACACACACAGACACACACACTTGCACACAAGCACAGAGGATCAAGATGCTAATGCTATAGCTCATTTATTGCCAGCATATTCAGTGACATTTCATAATGTACATCTGTCAGCCAGAGATATAAATGAATGAGGTGAACCATACAATTTACCCTCAGGAAGTTCCATTAGAGCCCCCAAAGTATAATATTTATAAGGTCAGAATCAATTAATCAGATAGCTGTATTTGCTTTGCAGCTCAACATGCTCAGTGTACCACCAAACTGTTGCATTTGGAAATCTTTCATATTTCACAAAAAAAAGTCAGTGTGTCCTACTCTGTATAAAAGCTATTTTGTAAACCAATTTCTATAGTAATACAGAATACATAGAGCATTAATTCTTGGAGTAAGTGTTGTTCTTGTTGAGTTGTTTCTGACTCTTCATGATGTCATTTGGGGTTTTCTTGGCAAAGGTACCATAATGTTTTGCCATTTCTTTCTCCACCTCTTTTTACAGATGAGGAAACTGAGGCAAACAGAGTTAAGTGACTTGCCTGGGGTCACACAACTAAGAATTATCTGAGGCCAAATTTGAACTCAGGTCTTCCTGACTCCAGGCCCTTTACTCTATCCACTGTGCTACATAGCCACTGTGCCACATACTTTGGAGTAAAGAGGGAGAATGCAAATGTATTCTTATCAGAAATGCTGTTAATCTTAATAGGAACCCCAAATATCCCTTCCTATCTGAGGTAGTCTCTGCCATCCCACTTAGCATGGAGAAAGTGGATAATGGTAGATGAGAAGAAATTACTTAGAAACTATGAGTATGGATAAAATATACTATGACCATTTAAATTTTGACTGTCAGGACTAGGCAGAAGGTTACTGATGCAGAAGCTACCCAGAGCTCAGTGGGCTTACCAGAATAAAAACCAAGATTTGCCTCAGAGACTAGAATAAAGAGATGTCACCAGGCTCTTCTCAGTGTCCCAGCCTGCCTATCCAGATAGTAGGTATAGAATGAATGGCTGGCGAGAGGAACTCACAGTTGAATCCCAGTACGTTTGTGGTATGGAAGAAGGCACAAAAGCAAGGGTCATTTCTTTGTTAAAAAAAACCTGTAACAGTATTTTTTAATGCTAGTTTCATATTACTAAATATTTAAGAATAAATAAATGGAAATCTATAATGGATGGGTATAGATGATAAGGAAGATATTTGCCAATGAAAGCTATCAGTCACTGAGATGCTATGCAAATTCAATACATTAAATAGCTGTTATTACTGATCGCCTCTTATGGGTCCATTGTGATGCTAGGTGTTATAGAGGGATCCTGTTGGTCAATGAATGTTTATCGTATACTGACTATGTGCAGAACACTGTGCGAGGCACTGCAAGAGACAGAGGGGTATAACATGCTTCCTGACCTGAAGTTTATATTCAAGTTAAGGGGATAAGATTAACACATACTATAAGAAGCAATGGGGAAGGTGGTAAATAATTAAGTGCTAGTTCCTATGATATTGTAAATACATTAAGATCTCAGATCACAGAAATATTAAAAACATATTAATTGAGAAGAAAGGTGAAGAAGTTGTTTGCAAAATGTAATTTTAAGGGCAAATGCAAGAAGAATAGCTTATGTGCTCCTGCATAACCTGAACAGTTCAGTAACAGTAGTGATAATATCATTTGGCTAAACAAAAGAGAAGACTGAAAAAATTGGTGTAGTGATCATCACGGAAGGGCTGGAGCATCCATGGAACTGGGAGCTAGGGTCCTAAAAATATCATGCAATGATTTAATCCATAATCTGGGAAGAAAAGCACAAAGTATCAGTGTCAGGAAAAGGCCGAACATCTGCTGATATCCAAAAAACTAATGGAGTAAGATGACCTAGAAAGCAATGTTCAAAACAGATTTCAAAGTCTGATTTGACCCTTATCCATTTAGGCAGTTCTCAAAAACCTTAAGGGGAAAATTCAATAAGAAAGGCTCACAGGTTCTGAAGCTTTAGAGAGAAGTAGATTCTAGTCTTGAAACTAGTCAATAGGCATTGATTCTATTTCTGTCTAACCATACCTGAACAGAATTTATCATCATTTATATACTACTACTAATAATAAAACAACAGTGGTTATAATAATTCACATTTATACAGTACTTAGTGACATCCAAAAAGCTTTCCTCAAAATCTTCGTGATTTAAGGAAAACAAGTATCACTGACCTCATTTTACATATGAGGAAACTGAGGAAGCAAAGTTAAGTGACTCTAAATAATCTTGATGTCCAGTCACCACTTCAAATGCAACATATCCCAAATATCATGTCCTCTGTTTCTTTGTCATCACTGCTGCTATCAATGCTACCACCAGATACTCAGTCACCAAGCTCAAACGCTTGTTGCTATGTTTGATTCTTCACTCTCCCTCACCTGGTATATCTAATCAACAATCAATGACCATTGATTTTACCTCCTCAACACCTCTCAGCCCTGTCTCCTCTTTTCTATTCTCATTGCCACCACTCCAATAAGACTGTTATCACTACTCATGTGGATTATTACAATAGCAAATCCTTACCCATTGTTTGTCCTTCCTTCTGGAAGAGGACCATGGCATCAGGGAGGTGATGCTATGACATGCAAGTGAATTGGATTTAAGTGAGGGAGGGCTTTGCAAAGTCACCATTCTCACTTTCTCCTACTTTGTTTATCTTTCTCTTATGTGCTTAGCACAATGTACTTTAACTATGGTTCTGTGAGTATGCGTATATAATCTACACATACTAGGCTGTGAGATGTATGAGGTCAGAATTTGTGTCTTATCTAAACTGTGCAAATACTCTAGGCTTATTGCAATGAATCATAGAAAATCAGAGTTTTAATAGTGTCACATAATTCAATCCTTATCTGAACAGGAATGCTTGTACAACATCCTCGACAAATAGGATGTTGCTCTAAAGGCAAGGAATATGTTAAGAATATATAATTTTGATACTTTGGGAACTCCTACCAATATAGATCATAACCAGTCTGTAACTGAATTAAATAAGTCTGAGACCATTGTCTGAGGCTCAGAGATGGTAAGTCACCTAATGGTCATAAAATGAGTAAGGGTCAGAGACTGCAATTTGAACTCAGGCCTTCCTGAGTCTATAGATATTTGTTGGATTCAGTGGATTATCTCATAGACAACCGGAGCCTAAAACAGGGTGTTAAGAAGATTAATTTGCTTGAGCTGGAGCTGTTACAGAATGGGTGAGCATGGGAGACAAAGGGCAGGAAATGCAGAACCTGGAGATGTAAAGTCATTTCAACTCATGAAACAAATTAAGCCATGAACAATCATTAACTTACTTGTTGTGCTGAGTTTTTCCAACTACCAGAGGGCATCTCAAGGATCCTGAGGAAATGGGAAACAGGGCTTTGAAATGTAATGGAAACAGAAGCTAGGAGAAGTGTGACTAGTCAGGTAGCCTGGGATTGGAAAACACAGCGGATGAGCATGAACATCCATGGCACTAGATTCCTAGGGTTGCGGATGGGAGTGGGAGGCTGGGGTGAAAGAGAAGGTAGGCTGTGAGAGGAGAAGAAGGGAAATGACTTAAAGAATTGTTCACATCTTAAAATTTTGCTAAGGTTTTATCGTGGCAGGAAGATTTAACTTAGGACCCCTAGGTGGTACAATGGATAGAGCACCTGGGTCTGGAGTCAGGACAACCTGAGTTCAAATCTGGCCTCAGACACTTACTAGCTGTGTGTGACCCCAGGCAAGTCACTTAACCCTGTTTATCTCAGTTTCCCTAACTGTATAATGCTCTGGAGAAGAAAAAGGCAAGCCACTCTAGTATCTTTGCCAAGAAAACCTTATGGACAGTATTGGCTACTTGGACACAGGTCTTTCTCTTCCCTAGGCCAGCTATCTTTCTGTAATGCCATATGGTCTGCTCATAGTAGGTGGTTAACAAATACTTGTTAACATAAATAGCCCTTCTTTTATCATGGAAGTCTCATCAAGAGACACTGAGGTATAAGAGAAAGATCTCTGAAATGTGTCTAAACTTGGGAGTCAAAAGACTTATGCTTGACTCTTTTTTTTGTCATTTAGTCATGCCTGACTCTTCATGACCCCATTTTCTTGACAAAGACACTAGACTGATTTGTTGTTTCCTTCTCCAGCTCATTATACAGATGAGGCAACTGAGGCATGCAGGGTTAAGTGACTTGCCCAGGGTCACACACAGCTAGTAAGTGTCTGAGGCCAGATTTGAACTCAGAAGGATAAGTCTTCCTGATTCCAAGCTAGGTACTTTATCCACTGTACCACATAGCTGCCTTGTTTTTTTTTTTATCACTTCTTCAAATCCTAAGTAATAATAATAACTGACATTTATATAGGCAACTATATAGTACAATGGATCAAGGGCTGGACTTGGAATCAGAAATAACTGAGTAAGAGCTCTGCCTCTGATACTTATCAGGTGTGGGACCCTGGGCAAGTCATATATATGAAACCTCTATTTGCCTCAGTCTGCTCATTTGTAAAATGGGGATAACACAGCTATTGTGAGGAACAAATGAGATAATTGTACAGTGCTTTGCAAATCTTCAAGAAATTTATATAAATGCTAGCTATTTATTATTATTATTAATCGTGGTTGTTATGTAACACTTCAAAATTGACAACTTGCTTTACATTCATTTTTCCCTTTGAATCTCAGAACAAACTCACGAGGTAGGATCACAATTCCCATCTTACCAAAGATGGAACTGAAACTCAGAGAGTTAAGATGACTTGACCTTGGTTCCACAGCAGGTGTGTAAAGTGGGTTTTGATCCCCAGTATTTCTGGACCATAAATCTCTGTATTCTTAAGTCTCAGTTTCTTCTCTGTAAAATGGGTATTATCATACTCATGCTGCCAAACTCACAAGATTGGTGTGAAGGAAGTGCTCTTTAAATTAAAAAGAGTAGGGTAAATGTTACCCATTAGCACACTACCTTGGCCACAGCAAGTACTCAATAAACATTCGCTGAATCAAAATGAATCTGTTGAATTAAGCTATTTTATTCATTTAGCTTCCAAAACTTTCTTCCTATTCCCTTCTCCTTTAGATCCTTTCTCTTACTTTCCTTTGATCTGTTGGTCCAAGCTAGCTCATCCTGGAAATATGCTTGACCTCCTGTCTTTGGCTCTTCAGTGATTCTCAGGGGCTGTCTAATAGTGCTAATAATGAGGATAGCATTATCATGATGTTTATAATTTGTGTTTTGTTTGGTGTTGGACACTTTGTGCTTTGATTTGCTGATGACCCTAACTAGCAAGGATTTTTTTTACAGTGGCTGGCTACCTCCTGTTTCCCCTTTCCCCTCTATATACTACATATACAGCCTCTGGTGGCTTTATGGGCTAATTCCTCACCACCATATACTTTGTTGTTGATGTGAATACTTATAACCCTTTTATTCCTGGCCCAGTAGTCTGGATATTTAAAAATGACATTTAATTGCTGGATCCCTTTTAGCCAAAAGCTTCACTTTCCTTTCATCTCTCAAAATCAGAACAGAGTGAGATTGGGTCCATTTTGTTCACTGTGAAAGCTTTTCTCTTGATAAGCTAAGCATCACCTGGGAAATGGGTTTGGCCTGGTTATTTCCCTGCAATCTCACACTGTAACTTTGGGTCTCTGCTGCTGGTTCTCTCTCCAAACCCCTCTTAGCTCACTAATGTTAACAAACTGCTTTGGTTTAATTGTTCCTTGTCCTCTTCCAGCTTGGTTTGGCGACCACAGCTTGTAATCCTTTTGCCTCATGGTATTTGACCAAGAAAGAAAGGCAGCTGTGGCAAGGCTAGCCGAGTTGTAAATAGAAAAAAAATAGGTAATAAGCCCTTCATCTCCCCTACTCATCTTTTTAGAGGCACCTATTTTGCTCTTCACAGTTCTAATGACCTGTAATTTTGAGATAGATTTGAACAAACTTCAAAAGGGAACATTCACAGAAAATGAAGAACACCATCTGCCCCCATTTTGGTTTATTTTCTAATTCCAATTTTGCCTAATATGGGAAATTAGAATGAGTAAACCCTTCCCTATTACCAATCATATACCTTTCCTCTTCTTCCTTGGGTTGACCTAGTTTTCAAATGTTTGGAGCTTAGCAAAACCCGGCTTTCTCCTCTGTCAAGTTTAAACATGGGTATAAAAGGTGGAGTTGGGGTAAATTAAATCTCTGAAGCCAATGAATGGAGGGCAGAAGTAAATCTTGATTTCATTAGTGTCTGACATATGATTGAAGATAGAGAGATGCCTAATATGTGAGCAACAATAATACAAGCCATATATTTAAGTATTTTGCCATGGTTCAAACTAAAAATGCAAAAAAAGAAACACAGCAAACAGGCCACATTTCAGGAAAAGTCTCATAGAATATGAGCTCCTTGAGGGCAGAGATGGTTTCATTTTTGTTTTTGTATCCCCAGCACCTTGCACAGTTCCTGTCACATAACAGGTACTTAATAAATGCGTATATTAGTTATTCCCCTGGTATTGACTTCTGAGAAGCAAAAGAGTTGAAAAACGTAAAAGTTGAGAGGAGTAGTAGAATTTTGATGAAAGATCCCAAGTAGTGAAAAGATAAGAGATAAAACTAACAAATAGCAGGAAACCAAACAAGTATGGAGGGTACCAATCCAACTAGGAATATATGGGGGGGCAGTTCAGGGAGGACTAGCACTTCTAGTGTAAGGGCTTGCCAAACCCTTTTCAGGGCTGCACATTGACCTTTGATATCCACCTGATCTCGCAACTCTCACCTGTGGCTCCAAGAAGCTGTAGCATGTGCAGTGGTCACACCCCAGCAAACCATCTTGGCAGATATGCTAAACCAGGTTGAGGGTAATCGACAAGATTCATATCCATTGGTGGGTTAGGGGGCTGTCTACCTCAAGCATGGGAAGAATTCTCCTGGCAGAATGGGTTGGAACAGTTTGTTTCAATGGACATGAAGATAGCAACAGCAGGTGCTGTAGAGCTCTTAGAGTTTGGTCAGACATCTAAGACACCAATGTCATCCACTTCATCCCAGGCCATTGCAATTGTCTTGACTTTTGTCTAGTCACTGGGCTTTGATGAATCTGAAAGAGAGAATGAGGCTGATGACTTTGGCAACTCTGCTCTCCTTAAATCCAGTTCAGGAGGTGGTGTCCTCTCTGGAGGATGAACAACAATAGCATTGTGCTTTGAACGCAATAAATGCTTAACATAATGTTTTAATTGTTTGTTATTGAATAGAATTTGTATTTTTTTTTGCCACTTTATAGTTACAATGGAACTGTAAATGTGAGGGAAAATGGTCATTGACCTTGGCCTCTGTCCCCTTATCTCATTAACTTGATGTGTATTCATATGCATTCTCAGAGATAGTCAAAAGGCTATATAAGAATAACCAGGTATTAAGCATTCACCTTTAAAATCTTTCCTAAAAACATTTTTTTTACTTTTTAGTTTTTCTTTTTAAAAAATATGGAATATGCACAAATCATCTGTAATCCAGTAATCACATTTCCACTCCCCATGGCATTACAGTCAGTGCCACGGGGCCATGTTTCAGCTATATTAGCAATAGGAGGGCATTGGGGAGTTGGTAGAAAGAATATGGGAAAAAGCACTGAAGGGCAGGGGTTAAAATCCCAGACATACGTATTGGGCAAATCACTAAATTTCAGTTTCTTTATCAGGAAAACAAGTAAGCAAGCAAACAAAAACAGTGTTGAGTGAGAAAATCTCTAGGGTCCTTTCCAACTCTTAAATCTATGATACTATGACAATATCATGGGGCATTATTAAGTGTCTAGGTGGATTGGAGGAGATCAAAAGATGCTGGTGGTACCAAAAGGGAGGTGAGTAGATTTCTAAAACTAAACGTATTTTGCCTAGGAAGTCTTCTTCTGATTGCCACTATTATTGAAACAAATAGCTTGTTCCCTGGGGATCGTGGCTACCAAGCAAGCCTGAAGTAAGGAAGTTGTCTTCTCATCTAAGGTCATACATTTAGAGCTTTAAGGGACTGCAGAGGTAACTTTAAGCCCTTCATTTTACATTTACACCTTTGCATAGTCACATATTCAATACATGGAAGAGTAAAGATTTGAACTAAGGACCAAGTTTAGTGCTCTTTATACCATACCATCTTGTCTCCCAGAAGAGAAACAGAATCAACTGCACCTAGAATAGTCTTAGCTACTCAGACTGCTATTAAGTAACTTAGCAAATAAAGAAATTTGTGCTCTAAGATTAGTAGGTTTAATTTAAAACAAAACAACATAAGATTCAAACTTGCAATTTAGTTGAGAAAGAAAAACTCACAGGAAACCACTAGGATCTTGAATTCTCATGGCATCCTGATGTCAAGCTAGGTTCATGTGGGTTTGCCATCTGTGGTGGTTGATCGGTATGGATCTTTTGGTTAATTTCTACTTTTTGTTGTTGAGGGCTTTTTGCCATTAGAAGATCAGAGTGCTGTGGAGGTTTCTTTTTCTCCCTGAAAATAAACCATTTAAAAAATCAGATCTTTGTCTTTATTATCTAAAAGAAATCACTCCAGTAATTGATCCTCCAATTCGGTCAGGCTATGTATGCTACTTTTGTCTTAGAATCATACAAGTAAAGAGTTAAAAGAACCTGTGAAAGCTCACTTTATCCAATCCCTTCAATTTACAGAAGAAGAAACTGAGGTCAAGAGTGACTGGTTTTTTTGAATAAGGTCTCGCATATTGGAGATCTGTGAATCTGTAACTTGCATAAGGCCTCACAGATTCTAGGTCATGTGTGTTACAGCAAGCACCCTGGCACACCCAGGACTCATCTTCCTGAGTTCAAATCCAGTCTCGGATATTTACTAGCTGTGTGACCCTAAACCTATTTGCCTCGATTTCCTCATCTGTAAAAAGAAGTGGAGAAGGAAAGGGCAAATTTCTCTAGTCTCTTTGCCAAGAAAACCCCAAATTGTCTCATGGAGAGGCAGACAGGACTGAACAATGACAAAACGTTTCATTTCCTTAGAATCTCAAATCTGAGGTACCAGCCCAATCTGGTCAGCCTTGGTCTAGTACGAGGTAGATTAGACGAGATGGGCTATATATTTCCTTTCAGTTTTAAATCTTTTATCCTAATGTATGTAAATGCTTTTGTAAACCTCAGAAATCTAAATTATTAAATGTAGCCTAACTCAGGCAAAGCATGAATTATTGTCACATATAATCTGCCCCCAATGAGTCTCTCATTTGTTTCAGTTAAATGATATTCGGTAGAAGAATGAAAAACAATGATGTCATCATACGTAACAAATGAAAAGCCTCCAGGGTTCTCAAGCATTGAGAAAGCTGCCTAATTTTC
>CM053622.1:170960451-170987524 GCA_028646595.1 Phalanger gymnotis | reverse complement strand
AAAGTGCTTAGCACAGAACCTGACACATTGTAGGCATTAAATAAGTGCCTCTCTCTGCCACTCCCTTTCCCTCCCCTCCCCTTCCCTTCCCTTCAACACCTATGGTTCAGAAAGCCCTTCCTCTCTGTGTCCTTTTGTTAAACCAAGGTGTTATTGTTTCAAATGTATAGAAATAGCTTCATGATGTTTTGTGAGTTGGCCTTGGGACCACCACATGGAAAGGTTTCAACAACTTTGTTCTTTGACATGCCAATTTTCTTTTATATTTTCTTTCACAGCTATGTCGCTAGAAGGTTTGTCTTTGGATTGGTTCACAATGCCACTAAGTTTGCTTGACATTTCTGACAGTTCTGTGTGTGTTTTGGATTATTTTCTCTTGAAAACCATTTTATTTACCAAGTCCATTTTTAAAAAGAAAGATTTGTCAAAGGAATAGATGTGTTTCTTATCCGAGTCTCTTATGGAATGTGGTAATTGGCTACATATGTTTGGATAATGCGGAGAAATATGACTGTTTTGCAAGGAATCATTACATCATTAATGACTAAAATGTCCCCCTAGCCTTCTTGACAAAGGGACTTTATGATAGTGCATTTAGAAAGACTTTCAGAAGTGGAGGGTGATTCGTTTTCCCCATTGTTTTTATAGCTGCTCAGTCTTTGCTTTTGCTACCCTGCAGATTACAGAGTTTGTCAGCATACTCCTTTGAATCTCCATGCTCTGCCATGAATACTACCAGGGAGATGAAGGTTTTAAACATATAAAGCATATATATATATACATATATATGTTTATATATATGTGTGTGTGTGTGTACATATATATATGTATATGTATATCTACCTGAACTAAAGTGCTTCTTAGGATGAAGTATTGCTTGAACCCTAAGTCAGACACTTTTTTTGGGACTCCATGTAATGCTATAGAGAAAGGAAGTGCATCAGACTTTGATAGCCCATCTGATAACAGCAAACATGGATCATCAATACCAGTACTTGTTCTGATTACGTCTCTAGTCCCCAAGAACTTAACTAACTTAGGCCATTTTCTCATTTTGCATAGGCTGTTAATATTGTTTTGCCATTGGTCTTAATTATTCTCCATTTGTATATGTTTTGTTACCTCAATTCCATATGGAAGGAAGAGCCTGGGTAGTTGGTTTTTTGTTTGTCTTGTTTTATTTTATTTGGCTTTGTTTTAATCTGATGCTATAATGTTCTAATCAAATGCTTTCCCTAATGCAGTGTGTTAAAGGGAGTAGTCACTCAGTGAATGAAAGGTACCCTGGTAGAGTGTTAAGGCCACTGATATTAGAGTCAGATGACCTGTATCTCAATCTTAGTTCTGACATTGTGTGATGCTGGGTAAGTCACTTAAGCCTCTTGGAATTTCTTCACATGTAAGATGGAGATAATAATACTTGTGATACCTATTTCATGGGATTTGTTGTGAGGAAAGTTCTTTGCAAACCATTGACCTTCCTACATTCCTTATCCCCAAGGCTTTCTGCCTTTACAGCCTTCAAATAAAGAACACTGTGAGTCAGCGGATAGGAGAATGGGCAATTCCTATCTTATCTCTCACTTTGTCATTGATCTCCTTTTACTTTTGTCACTTTTGTGTTTATTCTTTTCTGATCTAGGTGAATGATTATCTGGAGTTGGAATAATTCACCAAATTATGATTTCATAAACTTCAAAAGGTTGGAAGAGCCATTAGAGGTTCCCTGACATAGTAGCAAAGAACACTGAAGCTGGTAGCACTGGTAACTGAGTATACTGAGGAAATGGTGTAGCAGCTTACTGACCTGCTTGATCTGGTCAGTAATGGATTAGATAATTTGCTGAGATGCCATACCCTTCAAGCTAATACCTTCAACTCAGCTAAAGAAAGTAGAATCTTATTCCAAAGTGAATTTGGTGGGGACTATACAAAGAAACAAACGACTTCTGGGACAAGGAGTTGTTTGATATTCCTCAGCCATGCACACTCCCTGCATTTCTGCCTTGCTACCTTTGTGCTTTAAATTTGAGCCTACCCTATAGCTCAACAACCAAGTATATACAGGAAGGAGAGGGTGTCCACAATTTGCAGAATGTCTGTAACTTCTATTCTTTTTAGACTATCCTAGTAAATGTCTCCTTTAAAAGACTAATTTATGTCAATTGGTTCATCGATATTTGAGAATATTCAAGATGGGGGCTCATGAATTATAGAATTAGAAACTTCAACTCCTCAGAGTTATCCTAAGAATCCCAAGGCGGGTAGTAGTCAGTGTCTTTCTGGGAATTCAACCTGCCAGTGTGCATGGGTATCTTGCTCTGTCTCTGTCTACATATATATCTATATTTATATCTATTTCTATCTATCTATATGTATGTATGTGTGTATATATGCATATATATGCATACACATGTACATATATATCTATATATGATGAATGAATCCATCTATCTTTACTATTTGCATTAAGGACTATTTCTTTTACTAAGGACTATTTACATTAAGCAATACTTATAACCTGTTTACTTGCCAAGAGTTGATTTACAAAGTTTGACTTTTTTTAAGTTCAGATTTTATGAAAGGGAAGCAATTATTTAAAATAATGGCCTGGAAAAAATATTCAATGTATCCAAAGTAAAGTCAGTCAAAAAGCATTTTTTAAACTACTACTATGTTGCAGTCAGTGTGCTAAGTCCTTGTCAAAAAGAGAAAGGCAAAAGACAATCCCTGCTCTCAAGGAGCTCATGGTTTAGTAATGGGGAACAATAATTAAGTGTCCAATATGTGGCAGGCACTGTGCTAGATTCTGGGGATACAGATACATCAAAATTAAATAGTCATAAGATCACAGGATCATAGATTTAAAGATGTAAGGAGGTTCAGAAGTTATCTAGCTCAACCCCTTCATTTTATAGATAAGGCAACTGAGGCCCAGAGAGATAAAATCACATACACAAGGTCACACGGCTAGTAAGTAACAGATCTGGGATTCAAATCTAAGTTGTCTGATTCTAAATCCCTATATTCTTTTATGTTGAGGTGTGATTTAAAATAGCTTTTATCAGTTATTCTTCAAGTTATCTCATCAAGGTTAGCAAAATCATACATTTAGAAGTGAAAGGGATTTTAGAGACCATCTAGTCCAATCCTCTTTTTAAAAAAAATAAATAAATGAGGTTATGTGATTTGCATAAAAAAAGTGGCAGAGCTGGAATTCAAACCCTTGTCCTTTGACTATAAATCCAAAATTCTTTCCATTGTACCAAAGAATCACAAAAACCAGAAAAGGGCAAACATAGGAAATGTTACTGACATTTTTTAATGATATCACTGTGACCATAACAAGCTAACCACAATAAGCTAATATTTGAATATTCTTTAATTTGACATTCTACCATTTTCCCACCCAGTCAGTCAGTCAGTCAGTCAGTCAAGAAGCACTTATTAAACTCTACTATGTGCTAGGCATGAACTAGTATCTATGCAATTATGTGACACAGTGGATAGACTAGTGGACTTGGAGTCAGGTAGACCATTTAAGTTCAAATGCTTGCTCAGACATATTATCTGTGTGAACCTGGGGGAGTCTCTTGATCTCTTTAAGCCTTCATTTTTTCACCCATAAAATGGGAATAATGTAGTATCTATTCCACAGGGATGTTGTGAGGATCAAATGAGATGATATATGTAATGAGTTTGGCAAATCTTGAAGTGATAAATAAATGTTAATTATTATTAATTTCTTTAAATGAAAAACCTTTAAAGCAAGAAGACATTTCTATTAATATATCTTATTCATCCAGTAGTTATTTTTATTATAATTTGTTTAAATAAAAAATCCTTTAAAGCAAGAAGACATTTCTATTGATGTATTTTATTTGTCCATTTTAATGTAAGAATAAATGTTATTTAAAATTAGAGATAATAAAGATGTAAAAGCTAGAATTTGCCACATCTGTCTATTCTAAAAGCTATAGGGTAAATGAAAGAGATACCATAGACATATGCTCTTGCCTCTCTTCCTAAACCCCTCTGATGTTTCTGATTTATTTTAAGCTTGGACACCTTCACTATTTCTGAACAAGTAAGAATGCTTTGCACAACTATACAATGCAACGTTTGTCATGAACTAGCATGCATATCTCTAATTCAAAGCCTGTTTCCCATAAGGTGTTCTTGGGATGTTTGATTCAACAAAAGGCTTTCTGTCTCTGTTTTCCATGAAGGCTGAATGCCAATCATCCTTAAACTGACTACTCTTTTAATTCTATGCCCCTGTACTGCAAAATGTCATACAACGCTTTTGATCTATGTTATCAGGGCACATCAGGGTGAGCTGAATGATGATGTGGTTTTAATCCAGATGTTGTTCTCACTGGCTTGTTTTGTCCATTCCGTGTTTCCTCAAGGTATTGAGCAGCACTCGGTCTTTCTTTAGAGAAGTAAAATTCCACAATTACTTGACAAAAGATAGCCCTATTCTGATAAAATCTCACCTTTACTTCACATTTACCCTGTGTTAAAGCAGTAGGTGTGAATTTAAATGTTGTATGCCTATCTTGGAAAAGATCCACTTTTATCCCTGCTCAGACTATAAGCTTCTTGGGGGCAGCTGCGATGATGTCTCTCCCAAATTAAATGAACTTATAATGTGCTTTACTCAGGGTGGTTAAACAACGGATAGTGCTAACGAGGATATGATTCTGAGAATCATATTTCTTCTGGTACTTGCAAGAGTTCTGGGTCCATTTTTCCTTTTAAAATTAATTTTGTTCTACCAAGAAATAATTATCTTCCAAGACCCCAGGGTGTGTTGTCTTATAGCCATTTGCTCCATTGGAACTGAATAAAATAGTCTGGACATTTGCAAGAGAGATGTCGAAAATTCTATTTGTTAAGTCATTTAGCTTTGGGGGAGTTGTGACTATCCCTAAATTGAATTTTTCTTCCCTCTGAGTTATTTATGTGGCTGCCACTGTGTTTTGTCACACAGTAATCATCATTGATCCTATAATTATCCCTTTGGCTGCAGTTTTAGCAAAGTAGGGCAGCAAATTTGATTGTGATGGTTATGACTGAGGTCTTCATATGCTTCCTGTCAGTACAGAAAGGTTTAATGTTTATGGTTTGGTATCTAAGTCAAGTTACTCAACCTACTTCCCAAATTAGTTCTATAAGCAGCCCATAGAGCCTACATTTTGACAGCAAGCATGATAAACATGCAATTTGTATATATGTGTATGCCTATGTGTGTTTATATATATATATATGTATATATATATATATCCACATATACATATACACACATTTGTTTAGTAATTTTTCAGTCATGTTTGATGCTTCATCATCCCATTTTGGTGTTTCTTCTCAAAGACACTGGAGTGGTTTGCTATTTATTTCTCCATATATACATACATATACATGTATATGTACATATTCACTTATGTGTGTATTTATACATACACACATATAAGTGAGTATGTATCAAGATATAAGTAAATATTGGCATAGGCCTGCAAACAGGTGTCTTAAAGCAGTCTCTCATCTTTCAGTGTTTAGTTAAGTAAACAGAAGGAATAGCATGGTAGAAATTTAAAGTTAACTATTAGCTAAATCTAAATGTCCACTCGTGAGGGATAGGCAATGGTTCAACGGCCTGAGAGCATTATCTTAGTTCCAAAAAAGCAGGTGTTTCTAGATAATCATCAATATCTGATTGCTGAATTAAATAAACTCATTTATCAAATTTATTAAACATTTGGGCAGCAATTTCCCAGCTGCACATGGAGTCAGGCAGTAAATGTGGCATGGTGTTGTCAGTACACATGCAGTTAAGAGCAAGAAAAAGTGACTAATAACATAATTTATTGCCTTATCTGAGGGAACAGATGCCCTCTATTTAAAAAAAAAGTATCAATTCTTCTTTTCAGAAAACCTCCAAACTAGATTTGACATAGCTCAGCACACGTGAGGGAAAAGGAGATAAAGGCCACTGACTATGGCATCAGAGGCCATGTGTTTAAATCTTACCTCTCATTCTTAGTACCTGAGTGACCTTGGACAAGTCACTTAATCTTTCCTGAATCTTTCCTCATCTGCATAATGAGGAGGTTGGACTTTGAGATGCTTTGCCTTCCCTGTGACTTTTAAGTAAAGTGGTATGAAGTAGACAAGCATGTCTATGGTTTATGACTGCCTGGGAGCAAATCAGCTGTTATAATTCTTCTGAATAACAGCAAAGAAAAAATGCGAGATTTTAATTAATAAACTACTTAATGAAACTGTAAGAATTGCATTGGCATGGTAGCTTCTCTTTGTTGGGACATTTTAAATATCATTGTTTAGTTCTATTTACAGTGGTTTTCTCTAGGCCTGTCATTTCAGGATGAAAATGGAGCTGAGCATTGACTCTAATAAAATATGGGTGTTTTTCAAGTAGACTTTACCAGAATCTTCCCTAGATGGGTAATGAAGGAAAGAAAACTATTGTACCAAAGGAAGCTAATAAACTATGAAAGAAATTAATTTATTTAGCCTGTCTCGAGATAGTTGATGTTGGTTGGTATTTAAAGAATCCTACGTACCTTTGCAGTCATATTATACATTAATCACATCACAGACTAAAGAGTCTAGCCAGACTGACATTGTTGCCATTTTCCAGCCAAAGCCTTCTGTGTCCCATCCCTATACCTTTGCAAAGGCCGTCTGTTATAGTTTCCTTCAAAGTTCAGCTCAAGTATCACCTTATTCAGAAGGCCTTTCCTTATACCCCACACCCAACTATTAGTGGCCTTCTCTTCTACATTCCTCTGCAAACAATTCTCTTGCCTCTATTTTATAGACACACACATGCATACATACATATTATATATGTATGTATATATTCACATATGTTTGCATGCATGGGCGTGTGTGTGTGTGTGTGTGTGTGTGTGTGTGTGTGTGTGTGTGTGTTTGATTTTCTCTCCTAAGAGAATAAAAATCCCTTGGGGGCAGGCCAATAAATTCTAATCGATTGATTGATTCACGTCGAATTAACGAAGGACCAAAGTTTGCATGAAAATTTGGGAAAGTATTTTAGTTATTTCTGTTTCAAACAGTCTATTTTGAAAACTGATGAATAGGGAAATAAAATCTAAAAATATCCCAAACTTTTAATTGAATACAACTGAAATTTCTGTTTTGTTGAGGCTTTAAAATTTGGGACAAGAAATTACGTCCTTTGTCTTCCCAACTCAGTGCCTAAACTGTGCAAGATTTTAGCGGATTCTGAACTAATATAGCTTTATAAAATTAAGGCAGTTTTATTTCCATCCAATTCCCTCTAGGATGTGCTAAATTTCTTACCCAAAGTATCTAACATCAATGTGTGAAATATTCAAACTGAATGCCAGACCAGAAAAGCTCCATCACATATTTAAAGATGGGGGAGGTGTTGTTAAGAAAACTATTGATCTTTTGATCCTTTTCTGGATACTTTTTTTTTTCTCTCATCTCCCCCTCCACAAAAATAGGGACATTAAAATAAGCAACTGTAAATAGTTTATTCCCACCCTAGTAGAAACCACATCTATTGTTCCTGGTGCTTTCATGCCAGAAGAATTTATCGTGTCTTTACACATTTACAGTTTTAGAAAGTTCCTATAATAGAGGGTGCACAAAGCCTTCTTGTGTTGAATTTTGACTTCTTAAACAAAAATCTTTAATATCTATATACATCTATTTCTCTAAGAAAGCTCTGTTTCTAAAGTCGCATATTCATGTTTCTTCAGAATTTAAGTTGTTTCTACTCACCAGGGAGTCTTCTATGGGAGTTTAACTGTACACAGTGTGCACACCATGAAAACACCAAATACATCCTCAACAATATCAATTAGAAGTGGGGGAAAAACATGGTGATTTATGCCACTGTTGCTCAGAGATCACCTAGAGCAAATGGAAACATAGCACGTACCAAATCTAGGGAACTGGATCTCTGGACTGCCTAATAGAACTTGTGAAGTAGTTAGTATCTGCTTCAGTCTTTTAATACTTGTTTGTTGGCTATTCATGGAAAGTTAATGGGAAATATTGTTTTCACTAAACCAAAATGAAGCATCCAATTTAATTCCCTCCCCTTCCCTCCCCTTCTCCCTTCCTTTCTTCCTTCTCCTTCCCTCCCCTCTCTTCCCATCACATAACAGACCTCAGATAAATTCATGTTTCACCTTAACTACTTCCTAGTGTGGAGGTAGTGGTGGGGTGATGGAGGGGAGAGAAGTAAAACTCATAATCATTTCACATGAAGAATAGGTATTTAAAGGAGCTGTACTTTCATTTATACCTGTGTGTGCAACTGCCCTTTAAATGGAATGTAGTTCAGTTTCTTTTCCCTTCATTTCTCTCCAGCACAGGATTTTGTAGGAAGGAAATACTCCTGTTTTAAAAAATTTAATGTCTCAGAAATGAAAGCATAAACTTTGTTTCAAATCGTAAAACACTAGGACTAGAAGGGAATTTAGGGAACATATCATTCAGCCCTCTCATTTTACAGAAGAGGAAATGAAGACAGATTTAGTTATACCAAACAAATTTAAATGATAAAATAAGAAAATAATTAAATAAATGGGTAAATGTGTATTGGGTAATTCTATGCCCAAGGAAATAATGTTTGGCTTAAATAAAAAAAAATAATCTAAAGTCATTAAAGACAATAAAATTGAGTACAGGCATATATTGAATATATGGCATAATAATATAATTATTGAATGATAATAATATAATAACATTGAATACAGGCATACTTATAAAGTAACCCTGGCCATTGTCATTTACAATAACTATAAGAAACTCTACTGTAAAGCACAAAATCCCAGATAGTATCATTTGGCCAATTACTTGTTTGTAACGTATTTTCTATGGTACCAACTACCCTTATGTAGCATTTTTTCACAGATCGCTGTGCTTATCTGGAAGAAATTAATGATTTTATGCATGGGCCTACATATCAACAATACCCATTAAAGAGAAATTATTTTCAGAATGCTAGCCCTGAGGTTTTATAAGACATCCTGTTCTCCTTTCCAGTCCTAGTCAGCAAAGAAAGATTCAATTATCTCTACTAGGATGAGCTTAAAAGTCCAGAAAGAGAGCTAGTATATTTTAGAAACATTTTCATCAATAAAGTTTTAAAAGGCCTCATGGTTTATGTCTGTAATTCTAGCTCCTGTGGAGGCTGATGCTGGTGATCTTTTGAGCTATTGAGCTACATTGGCTAAACTGATTGGGTGTCTACACCAGGTCCAACAATAATATTGTGAGCCCCTAGGAGCAGAGGGCCAAAGTACCAGTGTCTGTTAGTAGTGAGATAAGACAGGTGAGGAGAAGCTGCATGGAGAGTCTGGGCAAGATAAGAGATGAAGGTGAGGGTTAAAAGAAAGAGGGGTGGTGGTGCTTCTATTTACCTTTTAGTTAACCAGAAAGTTTAATTCCCAGGAGACTTTATTCACCAAAATTCTGGTGTACTAAGGTTTTACTGAGTTTATCAATCTCTTGCTGGGTAAATACTGGCTCTTAATAAATATTACCTGAGTTTGTTTTGTTTGTCAGGAATGAGTGGTATGTTGGGAGAGGTAGGGAAAGAACTACTATTTTGAAATAGGAATCAATGGGCAGTTTGTTAAGGAGCTATTGGGTTTAGAGACTAATAACCTGGAAAAATGGGTTCAGTTGGTAATTGTTTTCCTTTAAATTTCTGCTCACTTTACCTCCTATGTGAAACATTTCCTGATTTTCCCAGTTGTTGTTTGTGTTCTCTCTCTCTCCTCAAATTATCTTGTATTCTGCTGACTTGAGTGCAAGTTATAACTCATCTGACCCCAACTTCTGCCCAAGCAGAATATAAGTTTCCTGAAGGTGGGGACTATACCATCATTGTATACCCAGCCCCCAGCATAGTGCCTCATATGTACGGAGTACTTAATGTTTGTTGAATCGAATCAATTTGAAATATAATTTGGGGTTATTTCATGTAAAACAGTCTGGGGCAAATAAAATTCATTCAAGCATGTGATGACTTTAGTAAAACTAAATGTGGCAAATCTTCCAGTATTAATTAATTTCATTCCCACACCCATTCACATAATCATTAAAACAACAGTATTTATTTTCTGCACCATGTAGACAATAGTTTCATATGATCAAAGTAATAAAAGAAAGAAGACAGAGAAGAAAAGAAGAAAGGAGGAATAGAAGAAGGAAAGGAAGGAAGGAAGGAAGGAAGGAAGGAAGGAAGGAAGGAAGGAAAGAAAGAAGGAAAGAAGAAAGGAAGGAAGGAAGGAAAGAAGGAAAGAAGGAAGGAAGGAAGAAAGGAAGGAAGGAAGGAAGGAAGGAAGGAAAGAAGGAAAACCAAAAAGAATTGACAAGGCTATTGGTACACAGAGAGGCAAAGATATGGTCAAATATCAACACATTGTACTATTAATCTTTAAAAATGTGAACAAGATCAATTTATTTTGATGACCCTACTATAGTTGGATTAGGGATAGGGGATTAATGGAGGATGAAGCTAGCATGGTTGTCAACTTTTGTTCAACTATTTCAGAACAAAAACCTCATAAATTAAGCCTTACAATGAAGGTAAAATTAACCAGTTGATAGTTATACAGTCAAATCATATGTCTCTAGATTCAGAAAATGTTAAGTTGAATAATTTTCTATTTACTAATATTAATTGGCTTGAATTATTTTAAGTGCTGTTTTTGAAACGTGGAATTGCTCTTGATTAGGGAATCTGATTTTTCTTCCAAGAGTGGGAAACAATGTCATTGGTTTACCTCGCCTGTATAGATCTGAGATTTCCTCAGTATAAATGCCCACTGGAAGAGTTAATACTCTTATCCACATTCTACGAATCCTTCTAAGGCTTGCTACTGAAAGGTTTGGAGGCCTTTTTTAAAGACCTTTAATATTTCATGGGTGCCAGGGTGCCTCTTAGTTTATCCACTACTTATTCTTTGCTCTTAATATAACTTTTGTTTTTCTTCTTCCAAAACTACTCTTTTCAAGATAGGGCACTTCTTTAGTTTTATATGTATAGCATTTAGATAGATTCTGTCAAATTTGTATTAGGCATGAAAGACATACAAATATGCTGTTCTTTGTAAAAAAAAAAGTAGATGGTTTTATTGGCAAACATTTTTTTGGATTCATTTAAAATTTTTTTCATCTAGGAAGGCATGTGAATTTGTCTTTTTTATGGACACTGTTGGATGGGTTTTGGATGAATTAATGCCACTCTGTTATTCATCTTTCTTGTTTCCTCTTTCCCTGATTTACCCCTTTTTGTTTTTCTAATGACACGAATTGGTTCAGTCAACCAGGTTGCAAGCACCATTCATCTTTGATTTCTCTTGCTTCTCTTCTCCAGCCTGTAGTAGCAATTTATATTTGAAGATCTTTTCCACCCATTAATAGGCCACATGACCTGCTTACTTCACAGGAAGCCCAAGTTACATGGTGAGAGGAGCTTCCTGACAGGAAAATGAAGTTATGTCACAGAAAATGATGAGAGAGAGAGCAGTGATGGCTGCTAATGGCCGCCCTCGTGATGGTTAGAACTGAATAGGTTGACTTAGCTGCACTGTGAGTTTGTTTTGGGGAAGACCCCAGCAGGGGGTCAGAGAGGTTTCTGGATGGTGAGGCTCCATATTGTGATATTCTGTAATGAATGTTTTGGGTTCCTTGCTGTTATGATGAAGTGGACTGACTGACTGTGCGAGCTGAGTATTTGGTTATGGGATATGGTTTTCTGGTGTCCGAATAAATGGTTTACTTCTACCTTCTATGTGGAGAGTGTTGTATACCTTGCGATATAGAACTACATAGGCATTTTGACAGTTATCACCTATATTGTTATTATTGCCTTATTGTCATACAGCCCTCGTATGCAAACAGTTCTATGTACCAAGTTCTATCTCCTTTATATACTTTGAATCTGTCCTTTCACTTGTCATTCATTGTGTCGCCAAATATTTCAAGCCTTCATTACCTCTCCCCAGACTATTACAATAAACCTTTAACTGCTTTCTGTGCTTTCAGTTACTCTTGCCTCCATTCTGCCCTAAATAACTTGCTGCATGATCTGTATTGGCCATTTCCTTACCTCTAAGTCATCCATATTTCCCTTTTACTGAGTAAGTAAAGTTCAAACTCTTTAGCCTGGCATTTAAGGCCCTCCAAAATCTGGCTCAGATTTTATCTCTTATTGCTCCCTTTCTGACAGCCTCCATTTC
This sequence comes from Phalanger gymnotis, assembly GCA_028646595.1. Lineage (NCBI taxonomy): Eukaryota > Metazoa > Chordata > Mammalia > Diprotodontia > Phalangeridae > Phalanger > Phalanger gymnotis. The sequence continues at coordinate 170,975,249 of CM053622.1, read as the reverse complement.
AGACAAACTGGCTTTGGGCATGCCCTTCACTTTCCACCATTTCTTTGTTTATCATTTACTTTATTCCTGCAATACCTCTGTTCCTACCTGTTGAAATCCTTTCTTTGAGATCCAACTTAGATAGCATCTTCTCCATGGAACCTTCCTTGGTCCTACCTGTCAGGAGTGATCTCTCCCGCTTCTAAATTCTTATGATAATTTATACTTTTCTTAAACTCTTAGTACATTACATGATGTATTGTACGTATTAGTCTCTTTGCCATCTCAACTAGTGAAGAAGCTCCTTAAGGATAGGGACTAGGTTTGATAATGTTTACTGAAGTGAATTGATTTGGGCCTTCTGATGACCGACATTATATAGTTATAGAATGGATAGTCAGAAATGTTGTTGCTGAAACATTGAAAATTGTCATGGAAAATGACATTGGATTCATTTCCAACTTAATTAAGAAATCTTTTAGTGGTAAAGTCAGTGAAGCTGATAACCTTTAGCTTTTATTAACCAAAGTTCAAAGGCTAGTTTAATTACTTATCTTTGTCAGTAGAGACAAGTGAAAAATAAACATTATTATAAGTTATCTTTTAGTGTGGACCTCTTCCTTCATTGTAATAATACTAGCTATCATTTATATATCATTTTAAGGCTTGCAAAGCACTTTACAAATATTGTCTTATTTATCCTTACAACAATCCTGGGAGGTATCTCCACTTTGTAGATGAGAAAACTGAGGCAGACAGCATTTAAGTGATTTGACTATGGTCGCATAGCTGGTCAGTATCTGAGGTGAGATTTGAACCTAAATTTTTCTGGCTCCAGACCCAATGATCTACTCAATATGCCATCCAGTTGGTATCATGCCCTTCATTTTTTGCTATTAGTTCTATCTAGCTTGATTTTTGAAAGAATAACAAGAGGTTAGGAGAAAGAAGTGGTAGACAGAACAACAGCTGTGTATGGTTAATCTGGAGAGGAGAACTAGCCTAAAATCTGTGTCTGACATTGAAGCTCCCACCAATCTCTCTCATTGCCTGTTTCTTTACGTTGGTGGTTCCCAGTACTAGGAATGAGCCCCTGCTGATTAAAATAGCACGGATATTATAATATTTAAATATTATGTATTGTAAAGGAATAGCAAGTTGTACATAATAGATTTGCAGTTTCATGTGCAATCATCTTTTTTTAATTTCACTATGTTATGGAAATGCTTGTTTTATTCCATAAATTAAAAATAAAATAAATAATTAAAAATAATAGCATGAAAATCCCCATGCACAGTAACCTGTTTATTCCTCTCAGATCACATAAGCTGAAAAGTTTCATTAGCGCACCAACCTATTTTTCTTGGATGGCTTTTCTTTTGTGATTTGTAGTATGATGTCTAGTAAGAGCTGCAAATCAAGACAAAAAGGGGTGGGGGGGAAAGGAGATAATTGTTCGATTATCTAATATCTAAACTTCTTTCCTGCAGGGTCCACAGCACCATCAAGTTTAGGTTTCCAGTGTCTGATTTGATCTCTGGTTTGTAAATCCATGACAGGCCTGCAAAACTTTCTCACCTATGACTAAAATCAGTTAGCACTCTGCTTGTCATTTGAGGAGCAGAGAGCTTCTGTAGACATTAAAGATGCCCATCTCAGAAGCCTAGGCGCTGTCTCTGAAGGAGGTGTGAAAGGCTGGACAAAATTAGCAGTGCAGTTTATAGACTTGCATTTGAAACTTTGGAGAGGGAGGAGCTAAAAATACAGGATTGGCATCAAGTGGAAAGGGAATGAAATTAGGAAATAGAATGTGAAAGCAGAAATAGACTTCTAAAATGTTAGAGCAGGTTGGATTCTAAGAAGCTATCTAGTCTAACTGCTTCCTTTATGGATGGGGAAACTGAGGTCCAGTGAAGTCAGGTCCCATATTGATGTATTATAAGAGTCATGAAAGCATGCTACAATGGCAATCAGAGGACTTGGGTTCAATTCTTAACTCTGTTACAAATTAACTGTGTGACCTTGGGTACACAACTTCTCTGGGCCTGAGCTTCTTTATCTATAAAATGAAGTTGGACTAGACAGTCTCTCAGGTCCCTTCCAGAGAAATTAAGATGAATTTAATTAAAAAGCTCTTTCATGACTTTTATTCGGGATACTGTGCTCCAAAGGAATTAATAGATCACCTTCAGCTGAGGCTATTTCTGGAAGTATGGCACAATGAAAAGAATAATGGCTCTAGAGAAAGGTGACCTAGAATAAAGTCCTACTTCTAATGCTCACTACCTTTGTGACCTTGGGAAACACAAAATTTCGACTTTAGTTTTCTCATTTGTCTAATGAGATACATGGGTTAAATGGCTTGAAAGATCCTTCTCCCACTCTAAATACTAGGAATTCCAAGTTATAATATATTATAGGCAAATGAACCAGCCCTGCCATACTTCATAAATATAATAAGTAAGAACCGTTGGATTACCTTAAATAATGATATTTCAATGTCCTGACTCCTCAAGGCCCCATTCTGTGAAAATTGACTGTGATGCTTTAAAGGTAAAGTTGATGGTACAGCCCACCCCAATTAAATCTCGAAGGTCAAGTTTTCTCAATTGAGTCAATCGAAAGTATAAATTAGGTGTAAAGAAACCATTGATAAATATCAGAGGAATGAACTAGTTCTTTGATCATTGAATGAAATTAGATGATGACAAACAGAAAATGCATTAGGATTAGTTGAAAGAATCAGATAACACCTCTCAGGATTGGCATTCCAGCCCCTGGGCAGTCTGGTGGTAGTTGACATTGTTGCCTTTGAGGGTGAGGAGTGAGTTCTCTCTCTTCTTTACACACATTGAACATAACCTTCCGAACTTTGAAAGTTCAGAAGATTTCTGTAGGAAGCAATGACCCCAGAGCAGTGGTGGCCGATGTTCTCATCTGTGTTAAGAGCTGAGAGACAACCTGAGTATAAATTGGACACACAGAGTTAAGGCACCTTCAGGATTCCAAAAGGTCACCAATATTTGAAGACCAGAAGAGAACTATACCTAAGGAAAATTTTGTGAAGAATCCAGAAAGGAAAAAAAAAAACAAAGACCTTATGATAACTAGGATCTAGGCTATCCCATTCTTACATATGCCCTTTATATCTCATTTCCCTTTTATCATAGACCCAGTATGAAATTGTGGTGCTCTTATTCTTTGTATGATGTCTCACCATACCATCTCAGTAAAAGAGGATAGAGTGCCAAACCTGGAGTCAGGGAGACTCACCTTGATTTTAAGTCAGGCCTCAGACACTTACCAGTTGTGTGACCCTGGGCAAATCATTTAACCTCTGTTCCTGATCTGTAAAATGAATTGGAGAAGGAAAAGTCAAAACACTCCAGTATCCTTGCTAAGAAAACCCCAAATGAGGTCATGAAGAGTCAGACATGACTCTAAAATGATTGAACCTCAAACAAACAAATAACCTAATTAAATCTTGGTGGCTGATTGATATCAATAGTGAGCACACTGGTCGGGGAATCCTGGGCCAACATACAAACAATTCCAGCCCCTATAACCTTGAGAGGAAGAATGGTCAGCTATCTTCTGGAGACCTGATCCCCCAATGTGAATAGGAACTAGGGAAGTAGTTCTAGAGGGGTGATACACAAGAACCCCAGGAACCCCACCAGCAACAGAAAGCATAGAAACAGTAAAACAGAAAGGAATAGGTGGTTTGAAATCTAATCACCTGATTGGGGAAGGGAGAGGAAGAGGAGGGAAGTAAAAGAAAGAGATAAAAAGTGGCTGGAAATTGAATTTCTGTAGTATGTAAGACCACAATAGCTGAGTGAAACTTCTCTTTGCATTAGGACATTGGCAGACAACTAACAGCTACAGATCAAAGGTGATTGAATATACTCATGCCTAATTGAGAGACAAGACATTAAATCCTGACTAGAAATAAACCATTATTCAGGAGCCATTAATAAAGTGTGTGACCATGACAAGTCACAACCTCTCTGGGCATTGGTTTTTTTCATATACTAAATAAAGGAGTCATATTAAACAAATTCTGTAGTTCTATGCTTTCAATGATTAATAGTTACTTCTAATGACTGAACCTGCAGGAACAGGTGTGTCCTTGCCTAGAAAAGAAAACGTTTACTATGGCCTCCCGCCAAGAGAATTAAGTCACAAGAAAAACAGAGAACAGAGGCTCTCAATTTAAACATGTATGTCCTCCAAGGAGAATTTTTCATTGACTTCCTAATAATTTAAACTATCCGAAAGCAGAATGAGTTGCTTTCAGAGAGAATGGGCCTCTCCTCCCTAGAAGTCTTAAGCTGATGGTAGGATGACCAGTTTAGGGGATATTGTATAGAAGGATTGGTATGGGTTGGACTAGATAATTTCTGAAGTCCATTCTGATTCATATTCTATGATTCTGTATTTTGATGATGGCATAGCCTGCTAAAGAACTAACATGACACTAGATTGCGTTAAGAGAAGCTAGAACAAGAAAGGTGGTAGTAGTGCTATTAGCTTCTCTACTTAGAACGCACCTAATAAATTATTTTTAGTTCTACACATATTTTAGGAAAGGCATAGATAAGCTGTACCATGTATGCAAGTAGGCAAAAAAAATTCTGAAAGGCCTGGAGATTGTGTCAGATAACAGAAAAGCTTGTAGCAATTGAGAATATTAAGCTGAAAAACTGAAATAAATGAATGAAAATAATTTATTAAATGCTTACTCTGTGCTTGGTGTTGTATTATATTATAGGGACATAAATACAGAAAAAACCAAAACCAAAAACAAATTGAAAACAATCCCTCATGGAGCTTAGATTCTAATAGAGGAAGACAACACATATAGAAAGTTGGTGGAAAGGGAGGGGTATTTTGTTCAGGAAAGTCACAAAGAAGTTGATTGGAATTGTGGGGCAATTGATTGGTGCCATTCCAAGAATGTCAGTTATCATTTAATTAATCTTCCAAGAGATAGAATTGTAAAATGAGAGGAAGGGGACAAATAGGGTAGGGTATGGCATGAAAATCACTAGGGTGTTGTGGTGCCTCTGGGTCAGAGCAGAATATGGTGGGTGCCTGACTAATAAAGACTTAGGAGGGACCATGAAAGACATGTTCAAATATTTGGAGGGCTATGCCATAGAGAAGAAGTACACTTGTTCAGTTGGGACCCAGAGAGAACATAAGTAGGAACACTGAGTTTCTACAGTCATCAGCTCTCCTCTGGCCTTGGCCTGTCAACTGTTCTCCTGCATAAGTTACTTGCCTTTCTGGATCCCATATATTTCTCCTGTGCATTTCAGGATATCTTTTATTGAGCTTCTGCTCCTCCTAAAGGTGTCTATGCCTTTGGGTCTCTGAAAGTCCTCCCTTCTTGTCCTAACATGTTTTTCTCTCCTATTCAGCTTGTTTGAATTATTTGCCACCCAGAAGCTAAAGATGGTTATCTTTTATTGTGGAACTCTGCTTGTTCACCTATTGCTCAAAGCTAGTATTAAGGATTAGCCTTTTTAGTGGCCCCACGGGTATTCGAGAAAATGAAATAGCACCTTGAGAAGAAGTGTAACTTACTGGATAGGGGACTGGTCTCAGGAGGTAGGAAGACCCAACTTTTATTCTTACTTCTGACACATACTGGCAGTGTGACCTCAGTAAAGTCCTATAATTTCTCAATGTCTCTAAGACTAAATAACAGAGAAATTGTTGATCAGCATTGGTAGAGGGGGCCCTCTCACTTAATCTTTAATAGCAATTAAATTATCTCTGTAGCAAAATTGTGAAGAGATAGAACATAATTCTCAGAAAGAAGAAGGAGAGAAGGGCTTTCCACTGTAGCTCCTTTCTTCTTTGAAGGGCATCATATGAGACACCTAGATAGCACTGTGGATAGAGCAATAAACCTGGAGTCAGTAATACCTACGTTCAAATCCAGCCTCAGATATTTGTTAGCTGTGAAACCCCTGGTAAGTCACTTAATGCTTTTCAATCTCACTTTTTCATTTGTAAAAGGTTGATTACAGCACCTACCTTGAGGGTTTTTATAAGGATAAAGTGAAATAATAGTGATAAAGCACTTTGCAAACCTTAAGCATTATATCGATATTAGCTATTATTATTATTATTACTACAATATTGTATATGCATTAGACAAATGTGAACGCAAAGTGGATCACTGAATCAACTTTATCAGATGTCCAGAGAAAGTGAGCCTCCTGACCTTGTGTGTCAGTAATGCAAAATGGTCTCCTTAGTACTTAGTTTAAGGGGTGCCCTTCAGGAGTTTGGCTTTTGTATACCTTGAGTAAAAGTATTTTCAGCTGTTAAGTGTTAAGCCCCAGTCCCAAAGCCCTATCAGATGTGAAACCTGTGTAGGCATAGATTAATGACAAGAGGGGCCAACTCGGAAACCAATGGTCTCTGGTCTCTGGTTGTTGAGGTGGGGCTTCAGAACGCCAGAGACTTGGCTGCGAGGAGAGGCGAGAAACTACAGCTGAAAAAAGCTGAAGCAGAGCCGACCCATGTGTGGACCCAGGAGTTCGAGCAAGGACTTGAGGCCAGTGAATATGATTTATTCCATCATGCTTTTCTGTGGCCTCCTGGCTACTCTTGTGAGGTGGGCTTATTGGGACTGGAGGCTTGTGATCACAATATCGGAATGGGGAGGTTGGTTCACTAATTTGTCGCTGCGGGCCCTGAATAAATTTTTTGATGCCTTCTGCTTAGAGAATTCCATATACCTTTGCGATTTCAAACCATTCAGATATATATATATATATATATATACATATATATGTATATATATATACATATATATATATGTATATATATTCCTTTTTGAGATCATAAATTCGGCCTTTCTACTACACCTGTTAAGAAAGCAATGGATTAACATTTGGTACTACTACGGGAAGTATCCTTGGGCTTATGAGCAATGAGGGACTGTACAACATAGAGGAAAACTCAGCATCTACTCATTTTGCTAATACATTCTGGTATTCTGTATGGGAAGGCAATATGTGTCTCTGTACATTTGCCATGTAAATGTGTGATGAGAGTCATAGTTCAAAAAGATTATATAACCGAGCACATCAAATATAACAAATCATACTTTTGTGTCTCCTGGTTGACAGGGTAAGAAAGAAAAAAAAGGAGGAAGACATTTTCACCTTTCAGAAATTCATATCACACTTTGATATTCATCTGTAAGTACTGAAGGTACTTTGGGACATGTTGATGGTGGGGGTGGGTTAGATATCTCTACTCCCCTTCTTTAACTTCTTAAATTGAAATCTTGACATTTGGACTTTTCTTCAAGGTCAGAAAGAATTTCTTGACTTCCTTTTTAAAACATGGCTTCCTTTTTCTGCCTGAGTTCTAGGGATACTTTTATTTAAGACTCATCAGAATCTTATTTGGAGATCTTATTATACTATTTCATTTGTTGAGTACAGAAAGCCCTTGGTCACAAGGCAAAGTCAATGACATTGACGCAACTCAGAATTACAGATTTAAAATGTATCTGGGCTGGATGGAGCCTTATAGATCATCTGGGCTTGTTTTCTAAGTCCTTTGTCCCATTCCATAACCACTAGACAATGACGAGAACAGCTAAATAAATCAGTGGCTTGATTTTATAAGCTATAGGAGGTACCAGTAACAGAGATCAGAATCAAGGCAGTGTTAGATTGACTGGCAGAGCACAAAATCACATGTGCTCAGAGGGTAGGTGAGATTTCAAGAGTCTAGGGGCCTTTTGTATAGTCCAGGTGCCTTTGCTGTTGGAGTTAGGAGAAAGACAGAGGGAAATAGAGAAAGCAAGGAGAAAGGCAGTCAGGGAGAGAGAGAGAGAGAGAGAGAAAGAGAGAGAGAGAGAGAGAGAGAGAGAGAGAGAGAGAGAGAGAGACAGAGAGAGAGACAGAGACAGAGACAGAGAGAGACAGAGAGAGAGACAGAGGGAGACAGAGACAGAGAGAGAGAGAGGAGGGGGAGAAAAGGGGTGTGTCACTTTGTCCATACTTTTGCAAGAATTTTGTGAGAATGCTCTGTATCCCCACCACCCCTAGTCCAACCATGGATTAGTCCTTTCATGGATAGAAAGCAAACTGGTTTTCTAAGAGATGATAACATTTGCCCCCAAGTATGATGACTATTCTCTTTGCTGTGGAAATACACTAAGCAAAGAGGCCAGTCCTAATTGAAAAACAAAATGGAGGGCCAGTTTTAAAACATAAAAGTTTAGTTGTGGTACCTTTTTCTCTTGAGGCCCTCTACCCACATTATACAGTAATTGTTAATTCATGAGGCTGAGCTGAAAGAGGGGTTGTTATGTGCTTGTCTGCACAATGGTAAGAAGCAACACTCTGTTTCCTATTACTTCCAATTGACAAAGGCATGGAGGAGGGCAGCAGGGCCAGGTTGCCCTGGTCGCCATGGTGCTGTGGGCTGCCAGGCTGGCACTGCACAAACTGGGCTGGTCTTTGTGCTGAGGGACTGCATGCTGCCAGCATCACTCTCAGTTTAAAAGACTAATATTGGGGCCTTTGCATGACATCTCAGAGTAAATGAGTTGGATGCATGGGGCTTCTTGCTGCACCTGCTCCCAGCTCTCAAATTCCAGCTCCACTGGGGACTGTTATCTTCTCTCTCTCCTTCCTCTCTCTCTTTCTCTTTGTAATTATGTCTAATCCCACAGACACCTGCCTTGGCTTTGGGGCACCACTGATAAAAAAGGGGCTGAAAAGACTTCTTCCCATTTGTGTCACAACCCAACAACAACCACAAAATAATCGCTCATGACTAATTAAACACCAGATGTCTAATGGCAGGTGTAAGACCCTGCATATAATTGAGGTATCACCTGCTCACCCTTCTTGAGGTTCTGCAAGGCCATCTTAATCTGGGTCTATATTTGAAATTAGGTCATCTATTCGTTAAATCTTTTAGTTCTAAAATAGCTGACACTTATTCAATGTAGGTGTTGTAATGTTAATATTCTTAGTACAGTTGACCATTATAGTGCTTTTCTATTATTTGTTTCTATTGTTGTTGTATATAGGCATCTACGTGGCATAGTGGTGAGAGCTCCGAGTCTGGGGTCAGGAAGACCTGAGTTCAAATCTGGTCTCAGATTTACTAGCTCTATGACCCTGGGCAAGTCACTTAACCTCTGTTCGCCTCACTTCCCTCTTCTCTAAAATAGGAATAATAATAGCACTTGCTTCTCAGGCTGTTGTGATGATCAAATGAAATCCTAATTGTAAAGTACTTAGCACAGTGTCTGGCACATAGTAAGCACTCTATAAATGTTAGCCATTGTTAGTATTAGACAAGGTCACGAAATCCCATCAACATCATTTGGGTGTTTCACATCTTCAAGAGGGGAAATATTTCATTTCCCTCCAAAATGCCTTATTAAAAGTAATGTTTATATTTTAAAAAATTCAGTGAAGCTTTTTCTTTTCTTGTTGTTGTCTTTTGATCCACTGTAGCCTTGTTTGAAATTAAGCAAATCAGAAAGTTGTGAGCATACTGTGTTTTCATCAAAATGATATCCCATATTTTTAGAAAAGATACATTTTCCCCTTTCTCTTCTAAACACTAATGGAATAAAAATATATGCATGTGCTTTTAATAATAGTAATAAATGATGATGGCTAATGTTTATATAGTACTCATTATGTGCCATGTACTGTGCCAAGCACTTGTACAATTATTATTTTATTTTATCCCTACAGCACTGCTGAGAAGGCAGGTCCTATTATTGTCCTCATTCGATACGTGAATAAACTGAGGCAAAGGGAAGTTAAGTGACTTGTCTTGTCTCACATAACTAGTAAGTATCTGAGGCCATATTTAAATTCAGGTCCTGCTGACCACAGGCCTGGTGCTCTATGCGCTGTGACACCATTAAAAGAAAAAGAAGTTAGAACACAAAATGGGGTCTATAGCAAGGTTGAAAATAATTTTGAGCCTGGCCTCCAAAAAGTTCACCAACCTCTAGCTTTCCTTATCTTTTCCCCTAAGGAAGAATGGAAGATAGTCAAATAGAAGTGTGTATAGAATGTTTTTTTCATATATGTGTATGTATAAAATGGTTTTACATATATGTATACACACTTATTTTTACCTAATGGTAGCCATCTCTAGGGTGGGAGGTGAGGGAAGGGAAGAAAAAAGGGGAAAAAAAGAACGCTGCATAGCAACTTTATATATTTAAAAGGAATACCAAGTTGTATATAATGGATTTGCAGTTCTACGTGCAATCGTATTTTTTTTCCTATTCTACTATGGAAATATCTGATGTTCAGAGGTGTCAAATTCACAGCCTCTGGCTATAAAACTCTCCAGTGGCCCAAACCAGATTAAAATGTAATTGGGAAGTGTTGAACACAATAAAAGTATAATTGAACAAAGATTATGTTAAGTTGTGGTTTTCTCAGTCAACATGCAGTTTCTATTTGAATTTGAAATTATTAGTCTAGGCAATTCCACTTCCCACCCTTATTTTACATGTGAAATTTATGTTTTAAGCTCAGGTATAAGACTTTACCTTTATCTTTATTTCAGGTTAAAAGAGTGTCTGGTGTTCTAGCCTGCCAAGATGTACACATACATAAATGCATACATACATACATACACATACATACACACATATCTGTATGTATATATGTATATGTGTATACATACACATATATAGATATAGATATATAATATGTATATCCTCTCTCTTTCTCTGTCTCTTTCTTTGTCTCTGTCTCTGTCACTGTTTCTCTCTTTTTCAATCTGCTAGACATCTCTACCAGTGACTTCCATATAAGCATCTCAGCATCCATATATCCAAAGTAGGCAATTGTTTTATTTTTTCCTACACCAACCCTTCCTCCTAACAGCTTTATTTCTGTCAAGACATGACTCTCCTTCTGATCATTCACATGAACAAAGTTGGAACTGTCTTCAACACTTCACCTTCCCTCATCTTCCACATCTAATTAGTCGCAATACTTGCTCATTCTACAATCACATCTTCTGACTTTACCTTCTCTTTCCACTCACAAAGCCAACACTCTATCTCAGGCCCTCATCACCTCTTGCCTCAGTTATTGCTTCCTAATTCCTAATTTCTGACTTGCTCTCTAGTCCACTGCCATGTCAATATCCCTAAAACAGATGCTAGACTGTATTTCTCCCCTTTCGAAGGACCCTTGCCAGCTTCCTTCATTGTCCTCCAGAGTAAAATACTAGTTTCTCCATTTGGAAATTCAAGTAGTTTAAAATCTGGCACCCATCTATTTTTCTAAGCCTATTTCCTATTATTCCCTTTCAATTAGCCTACATTTTGGACAGCTTTTTGCTTCCTCTACATATATTCTCTTTCTTGCCTCGTTGCTTAACAAACTTTTCCATGTCTAGAATACTCTCCTTCCTCTTCTCTGCCATTTGGAATCCCTAGTTCCCTTCAAGCCTTGGTTCAGATGTAGTTTCCTACAAGAGGGTCTTTCTGATCCATTCCCCTCCTTGCACCCAATTGTAGATGTGCTCTATCATGGAGAATTATTTTGCATTAATTTTGTATAGACTTCATATTCATTCATCTTTCCATAGGTTGTATAATATCAACAAAATAAAAGCTCCTTGAAGGCAGGGGCAGTTCTGTTTTGTTTGTCTTTAACTCCACCCTCCCTGACCCCATACACACACTTAGCACCATGCCTGGCACACAAATAAGTGTTTAATAAATTCTTGTTCAATTGAATTGTAATGAGTTTTGGATCTAGTCTCTATAGTACTGTGCTAGCAACTCTTTTCGGCTTTGTTGCCATCCATACATTTCACAAGCATGTTATCTATGCCTTTAATCAAGTAATTATTAGACTGCAAATTCCTTAAGGGCAGGAATTTTCTTTTGCCTCTTTGCAATCCCCAGTGCTTAGGACAGTGCCTGGCATATAGTAGGTACTTAATAAATGCATATTGATTTATTAATAATAGATCTCTGGGGCACTCTCCTATATAATTGTCTTCTGTTAGACTTTGAACCACTGATAATTCGGTTGATTGCTTCAACCAGTTATGAATTCACCTAGCTGTACCATTGTCTAGCTCAGATCATTACATCTTTTCTGCAAGAGAAGCATGAAATACTTTATTATTCTTTGAGAAAATCTAAGTTACCTGTATCCACAGCATCCTCCTGATCTATTCTTCTAAGTAACCATGACTTGGAATTAAAGTTAAACTGACATGAACAGCTCCTGATGAAGCCATATTGGCACATTGTAATAACTGCAGCCACTTTTAGATATTCATTAGATACTTCATTAGTATATTCTAGAATTTTGCCAGAGTCACACTCACTGTTCTATAGTTCGAAAACTCCATTTTTTCCCTTTTAGGGAAATTGGGAAAACGTTTACGACATGTGGTAACCATCCTGTTCTTCATGACATTTAAAAGATCATTGGCAAATAAACACATCTTTGAGTTATTTTAATAATTAAGGATTTAGTTTGTCTGGTGCTTTCTTGCTATTTCAATATTTATCTTGGTATTGATTCCCTATTAGCCATTTTTGTTCATTCCTTTCTTGACTAAAGATAGTTGTCCTCAGCAGAGAAGTCAGAAGCAAAATATGGTTAAATACTCTGACTTCTACTTCTTACTTATCTAGTCTGTTCAAATGTTCTATTTTTTCTGATTTTTAATTTTAATACAAAATGGTTTTTATGACTACTACTGTATAATATAGTTTAAAATCTGGTATTCCAATGTCTTCTTCATTCTTATTATTTTCCTCATGATTCTAGATCTTTTATTCTTCCAACTGATTTTTTTTTATTATTTCATCTAGATTAAAGAATTTTCCCTCAATAATTTTAGTATGTCAATAAATCTTTTAATTAATTTACATAGTATTGTCATTTGTAGTATATAGATATAAGCAATAAATATTTTCAAATAATTTATATTTTTTCTGTAAACAGTGTTTCTAAATTATATTAATATATGTCTTGTAAGTACCTTGGTATATTAACTTCCAGTTATTTTACATATCTTCAAATTACTTTGAACCAAATTTCTCCTTTTTCATGTCTTCCCATTTTTAATAATAAAAAAAACTGATATTTTATATCCTAGTACTGGGCTATATTATTAATATCTATTAATCATCTTGGTTACTTTCTTCACTGATTCTCAAGTTATCTAACTACACCCTCATGTCATATGCAAATGACTTAAATGTCTTAACTTTACCAATCATTAGGCTTTTACTTTTGTTCTCTTGGCTTGTGCTTTATTCTTGCCTGTATAGAGAAGTTCTAATAATTCTACATGGTAAACAATGCTAGTTCTTGGTTTTAAATATATGCTTTCAATCATATGTAAGAAGAGCCTCTTCACTTCTAAGCCTTTCGCATTTTTAACGTAAAATGAATGTTGTCTCAGGAAGACCCGAGCTCAATTCTGTCTTGGCCACTAGCTCTGTGACCCTGAGTAAGTAACATAACCTCTCTCAGTTTCAGTTTCCTCATCTTTAAAATGGAAATTGTAAGAACATTTACTTCCAAGATTGTTATAAAAATTCATTGTTGGTGGAATTATGAACTGATCTAACCATTTTGGAAAGCAATCTGGAATTATGCCCAAGGAGTTATTAAACTGCCTATACTCTTTGACCCAGCAATACCACTATTAGGTGTCTCTCCAAAGATGATTAAGGAAAAAAGAAAAGAACCTATATATTCTAAAACATTTAGAGTAGCTCTGCTTGTAGTGGCAAAGAACTGGAAATTGCAGGAATGTCCATCAACTGGCAAATGGCTGAAGAAGTTGCGGTATATGATTGTGATGGAATACTACTGTGCTATAAGAAATGATGAATTCAATGATCTTAGAAAACATGGGAAGACTTACACAAAATAATGAAGAGTGAAATGAGTAGAACCAAGACAACATTGTACATAATAACATTAAGTTTTTTTGAGGATGACTTTGAGCATGTCATTTTGACTATTATAAATACCCCAATTAACTATAAAGGACATATTAAGAAAGATGTTGTCTGTATCCTGAGAAAGAACTGATAAATAGAAGTATGTATATAATAATTACACACACATTTGTGTCTAATGGTGGCCATCTCTTGGGGGGAGGGAAGAAAGAAAATTAAAAAAAGAAATTCACATAAATTTGTTGTATATTTAAAAGGAATAGAAAGTCATACATATTTGCAGTTTCATGTGCAATCATCTTTTTTATTATACTATGTTATAGAAATGGTTGTTTTATTCAATAAATTAAAAATAAAATAAATTTTAAAAATGAATATCATATAAAACAACAAATATAAAGTGCTTTGCAAACTATATAACTATTATTTATTATTATTATTATTAATGATTATTATTATTTTCCAGTCATGTGTCTCATCTCGACAAGTGTGAGCAACATGTTAGGTTAAATTGCCTCCTCTAATAATGTCCTAAAACATAGGCTCATGTGCACTGTCCCATTCTAGAAAGGCTTCAGCTATTGCCCAGGCTTCAGATTATGTTTCTGTGTAGTAGGAAGGCCAAATTTATGATCTCAAATATAATCATGTATATGTTTGAATGGTCCGAAATCGCAAGGTATGAGAGATTCTCTAAGGAGAAAACAACAAGAAATTTATTTAGGCCCCACCGCAGCAAAAACTTGAACCAGCCTCCCCATTCCAACATCTTGACAAAAGGACTCCAGGCCCAGAAAGCCCATCTCACAAGGGCAACCAGGAGGCCACAGAAAAACAAGATAGTATTTAG
>CM053622.1:170929089-170959951 GCA_028646595.1 Phalanger gymnotis | reverse complement strand
CGTTCTCAAGCCCCGCCTCAATGACCAGAGACCATTGGTTCCCGAGCTGGCCCCTCCTAAGTCACCAATCCACACCCACACAGGTTTCACACCTGACAGGGCCCTGGGCCTGGGGCTTAGCACTTAACAGCTGAAAGTACTTCCACTCAAAAGAAACAAAAGCCATGCTAATGAGACAATTTTGCTTAACAACACATTCTGTCATATGACTTAGCTTCTAACAGGAACTGAGAGCATTTACAAATGTTGTCTTTCTTCAGTCATTTCAGTTGTGTCTGACCCTTTGTGATCCCATTTGGGGTTTTCTTGGCAAAGATACTAGAGTGATTTGCCATTTCCTTCTCCAGCTCATTTAACAGTGAGGAAACTGAGGCAAACAGGGTTACGTGACTTGCCCAGAGTCACACAGCTAAGTAAGTGTTTGAGGCCAGATTTGACTTTGGGTCTTCTCGACTCCAGGCCCAGAGCTCTATCCACTTCACCACCTCGCTGCCCACTTACAAATATGCTCTCTATCTATTCTGGATAAGGTAGTGAAAAGGACACTGAGCCTAGGGAATATCTGGATATAAATCTCTGCCCCACTCTAAACTAGTTGCATGACCTCAATCAAATATCTTAATTTCTCTGAGTCTCAATTTGCTTCTTTGTTAAGATGAGTGGGTGAGTGAATCCTTGGTCTGATCTTCTTTGTTCTTCCAATGACTACCATCCCATCCAACACTCAAGGGCACTCAGAGCATTGCCCAGACTGCCTCTTTTTCTGTTGGAATCTCAGAGGAGCAGATTCCTAATCACCCTTTAACTCAGCCCACAATTGGGTGGATCATCTTTCATTGTCATCAAGTGTTTGAGTGTTTGAGTCTCTTCTTCACCAATCAAATTGTTTGGTTCATATGTTCTCACCAGTTGGCCATTCTAAATGACCACCTTGGCAAACCACCACCACAAACCACCAGCATAATAACAGCAAGCAGTTAGGTATTGTTTCAAGGATTGCAAAGTGATATATACATACATACATACACATATCTATAGTATACATATATATCGTATATATGTATATGTATGTATATATATATATATATATATATAATTTTATTTGATCTTCACAACAAACCTGTGAAATAGGTGTATTTTTATCCCCTTTTTTAACAGATGAGAAATCTACCCAGGTTTATACAGCTGGCAAGTTTGTTTGAGTCAAGATTTTGATTCAGATCTTTCTGTCTAACACTCTATCCATTATGCTACTTAGCTGCCATTTTTGATGTCTCTTGGGTGTGCTCTATCAAACTACCTCTACCAAGGTCACTATTTTACAAAAGCATTTAACGAAACTGGTAAAGTAAATATTAACCTGTTATTATCAAATTCGAATGCAACAGCCACCTCTCATACTCTGACCTCACTCCATTCAGCTTTAATACAAGTTTGTTAAGCAGTAAGCAGTTTTTGCTCAGCTCCCAGAAGGAAACTGGGGTAAAAGGATTTTAATTCATGAGCTTGATGATAACTGGGACTGATTTAATGAATTCAAGAATCTTCATTTCTCTCCCAAAGGTTGCATGTGCCAGAGTGAGTAATGAGCCAGACAGAATTGGCATTACTTTCCCTGACTCCACATGTCTCAACTTCCCTGGATCTGTGTTGAGATCCTTTTTCATTGGAGATCAGACGCACACATCAATCTACAGCTCTGCCTTCTAGTACTGGACCAGAGACTTTTGGGTTTCTTCACAGGGAGATGCCATTGCCTTCTATCAATGTCTCTCCAGAACTAAATGGTATTAGTGGACTGATTCGTGCCTCATCACTATTATTAGCTCCTCAACATCTCATCTCTGAAACTTTCTACCTGTGTAACCTTGAGTCACTTAACCCTGAGAATCAGGAAAGCTGAGTTCAAGTGCAGGTTCTGGGACCCTGGGCAAGTCATTTATTCTCTCTCAGCCTCAGTTTCCTCATCAGCAAAACGGAGATAAACAGCACATATCTCCCAGGGTGGGTTATGAGGATCAAGATTACATATGTAAAGTGCTTTGTATGATACTTATCATAATCATTGTTGTCGTCGTCATCATCATCATCAAACATCTATGAACCTTAATTTCCATTTCAGTAAATGAAGGAATCAGCCTTCTGAGGTCATTTCAGTTTTAGATGCATGATCCTTGAAAAGCCTGCTCTATAGGACATTTCTCACTTTTCCATAATTCCAAAACAATTTTCCTTCGGGGAGTGGAGTCAAAGACCCTCTCATTGCCCCCTGTCCCATCCCCTATTTCATTATGTCATTGTAAGGTTCTCATGTATGCATTATTGTTGTTATTGAGTAGTTTAAGTCATCTGACTCTTCTTGATCCCACTTGGGGTTTTCTTGGCAGAGATACTGGAGTGGTTTGCCATTTCTTTCTCCAGTCCCTTTTTACAGATGAGGAAACTGAGGCAAACAAGGTTAAAGGACTTGCCCAAGGTCACATAGCTAGTAAGTGTCTAAGGCAGGATTTGAACTCAGAAAGATGAGTCTTTCTTATTCCAAACCCAGTGCTCCGTCTACCGCAACACCTAGCTGCCCCAAAGTTATTGTAGAGTTGTATTCACCTCTTCGTGAATCCATTACTGCTTTGTAACTATAAAATGCTATATACATGTGAACTATTATCATCATGTAGCTCTTGTAGTCTGGGGGTCCTGAATTTTATTGCCGGCTCTGCCCTGGATTTTATATGATGTTAAATGGGTCACTTAACCACTCTGGCCTTGAGCTGTCCTATTTTAGAAAATGAAGTTTTTTGTCACTTATGGAGGGCAGTCATGAAGGTTGGTGTACAAGTTTATTGTTCCTAGGTTTAAGTGTTTATAGACAGGGTTTTCCTGAAATACGTGAGGTTTCGATATTTACTTTCCCACTATCCTAGCACATTACTCTGACCCTCACCTCGTCTCTAACCTTATAAGGATTGGAATCCAATAACTAAAAGACTTACACCAGTCTTAAAAAGACAGAACATGTATCCCTTCCAAGGTCGCGTTGCTGTCCAAGAAAAATTGTTTAGGAAATCAGCCTGAACTTTGGGTGACCCGAAATCTCCCAATAAGTATTGCAGGCTGGGACATCTGGTGGACAATAAACTTTTTTTTTATTTGTTTTTACATGAAGCAGCTGTACTTGGGCAGATGACCAGAGGCTGTGTAATCAGAGTGTGAATAGCTGAATTAGTAAATTATATTAGGCTACTTAGGCACTTATTTAAGGGCTACATGCTTCTTTTTAATTTTGCCTTATTAAGGCTTACCCAAAACATAGCAGCATTGGCAGTTGGATTATTAGTGACTTATTTGCTTCATTAAAATTTATGGCACGTTTTACATCTACCATCTGGGGCAATAGCTCCCCTCCTCACTGTTAAAATGTAACCTAAATCCAGGCCTGGCACTGATAATTCCCTAAAATAAAATACTTTATAGATAGAATTCTTTCTTGCAATGCCAGGATTATTCCATTTCACTGGAACTCCATATACAAACACGGTAACAGTAAAGGCAGTATTTCCCGGCCAACTACCATTGCTTGCTGCTAGGAAACAGGGGTCATGTTTAAGTTTCTCGTAATGGACTTGTTCTTAGGTAAGAAGGAAGTTGAACTTTTTTGTCATTTCAAAATTTAGGAAATCTGTGGGGAAAAAAAAAAACAAAAAAACCTCAGCAAATAGTTTGGTAGTATCCAGTAAGGAAAAAAAAAACTTTCTGTTTACTGTTCCTAAGACATATTTTTTCCAGGGGAATGCAAAGGTATGAATATAATAGCATATTTAGGGTGAACAGTGGAGATACTGATGAAATAGGTAGTTCCCTGGTGTTGGACACATCTGTCAAACTTCTAGACTAGCCAGTATTAAAAATCAGGGCATGCTAGTAATCAGAAGCATTTCCAAGTTCCTATTCATATGCCTGGACTTTAGGGTTCTCCAAGTCCCTATTTATATGCATTGAGCAAATATGCTAGGGGGAACTATGCTTTAGTAGTTATGTTTTATTGTCCATCTGCACTCCTAGAATTTGCCTACTAAAATGATTTAGGGCAAAGTTGACTGAGAGAAGATTTGCAGTAATAAAGGTCTAGTTGTTCCTTGCTTGTTTGTACCCAACACAGCATATTATCAGAATATGAATACAGTTCTTGGGCAGGGGAGGGGAGCATGCAAAGCAAAGCAGAAGACTAACAATAAAAATGTTAGACAACAGCAGACAACATAAATTTATTTTTAAGTACTATGAGTAGGCAACTAAACATGGCTTCCACCCTGTATCCTGAGCTCGACCTGTACCTAAAGAGATTGCTAATTGAAGCAATTTAAGTCAGTTTGCGTCTTGTATTCACTTGCTAAAAAGCTTTTAGTCTGGCTTGAACTTTTTGATGCTCCATGGTTTCATAATGCTTTGAGAATGTTTGTTGAATCGAGTTGAAATTAAGAAACAGATAGCCTTGATCAGAAATGTGCTGTGTTCCTGATATATCTATGAGGCCTTTACATTTACCACAGAATAACCAACCGCTGCTGCTGCCACCAAGAACAAGAATGTTGATGAACTTGATGTCCACCATTTACCACTTAGGTAGCTTTTGCTAAGTCACGACGTCTTTGGACCTTGGTTTTCCTCATCCTCAGGGGCTATCCTGATACTTGGTACACAGTAGGTACTTGATAAATGATAGTTGACTGGCTGGCTCATTGCAGAAAGGTCACTTCAAAAACTGAATCTGTGATCCTGTTATTCAGCATACGTGCAGAGCTGTTGAAGACTAACTCTTTTCAAGCTATAGGTTATCCAATGCTTTTATTGGAAACAAGGACATGGGGTGCCTAATCTGAAAGGAAAAAAGGACACTTCAAGGGAATAGAGAATTAAAGATCTACAAGTAACATTCAAGGGCAGCTGTAAGCTGTTCATATCACCTGGCCACAGATTCCCAGCAGGGCTAGTATTGGGGCTGGAATCAAACAAAGTACACTTCATCTAAATATCCTAAATTGTGCCTAGTAGCCTGAGTCGCTCCATCCTTGAAAAGCATTCGATTTGTAGCATATGTAGAAGTCAACAAGCATTTGTTAAGCCAATTGCGCTCCCAATTCTTAGTCCCTCCTCTCTTCAATCCATTTGCCACGTATCTTCCAAAATAACTTTCCTAAAACACATTCTTCCTGTGTGTCTCTCTTGCTCAAAAACTTTAGTTATTCCTTCTCGTTTCTATGATAAAATGTGAAACCATCAGCTTGACATTAAAAGTTCTACCTTTTCAGTCTTGGCATACGTTATATCCTTCCATGAGTTCCATGTTCTAGTCAATTGGCCTATTTGTACAACCTTATACAGCTATTCCATCTCCTGTCTCTGCCCATGCCTGTCCCCGATTCATGGAAAGCACTCCTTCCTTATCATTACTTTTTAGAATCCTGAGTTTCCTTCAATGCACAGCTTATATGTCCCATCCTTTGGGAAGCCTTCCTTAATTCCTATACTTCTCTCCCCTCTATCCCTCTTCAAATTATCTTTTATATGCTTACTTGTTTAATTATTGTTCATGTTCATAGATTGCAAGGTTTTTGAAGGCAAGGACCATTTTTCATTTTGTCTTTGAAATTCCTAGGAAAGCACCTAGTATAATGCTTTGCACATAGTGTAAAGTGGGTTTCTAATAAATGTTTGTTGTATTGGATTGGACTAAAACTCAATGGGGTGTTGAGACTGTAACAATTACAAGAAAACTGCCATTTGAAAGATACTCATATCCAGTGTTTTTAGACATTCAACTTCCTTGCTATGCTTGTTAAGGGAAGGTCTCTCTCTAATATTTGACCTTGCTCCAGCTTAACGATATCTGATCATTGAGGGTATTACTGTAGAAAATTAAATGACAATTGTTCATTTAAGTTATTGCTTTTTGTTGGCATTGGGATTTGCCAGTACTTCATGGAGACTGCTTTCTAAAATTCCAGGTGATCATGCAGTCAGCTCTCAATCACTCTCTCTCTCTCTCTCTCTCTCTCTCTCTCTCTCTCTCTCTCTCTCTCTCCTCCCTTTTTCTCTCTCTGTGAAATGTGAGGGCGAGGTGATGAACTTTATAAATATGCATAATGAAACACATTTTTGGATATTGTCAATATGGGACTGTGTTTTGCTTGAGTGTGCATATTCGCTAGAAGGGTTTTCTTTTACTTTTTCTTCTTTTTTCTTTTTCCAGTTAGAGGAGAGGTAGGGAGGAAAAAAATGCTTGGTAATTGAAAAAATAGAATTTAACGAAAGAGAAAATATCAATGTCCAGTATTGCCTTCTCAGGCAACCAACTCAGTGTTTCTGACACTAACACTATCCAAGATAATATACATCAAATCAACCAAGTCTTATATCAAACTTACATCAAAATGCAAACTAAAATACAGAGGTTAGCTGTAGTCAGCTCTTACTGGATCATAAGAGGCAATTCTTTAATTTTTATTGTGAACATTAAAACCTTGAAAATCAGCAAATTGCTACAAGTCATGGTTTGATTTAGGATTCTGTTGATTGCCTAGATGGAAGGAATTGAGAAAACCGTTAATGAAATTATATTATTATAAATTAATGATAATAATAATTATTATTAATTTGGTGAGGTTGTGTTTTTAAACATGTACCAACAGACCAACAGTCACCCACATTCCTAAGGACATGGCTTTTCTATCATTCTTCAGCTCAACAAGCCAACTGTTGTTGAGCCATTTTATTAATTAGTTACTGGGAAAACATTACATTGAGTTGCCCTTGTTAGTGCAACGAAGAATTTACCTATTTAGAAATACTCACTGATTAATATCAATATGCTTCACCTTAAGTTGTTAGAGTTTTCTTAGCCCCAAAATGACAAATGGCACTGTGGCACCACTTGCTTGCTACTCTAGTAACTATTTTGTGTTTCTAAGACATTCCTTACCTACCTCTGAAGCCACTACAACTTCCGATAGCTATAAATCTCTTTGGGGATTCTTTTCCAAGGATTAACTTGTACCCTCAATTATGTTTCCACAGAAGCAGCCCTTTTTGCAGTTTTTTTTTGCTCAGTGCTTGTTAATCAACTAACAAGCATTTCCTTAGTTCTTAGTATCAAAAAATGAAAATATCCGTACCCTTAAGGAACTTACATTCTACTGAGGGATACATGTTACTCTCTAAGCAAAGAAAGTAAAATGTATGTTGATGCCTAGAGCCACCTAATACTAAAGATTCTAGACTATGTTGGACCACCTCCATTGAAAATTATGATGCAATACAATACATGCATTGCAAGTAACTGTCTTATCTCTTTAGATTCCCCAGATTTACTAAAAGTTGGATTGTGTCTTAAATTGAGAGTAGAGGGCATATCCAAATAGAATCTACCCAAGGCCCTGAAACTACAAATATGAGTTAACTGCTCATAAGGAGTCTTTTTCATGGCAAAATTTCAGTTTCATTCAATAAAGTGGTCATTATGCATCACCATTATGTTTTCTTGGCTATTTTAGATGTTGCATATCCAGAAACTATTTCTATGAAAGCACTGAAGTCTTAGAATTGTTTCTATTATTGAAAAAAAACCCATAAAGGAATATAGCAATTTAGGCTGATCAATATGATGTGCCAGAGGCACTGATTTTCCCATAGGACATGACCAAGATGCCTTAGTCATTTATCCATATTGATTTTGCAGGGCCATTACAGGCAATGAGCTTCTCGATTGTGATAGGCTCTTCAAAATGGCTCAAATTATTCTGACATCCACCTCAACCCTCTCTTTCCACATCATAATTTTGTGTAAGTTTTTTCCCCAATATATGTATTACCAGCCACTCTAGTTTTTTCGTAATAGATCTTCATTTACCTTACTTGAAGTATAAGCAGTTTTTGGATAATAAGCTTATCTTAGATCTTACTGTTAAATTCATTGCTTGTAAGCAAATGGTCAAGGTTAAAGAATGGTGCAGAACACTAAGGATGTCCCAGAGCAAACTGTTGTAGACTGGCCAACTGGATTTGCCAGATTTTTTCATTATGAAACTTATTTTATTATAGGAGTTAGTCCTACTGAATTAGTAGTGGGATAACATTTTAATTCTTATCTACCTGTTTCCATTCAGATTTATCTGAGGATTGATAATATAAGAAAGAACATATTCTGGAAGCTGTGTGTTTGTACCTATTCTAATTTTTGTTTCTTTTTTAAAATCACAAGTTAATCTTTTCTAGGTACTCTTGAGTTGAGTTAAGATATGTTACTCCTACTCTAACTGAAGTCATGGGACCTATTATACAAAGTCCTAAATTCAGAGGAGAGGGTTGGCAGTATCATATGAATACAGAGCAAAGGTGTTCCATCCAGGATGACTTAATGACAGCAGAATCGTTACATGCATCATCTTGAGAGCCATCTGGCATTGACTTTTTGGCTACATCTCCTGAGGATTTATGAGAATTCCAAAGGGAAGGAAGCCACAATTCTTCTTTGACCATCACAACTGCCAAACTGGAGAGACAGGCTAGCATATGGTTATGTTGTTGGTGGTTAAAAGATTATATCAGACAAAGGAGAGGTATGTAATGTGTATTTCACCACTTGGGGAATTTGTGAGCAATTTATGTATAAGGCAGCTGGCTTGTTATGAGGGCAAATGTCAAACTTCAAACTTCACATGGTCAGTAGAAACCCTCATTCTAGGAATTCTTCATTTTCACTTCTCTCTCCTAGAAGGTTAGACTTCTTTTGAAATGATGAAGAGCCAACCACCAAAGCAAACTCAGGCTACAAAGCTTTGGCTTTTCTCCCCACTGCTATTGTTAGGCTCTCATGGATAAAGAGAATAAATTTAGGGCTACTTAGTGTATGTGTTTGTTAAGGTTTCCACTTTGATTTTCTCAGGTCAGTTCCCAGTTCAGATCAGTAGAATAAATCTTTTATCTCTAAATGGGAAGTTCCTCTCTCCCTTTTATCAACATCTATGCATCAAAAATATAATAATAATGCCTGTGGGTGTGTTCACCAAAAATTATGTCATATCTAAAAATCTTAGAAGTAATAAATGAGCACTTAGGGAAATTGCTCCAAACTTACAGACCCCTCCCCCCCACTAATAGCTACTTTTTGCAACATCTACTAGGGAGCGATAGAAGGTGGGGTGAATGAGAGTGACTAGTGTGTGAGGCAAGACAAGAGGAAGAAAGTTCTATTGCCTGTTCTTTTGGCTATTTCTTGATCAGCAATGTAGAATTAATCTAGTCCATAGTTCATGCTCCAATCATGCCCAACCTTGGCCCTGAGCCAGAGGTATGCTTGCAATGGCTCCTCCATTTAGCCACTTGTGGTGACTTGTGGTGCCCTCTTCCTTACTCTTAGTTTCTTTTTTTAATAATTAAGATTTTTTATTTTTAGTTTACAATGCTCGGTTCCACATAATTTTGAGTTCCAGATTTTCATCCCCCCTACCTCCCTCCCTCCCCAAGAGGGCATGGAATCTGATTTATCTTCTACATATAACTTCGCATTGAACTTATTTACCCAGTAGTCAAGTTATAAAGAATTATGACCAATGGAATGAATCAGGAGAAAGAAGAAACAAAACCAAAAAAACAAAAAACAAAAAGAGAAAAAAAAAACAAAGGGAAAAAAAGGAGAGCAAACAGTGTGCCTCAATCTGCATTCATACTTCATAGTTCTTTATTTGGATGTAGGTAGCACTCTCCATCATGAGTCCTTTGGAGTTTTCTTTGCACCTTGTATTGCTGAGAAGAGCGAAGTTTATCAGGGTTAGTCATCACAGAATCCATATGTCTGTGGTTGTGTATAATTTTCTCCTGATTCTGCTCCGCTCACTCAGCATTATATCATGTAGGTTTTCCCATGTTATTATGAAGTCCATATCATCCCCATTTCTTATCACACAGTAGTATTCTATTACCTTCACATACCACTTGTTTAGCCATTCCCCAATTGATGGGCATCCCCTTGATTTCCAATTCTTTGCTACTACAAAAAGAGCCACTATAAATATTTTTGTACATATGGGTCCTTTTCCACTTGTGTGATCTCTTTGGGTTACAACCCTAGAAGTGGTATTGCTGGGTCAAAGGGTATGAACATTTTTATAGCCCTTTGGGCATAGTTCCAAATTGCTCTCCAAAATGGCTGGATCAGTTTACAACTCCACCAGCAATGTAACAGTGTTACAATTTTCCCACATCTTCTCCAGCATTTATCATTTTCCTGTTTTGTCATTTTAGCCAATCTGACAGGAGAGATGTGGTACCTAAGAGTTGTTTTGATTTGTATTTCTCTGATCAGTAGTGATTTCGAGCATTTTTTCATATGCCTATAGATATCTTTATTTTCTTCCTCTGAAAACTGCATATCCTTTGACCATTTCTCAATTGGGGAATGACTTGTATTCCTATAAATTTGACTCAGTTCCCTGTATAGTTTAGAGATGAGGTCTTTATCAGAGACACTGGTTGTAAAGATTTTCTCCCAATATTCTGCTTCCCTCCTAATCTTTATTGCAGTGGCTTTTTTAATACAAAAACATTTCAATTTAACATAATCAAAATTATCTATTTTGCATTTTGTAATGCTCTCTATCTCTTGTGTCATGAATTCTTCGCTTTTTCGTAAATCTGATAGGTAAACTATTCCTTGCTCTCCTAAATTGCTTATAGGATCAGCCTTTATTCCTAAATCATGAACCCATTTTGACTTTATTTTGGTATATGGTGTAAAACATTGGTCTATGCCCAATTTCTGCCATACTGTTTTCCAATTTTCCCAGCACTTTTTGTGAAATAGTGAATTCTTAGCCCAGAAGCTAGATTCTTTGGGTTTATTAAAGAGTAGATTGCCATAGTCATTGACAATTGAGTCTTGTATACCTATCCTATTCCACTGATCCATGGGTCTATTTCTTAGCCAGTACCAGGTAGTTTTGATGACTGCTGCTTTATAGTACAGTTTTATATCTGATATGGGTAGGCCATCTTCCCTAGCATTTTTTCTTTTTTTCTTCTTATTTATTTATTCGTTTAATATTTTAATTTTCAGCATTGATTTTCACAAGAGTTTGAATTACAAATTTTCTCCCCATTTCTACAAACCTTCCCACTCCAACATGGCATATATTCTGGTTGCCCCAATCCTCAGTCAGCCCTCCCTTCTGTTGCCCCACTCCCCCCATCCCCTTTTCTCTTACTTGTAGGGCGAGATAGATTTCTATGCCCCATTGCCTGAATATCTTATTTCCTAGTCGCATGCAAAAAGTTTTTTTTTGAACATCTGCTTTTGAAACTTTGAGCTCCAAATTCTCTCCCCTCTTCCCTTCCCACCCCACCTTCCCTAATTCAGCATAGGCCACACATGTATCATTATGTGAAACCCTTCCACAATACTCATGTTGTGAAAGATTAACTTGACCCTGTCCTTTTTTGAAAGTGTTTGCTTTTGATTACCTCCTCCCCCTATCTGCCCTCCCTTCTATCATCCCCCATTTTTTTATCTCCTTTCTCTTTCTTTCCTGTGGGACAAGATACCCAATTGAGTATGTATGTTATTCCTTCCTCAGGTCAAATTTGATGAGAGTGAGATTCGCTTATTCCCCCTCGCCTGCCCCCTCTTCCCCTCCTACAGAACTGCTTTTTCTTCCCACATTTATGTGAGAGAATTTACCCCTCTCAATATATTCCTCTCTCATCCCTTAATTTGATTGTTTTTAGATATCATCCCTTCATATTCAACTCACCCTGTGCCCTCTGTCTACATATATAAGTATATTCCCTTCTGCTGCCCTAATACTGAGATCTCATGAATTATGCACATCATCTTTCCATGCAGGAATGTAAACAAAACAACTCAACTTCAGTAAGTCCCTTATGATTTCTCTTTCTTGTTTACCTTGTCATGATTCTCTTAATTCTTGTGTTTAAAAGTCAAATTTTCTATTCAGCTCTAGTCTTTTCACTGAGAAAGCTTGAGAGTCCTCTATTTTATTGAAAATCCATAATTTGCCTTGGAGCATGATACTCAGTTTTTCTGGGTAGATGATTCTTGGTTTTAATCCTAGCTCCATTGACCTCTGGAATATCATATGTCAAGCCCTTCAATCCCTTAATGTAGAAGCTGCTAGATCTTGGGTTATCCTGATTGTGTTTCCACAATACTTAAACTATTTCTTTCTGGCTGCTTGCAGTATTTTATTCTTGATCTGAGAGCTCTGGAATTTGGTGACAATATTCCTAGGAGTTTACTTTTTGGAATCTTTTTCTGGAGGCGATCTGTGGATTCTTTCAATTTCTGTTTTACCCTCTGGATCTAGAATATCAGGGCAGTTTTTTTTGATAATTTCTTGAAAGATGATGTCTAGGCTCTTTTTTTGATCATGGCTTTCAGGCAGTCAAATAATTTTTAAATCATCTCTCCTGGATCTATTTTCCAGGTCAGTGGTTTTTCCAATGAGATATTTCACATTGTCTTCCATTTTTTCATTCCTTCAGTTCTGTTTTATAATATGTTGATTTCTCATAAAGTCACTAGCTTCTACTTGCTCCAATCTAATTTTTAAGGTAGTATTTTCTTCAGTGGTCTTTTGGACCTCTTTTTCTTTTTGGCTAATTCTGCCTTTCAAGGCATTCTTCTCCTCGGCTTTTTGGAGCTCTTTTGCCATTTGAGTTAGTCTATTTTTTAAGGTCCTGTTTTCTTCAGTATTTTTGGGTCTCCTTTAGCAAGTTATTGGCTTGTTTTTCATGGTTTTCTCACATCCTTCTCATTTCTCTTCCCAAATTTTTCCTCTACTTCTATAACTTGCTTTTCCAAATCCTTTTTGAGCTCTTCCATGGCCTGAGACCAGTTCATGTTTTTCTTGGAGGCTTTTGATGTAGGCTCTTTGACTTTGTTGACTTCTTCTGGCTGTGTTTTGGTCTTCTTTGTTACCAAAGAAAGATTCTAAAGTCTGAGTCTGAATCTGAGTCCATTTTCACTGCCTGGCCATGTTTCCAGCCAACTACTTGACCCTTGAGTTTTTCTTTGGGGTATGACCTCTTATAGAGTAGAGAGTACTTTGTCCCAAGCTTGAGGGGCTATGCTGTTGTTTTCAGAGCTATTTCTACACAGCAAGGTCTGTCACACCAGTGCTCCTCCTTCTCCAAGAACCGCCAACCCAGACCATGACTCAGATCTAAGCAGGCTCTGCACTCCTGCTCTGATCTGCCACTTAATTCTTCCCACCAGGTCGGCTTGGGGCTGGAAGCAACTGCAGGTGTAGTCCTCAGAGCTGCACCACCTCTACTGCCCCCTTACCAATGGTGGCCAAACTGCAAACTCTTTTCCCTCTGTCCCCGCAGGTTTTCCCACTAACCTCCTCTGTTTTTTTTGGTGTTTGTGAGTTGAGAAGTCTGGTAACTGCCACAGCTCACTGATTCAGGGTGTTAGGGCCTGTTCCACCTGGCTCCTGGTCTGGTTGGTCTGTGTGTAGCCCATGCTGGGGTCTGCTCTGCTCTGCTTCGAGTTCCATGCAATAGAGCTTACCCAGCAACCATCCAGGCTGTCCTGGGCTGGAGCCCTCCTTCCCTCCATTATTTCATGGGTTCTGCAGTTGTAGAATTTGTTGGGAGTGTCCTGGGGGAGAGCTTTAGGCAAGTCCCTGCTTTCCAGGTGCCATCTTGGCTCCGCCCCCCAAATTGGTCCCTAGAATTTCCTCTTACTCTTACTTTCTACCCCTTTTGTGCCTTGCTTCTTCCTTTTACAAGCCTTTAAAAGGCCCAGGTCATTTTGGTCAGTTGGCTTTAGGCCAAGTTTTGCTCCTTTTCCCCAACAGTTTGTGTCTTCCCTCAGATTGCTTTTATTTATACCATGTACACATATCTTACATAAACATAGTTATATTCATTTTGTTTCCTCTATTAGAATGTGAGCTCCTTGAGGAAAGGGATCATGTTTTTAGTTTTCTTTGTATCCCTAGCACTTAGCAGAGTGCCAGACACATATTAAGTGCTTAATAAATGTTTGTTGACTGATTAAGACTTTACAGATGGGCTTCATTTTTATGAATAGGTTTTGTGCTTTAATATTAGTATTGTTAGCCATTTTGACCTTTGACATCACAGAATGTCAAAGATGGATAGAGAGACCAAATATTCAAACATATTCCAGAATAAGAATCCTCTCTGCAACATCACCAATAAATAACCATCTACCCTATCCTAGCCTTGAATAAATCTAGTTATGGGGGACCCGTTGCCTTGCAAGAAAGCCTATTTTATTCCTGAACATATCAAACTTTTTCCTAAATCAAGTTTTTTTTTACTTCAGAATCTTCTATTTAATAGGTAGCTAGTTGGCGCAGTGGATTGAGCACTGAGCTTGGAATCAGGAAGACTCATCTTCACAAGTCTAAATCTACCCTCAGATATTTACTAGCTGTATGACCCTGGGCAAGTCACTGTTTGCCTCAGTTCTTCATCTGTAAAATGAGCTGGAGAAGGAAATGGCAAACCACTCCACTATCTTTGCCAAGAAAACCTCAAATAGAATCACAGAGAGTCAGACCGGACTGAACAACACTAAGGCTGTGTATCTTTCTTTCTTTTTCCTGTGAATTGCTAGCTATCTGGCAACTGCCCAAGGACTGATGCTAATTTAAAATTTTACCTTCCAGCCTTGCCTCTTGATTTCTTGAAATCCAGTCAAAGGGTTCAACATGAAACTATTTTCCAGGAGGTTCTTAGCGTCTCTGGACTGAGAAGTACCCTAACATTGGCTTATGCTGTTACCTAACAGAACAGTGGCATAAAGGAAGCTTGCAAAATAGTATTGGAAGCTTCTTGAATCCAGAAATAGAACTGGGTAGTATAGTGGTAAGGTTTGAGATGCAAGAGAGCAATTTAGGTTGGGGTGTGTGTGTGTGTGTGTGTGTGTGTGTGTGTGTGTGAGTGTGTGTACACAAGTAAGTTGCCTAGACACACAAAAGAATTTTCCTTTTCTTAAGGACCACATAGGGAGTGAACCTTTGACCTTGACCTTGGTAGTACCCTATTGTGACTATCATGAATGATGAGGGGCAGCAAGGCGACATGGAATGAGCATTAGACTTGAGCATGAATCAGTTCTGAGCACCTGGCTTTGCATCCTGCCTCTTACACTTACTAGCTGTGTGACCCTGGGAAAAGACAACCTCTCTGAACATCTCTAAAATAGAAATGAGAATCATACCTACCTCAAAAGGTAGCAACAAATGACACAATGCATGTAATTGCTTTGTACACCTTAGTGCATTATATGAATGTGAATGAAGATGAAGAGGATAGAAAGATTTTGTTTCTGGGGCACCTGAGAGATCTCTCTCAATGACTGGCTAGGCCTGGGCCTTCTTGGCTTTGCAATGTTATAAGTAAATAAGATTGTGTTTCTTCATGCTGTTATGTCACAGTAGCTCACATTTATATGCAACTGTAAGATTTGAAAACTGATTCCTTCTAATAAATGTGTGAAGTGGGTAATATAAGTTGTTATTATCTCCATTTTATAGATTAGGAAGCTTAGGTTTGGAGATATTAAGTAATTTAGCCAAGGTTCCACAGCAATTAAATGAAAGACCCTTAACTTAAACTTTTGAGAAGACTGCTGAGTCAAGATGTTTTTAATTACTCTATATAGCTCCCCTAATTGGCTGTATAACCTGGGCAAGTCACTTAACCTGTTTGTGTCTCGGTTCCCCTATTTGTCAAATCTGAATAAATGATTATTCTATTTTACAAGGCTATTGAGGGGATAAAACAAGAAAAAAATGTGAAAGCACTTTGTAAAACTGTATAAAGTCCAACTCAAGTACAAGGTATTATTAAAAGATCAGACAATATTGCAATAGGAAAGGATGTTATGAGTTCATCCTGTCTACTTTCCCAGACCTTAGCTTAACTGTCTCACATGGATAAGATAATATCATTGTTTTTAAAAACCTCCAGAGAGGGGATTCCACAAATTTCTTTAGTAACCTCTTTTAGTTTTAATAGCCCTCGTTGTCAAGATATTCTTCTAGCTTATAACCTAAATTCCTTATGCTTCAGTGGAAGTCCATTTCCTTTCTTTGTGGAAAAAAAGTCTCTTCAGGAGAGATGAAGAACAGCTGGTAAGTGTCCTTTATCTATTTTAAACCTATTACATAAATAGTATTTCGCTTTCTTTTTCCCAGGTTAAATAATCTCAGTCCTTTGAATTTGTCCTCTAAAACTTATTTTCTAACCAGTGAACTATGCAATTATTTTTAAGCTTTTCATAGTCCTCTAAATTTTGGATGTCAGTGTTAGACATAACACTTGGCCAGAACTTACTATCATTACACCCTACACTTTACATCAGTACCATATAGGAAGTCAGGACATAGGTTTGTCTCAGCCAAACTGGTACAAGCTTCCTACTCCTCCAGGAGTATCTGGTTAGCAAGAGGAGGAGGAACTCCAATTTTAGCTCATGACTTTGACCAGCTGTTAGTGAGGTATGGGAACCATTTCCTTCAATGTTTAACCAGAAGTTCACAACCTTCTTGTGTTTCTCTGGTGACGCAGCAAAACACCTCCCTTGTATTTTAGTGAGAAAATAAAGTACCTTTACTACAAGATCTTTTTCCTCCAAATCTTCATCTCAAAATCCAATGTCATCATTTCCCATTCTTTCTTTGCGCTGGTCTTTGATGAAGAGATCTCTTTTTGCCAATGCCAACACATACCTTCAATCCCATCTCTTCTCATTTTCTCTGCCAAATTGTCCTTACCCTTTCTAATCCTCATTTTCTCCCTACTGACTCATTTCTTGCTTACTATGAACATGCCCATGTTTCTTCCATCGTTAAAATGTATATATGTATCCATACATATATATCCATATACATATGTACATACATATATATGTGTAAACATACATATATTTATATGTGTGTATATATGTGTATATATTACATGTACACATATATTACTCAACACTAAATCAAGTTGTCATAAATCTCTCCTACCTTTCACAGTCAAGTACCTAAAAATTGTTTATACTCAGTCTCCATTTCCTCTTGTAATTTACTTCACAACTTTTTGTTTTGTGATTTTTCTTCTCATTCCAAAGTTGTTAATGATCTCTTAATGACAAATTAATCTTAGTCTTCATAATTTCTTTTCTGCATTTAACACTGGTAACTACCCTCTCCTCCTGAATCCTATTTCCTCTCTGGGCCTTCATAATATTTCTCTCTTTTAGTTCTCCTTTTCTGACCTCACTTTTTCAGTCTCTTTTATGGGATCATCATCAAAATCCCATCCCCTAATTATATCTATACCCTACGATAATGTCTCAGGCCCTTTTCTCTTTTTTCTTTACGAAATTGCTTGGTTACCTTGTGGTCTACTTTCTAGCTCCAGGTAGTTGAATCCATCTAGATCAACCCTAAACTTTCTTGAGCTCCAATTTTCTCCAACAACTATTTATTGATCACTTAGAGCTCATTTAGAACTCAAAATATCTAAAAAAGAAGTCATCGTGTTTCAACCCTCTTATGATTATCCCTATGTCGGTTGAGGATGCCATCGTGCCTCTAGTTACTCAGATTCAAAACCTTAGAGTCATCCTTCATTTCTCACCCTTCCTTACTTTCTCACATTCCACATCAATTTCATTACTCCTCTCTCTACATTTCTTTTATATGTCACTTTTTCTTTACTTGTGAAGTCCTCACCCTGGTTCCAGCTTTTTTCATCTCTTGTTTTCACTAGCTTCCTAGATAATTTCCTCTGCCTCAGATCTCTCTCCTCTCCCTTTTATTCCCCACAAGGTAATTTTCCCACAAAATCACTTTTGGTTAATAATCCAAAGTGGCTCCCCATTACCTCTAGTATCAAATATGAACTTGCCTGTTTGGATTATTTAGCTTTTTACAACCTGACTTCAACTTACCTTTCAAATCTTATCATACATTACTTCCCTTCACATTCTGATCCAGCCAAGCTGTCCTCGCTTTTGCTGATACATATCATTCTATCTCTCAAGACCATGCCTTTCTATGGGGTTGTCCTCCATGCCTGAAATGTGCTCCTTCTTTGCCACTGTCTCTTGGAAGCTCAAGTCTTTTTCAAAGCTCAGTTTAAGCACCACCTTTTCCATAAGACCCTTATTCATCCCCCTAATTTCTAATCTCTTCTCTCCTACAAAATCTACTTATATTTCTTCTATATTCTTATATATGCACATGAGATCTCCCAGTAGAATGAACCATTTCACCTTTTAGCAGAAAGTGTCATTTTTGGGGTCAATAACAAATATTCTGCTTAGCAGAATGCCATAATTGGTGTTTAATAAATTATTGTTTATTGGTCTCCTTGCATTCAGGTAAAGTTACAGTGGATAAAAGCAGATTCTTAAAGAAGAGACCTCCTTCCTGTTCCTTGGTATGATAAAATATGGATTTCTTTTTGTACTTAAAACAGACATAAATAAAGCCTAGGTTCTTTTTTTAAATCATATTTAATTTTAAAAATTATTGAAAAAACATCTTGAATTCCTGACTTTTATCTTCATTTCCTCAAATAAAGGAAGGAACTTTACTACCTAACCCACAAAGATTCCCCTGCATTTAAGATTATCCTGAATTGACTATATTTGCTTCCCTTGCTTCTCTTGCAGGTCTGTGCTTTTGGACTCAGCAATTACTAGTCTCCCTTTGGGACCTTTCCATGAACAAGATACTTCTCTTTTGGACCTCAGAGATGCCTCCCCTGGGCTTTAGCTAATCCTTCACTGATGTTGTAGTTATCTTCTTTTTTGTCCTGGAACTTTCAATGATTTTAGGTACCTAAAAATCCTATTCTCTTCCCCAAATCATTTCTGTACCAATGTATTCAGTAGTTAGTTATTGACTGGTTCTAGTGTTAAGTGAAAGTCTGCACCTTCAGGTATGATTCTAGGCTCATACCTGGGCCTTTTCTCACCAGCAGCCTTGTGGCTTCCATGTTAGGCACCACCTATATAAAAGTCTATTTGTACTTGATTGGTTTCTTCCAACAAGGAACCATCAGACAAATATCTCTTTATAATTCAAGCTCATGTCCCCTCTTAGACTTTTTCATTCTCTTGATAAACATTTAGTAAGCATCTATTATGTGCAAAGCACTGTGCTAAGTGCCAGTAATATTAAAAACAGAACAAAACAAAGATGCAACACAGACTTTACATTCAAAGAGCTTATATTCTATTGTGGTAGAGGAGATATACGTAAACACATAAGTAACTACTACATGTAGATACACGTGTGAATATGTGTGTATATATGTACATAGACATATGCTTTGTACATTACATATACTAAGAAATTGGGGGTAGTG
The DNA here is from genome assembly GCA_028646595.1 of Phalanger gymnotis. Taxonomy (NCBI): domain Eukaryota; kingdom Metazoa; phylum Chordata; class Mammalia; order Diprotodontia; family Phalangeridae; genus Phalanger; species Phalanger gymnotis. The sequence goes on along the minus strand of CM053622.1, from coordinate 170,940,538 downwards.
AGGTTTGGTACTAAAAGCTTGGGGAACAAGGAAAGGTCTTGTGTGGATGGTCATACCTGAGCTGAGCTTTGAATAGGATGCAGAGACTGCAACAGAAAGAAGGAGGAGGGAGATAAAATTATAGACAAGGGGAAAAGATTATGCAAAAGTTCAGGTTGGGAGGATGGATATGTTGTGTACAGGCAACACACATTTTGGTTGGGAATACAAGTACCTGAGTGAGACTAATGTAAGCCAGTCTGAAATGACAGGTTGAAGATAGATTGTGAGGGACTATGAATGTCAAGTAGAGAGGTTTTCATTTTATCCTAAAGGCAATAAAGAGCCACTAAAGCTCCTTGAGGTTAGAGACATAACATGGTTAGGTATATGCTTTAGGATGACCCTTCTATTGAGCTCCTGCTTCTTATCTGATGGATCCCTCCAGCTCTCAGATGTTCTTTTCTAAAAACAAGAAGTCTCTTCCTCTGCTCCTCCACCAAGAGACCTTATCCACTCTTTTAATAAACACATACGACCCATTGGCCATGTATGAAAATAAGTGCCTCGTTCTATACATCTAGCCCACTCTTTTCCATCTCAATTTATGGTCAAAGTAGAAATAATTTACATATACTGAGCCAAACGACTCCTTCCATTGTTCAAGTTTTCAGCTGTCAGATTTTATTTTGCCCAGGTTCCTTCTGATGAATTCACATTTTATTGTTCCTTACCCTGCCCACAAAATGGCTTTCTAGAATCTCATTACTACATTTTCAAAAGAGAAAAAATAATAAACTTTCACATAAAGTAACAGTGAGAAGCAGCTTCCTAGGGGGATGCAATACCGAATATGAAATTAAGAAGACCCAGATTCAAGTCCCATCTTTCATCTTCACTAGTTGTGTGACAGTAGACAAATCAGTTAACCTCTCAGCAGCTGAAAACAGCTCTCTAGGGCTTATTTTTTGTGGTATAAATGGCCCGTATTTTCTGGAGGGAATTCTCATTCCAGTGATCTTTGATATGTTGACATATGATAATGATATAGTTTCTGCCAATGGCATACGAAGAGGGTGGTTTCCCACAGTACACTTTATGTGATATATTTAAGAGGTGAAGTCACCAGAGAGGTCACATAGATGCTAGCATTGTGAACCTAATTTCCCCATCCTTCTAGTGGGTAGAGGTGTCGGCCCCAACTAGGAGAATAACCCAGATGATCTCAGCAGATTTCTTGGAATTCTAAGATCTATGCTGATATATTTTTACCAGTTACATAATTCCTAACCCTTTGCATGCATGGGCTGGAAAATTAAAAGTAATATATATTTATTATTTTTATAAGTAACAAAATCTTTCTTTTCTTGAAATGTAAATAATATATGTGGCACACATAAGATATACATCCTGGAAATGTTGTGTTAGTAATACTCTCTGAGCTGCATGTAGGGGGAAAACACCCTGTGACTGTTTTATTATGTGAATACAAGAAATATCATAGGAGCGTATTTTTAAAGCTGGATAGGACATTAGAGGTCATCTAATAGAACCCTTAAGTTTTATAGATAAAGGACTGAGGTCTAGAGAAGTTAAGTGATTTGTCCAAAGTGGTAGAGCTAGGATTTGAACCCACTGTGGGAGAACTGTCTATCAACTCAATTTTCTACCTAACTTTGACTTAATGAATAAGTCCTGGAGTTGCTTAAGTGCAAAAGGCAGATTTGAACCTAAGTCTCCTTGACTTCAAACCCTAGAACTCAACAAATGATATGATGTTGCTTTGTAGTGTATGAGTATTATTTTAAGATTAAATGATTACATTTCATAATTCCTGAATGCATTTATATATACTTCAAGAATTTTCAGAATAAAATTGTGAAGCATTAGAAGTAGAAAAGATCTGGTTATGGTATTTAGCTTATCCCCTTGCCTTGAGGCAGGATTATATTGATACCATACCAGGCTTGTGACTAGCTGCTGGTTTCTTTTTACATCTCTGGATTCTATAGCCTCCCTCAATAATACATTCAAATATGTAATATTTCACTGTCAGGAATTTCTCCTTTTTGTCTACTTTTAAAAATAAATAATGAAGTACAATTAGTGGAAAGACACATAAGATCCAGGATAGAGGCTGAAATTTATTGACCAAGAAGCACTTGTACTCATGCGGTTTTGCAAAGCCGAAAAAAAGGAGTATGGAAGAGTGGAATTGAACCCTGAATTCAGGTTTGTATGCATTATAGTAAGTCTATTTAACAGAAAATTTATTTAAGAAAGTCTTAAAAAAATTGTCAGATGAATGTAAGACTATTCTCTTCCAGCATACTGTCTGCAATAGCAATCAGATTATTGTTATGTTAAAGTAATACTAATGAAAATGGGCTAAGAAAAAAGTCCTACTGTGAATAGGCCAGAAATCAGATCTAACCAACAGAGAGTTCATGGATAGATAGAATATCATACAGTAGGTATTTCTCATTTTTTCTTCCTTTGCCAAAATCATTGACAGGCTCAGCATGGTACAGTAGATAGATTGTCAGGCATGGAGTAAGGAGGTTGTTTAGTCATTTTCAATCATGTCTGACTCTATGTGTTTCTATTTGGGAATTTCTCGGCAAAAATATTGGAATGTTTGCAATTTCCTTCTTCAGTTAATTTTACAGATGAGAAAACTGAGGCAAATAGGGTTAAATGACTTGGCCAGGGTCACACAGCTACTATGTGTCTGAGGCTGCGTTTGAACTCAGGAAGATGAGTCTTCCTGACTCCAGATCTGGCATTCTATCTATTCTACCACCTATCAACTGTGTACATAGAGCCAGACCATCAGAACAAACCTCAAATCAATGTCAATTTAGAGGAAACAGCAGAGATGAAATGACACTCTATATAATTGGAAGAACTTCAAGCCGACCTATTCAAACAAGCTGTCAATGTCCTCCCTCACCAACCCAGCCCAAAAGGCAACAGAAAGGAGAACATATATTAACCCTGATTATCACCATCACTTGGAAAATAATTAACCTATATTAAGCAATTACAAAAATAAGAAAGCTAGATGAGCATAGGAACCCTTTTAGTTAGCAAATCCTTAATCACTTTGCCCAGCATAGCAGTATGGATACCAAAGACAACAATAATTTAGTACATGCATTTATCTGTAAAACACTACAGATGAGGATAATAGAGAAAGCAAGTCCACAGAAAACTGTGTGAAATGGAAGCACCGATAGAAAGCCGTTATTTGGAAAAAAATATGAGGAGATTTTGGTAGACTCAAGATCAATGTGAATTAGGAACGTGATTTTTGTAGCTAAAAGAAAGCTAATTTGGTATTATGGTGCATTAAGGAGAATGTAGCCTCCTGGAATGGGGAGGTAATATTCCCACTTTACACTGGCCTTGTCAGACGTCACCTGTAGAATTATTTTCAGTTTTGGGTACCAAGTTTAGGAAGAACATAGATAATCTGCAGAGTGTCCATTGGAGGGTTTCCAAGATGATCAAGGGCCTTTAAGCCATGTCATATGAAGATCAAATGAAGGAACTAGGCATGTTTAGCCTGGAGAAGAGATGACTCAGTTGGAGGACAAGATAGCCATTTTCAGGGTATGGAAGGACTACCCTGTGGAGATTTACCAAACTTGTTCCATTTAGTTCAAGAGCAAATAATCAAGGTCAGTGGGTGGGAGTGATAGAGAAACGATCTTAGGCTTTGTATCAGCAAACAAAAATGAAAAACAAACAAATGAACAAATGAATCTCCTAACAATTAAAGCTGTATAAGAGGGGATTGAATTGCCTTGAGAAATAGTGGATTACTCCTACTTAGAAGTCTTAAAGCAGAGTCTTGACAACAACTTATCAGACATGTATTTAACATGTATTCTCCTTAGGAAATGAGTTGGATAATAGGGATTTTCAAGCTTTTTTTGGCATGGACCCCACTGGCAGTTTAAAGAAGCCTATGGAATCCAGCTCAGAATTTTCATTGACTACATTAATGATTGAAGGAAATTTTTAACATTACTTAGAGGTTTGCAAACATTAAGATGTATTTTTTTTAGTCCAAGCCCACAGATCCACTGTGATGCAGAGATGTCTAGGTTAGAATTCCTAGACTAGATGGTAGCTGAGGTCCCTCTTAGTTCTTAAATTCTATGATTTAGTGATCCAACTGTGATGTACTGTATAGCAAGAACATCTAAAATCAAATAGATGAAAAATGGAACAGACTTGCCAATATTGTTTCACACTTACATATATATATATATGTATATGTATATATATATATATATTCATAATCAATGATATTGGAAATTGTACATTTGTACTCTAACATCCCAGACTCCAATATAGTATATAAGGAAGCACAAATATTACTTAAGATAAAATTTGGAAGAGTGATTATACAGAAACAAGTGCACACTGAGAAAATGGGTAAAAGAAACACAATCTTGAAAGTATTGATGGATCTCATAATTAGAGTTGTAAAAAAAATAGCTTATAAAAAAGTTAGGGAGGGCAAGATGCCAAAAGAATGGCAGGAGAGAAATCAAGGAAAATATAATTATCCAATTTTGAAAATCGATGACTTCCAACTCATATATTTACTTCATCATCTATAGAAAATCTTTATGAGAATGATTTACGTACATATCCGATCAGTAGCCAAATCATGTCATCTTGGTTTGCAACATCTTTCATATTTGTTCCCTTTTTTGTCAGTCTCACAGCTACCACCTCTTCCCTGGATTACTGTATTAGCCTCCTATTTGATCTTTCTTCCTAAAATCTTTCCTCACTCTAATTCATCTTCCATAATCAGTCAAAATTATTTTCATAAATCATGAGTATTATCATGTAACCCTCACTTATTCAATAAACTTAACTGGCTCCCTGTTACCCTTAGAATCGAATACAACATAAACATCCTGTATTACTCTCTCTTCTGGCATTTAAGGCTCTTCACAACCTGGCGCCTTCTTTCTGTATTAATCCTCTGCATGCACTCTATAAATTAGTCGTACTGGCCTACTACTGCTCCCCACATACTGCATGCTATTTCCCATCTCCGTGTCTTTGTATTTATCCCCAGTCTCTCTCCTTCTGCCCATTTAAATTCGCTGCTTTGCTTCCAAACTCAGCTCAGGCATCACCTCCTACATGACTTTTATCCTTAATGTTCGGTTCCTAGTGCCCTTCCTTTCCAGATTGTCTTATAGTCATTTTCTCTACATTATTTGTATATCTGTATATGTAAACGTTGTTTCCCTAATTAAAATATAAGCTCCCTGAAAGGAAAGACTATTTCACTCTTGTGCTTTGTATCTACAAAGTTTAGCACAGTTTAGCGCAGGTAGGCACGTAATAGTTACATAATGAATGATTATTGTTTGATTAATCAATACCGTTACTAAGGAACTATTAAAAGTTAATAGGTATGATTTCCTAAATGATTTTCTCTCTCATGTTTCACCATCTTTATGTTTGCAGTCTTGACTGAAAGGTACAGCGAATACAAGATCCCACCATATCATGTTTGCTGATTACAAATGTAGGTTGGGGACGATGGGAAAGTCATTTAACCAACCTTAAAGTGTTCTATAAATGTGTATTATTATGGTTGTTGTTACAAAACACAGAGTTAAAGGCTTTCCTCTAATAGCTTAACACACACACACACACACACACACACACACAGAGGCACTAGAATCACAAAAGAGGCTCATAAAAATTCAACCACAGAGATAATTGTTCAATGACTCTAGGACTAAATTAATAGGAGTTAGAAAAAGACTGTGAACTCAGGTTTTTTTTTTGACTCAAAGATTGACCTCTATCCACTGCTTTGTATATTAAACAAGAGAATTTGACTTAAAATAAGAATCTCTGCCTTCCCTTCCTACAGGCTCCTAATTATTAGCTGTATGACTAACTTCCTAACTCCCTAGGGCCTCAGTTTCCACATCTATAAAATGGGAATATTAATAGTTGTTTTACCTGTCCTACAGAGTTATTGTGAAGGTTAATTGGGACAGCAGGGGTGAAAGCTCATTCATTCATTTATTCATCCTTTCATGTATATATAACAAGCACTTACATTTATCCCTTCCACATCTCTGGGGCTAGGGGTGAGTTGCTCCTATGACCTGGAAAATCCACATAAGACTTTCTGGCCCAGGGTAGCTAGGTGGTGCAGTGAGTAGTGCACCAGCCCTGGAGTCAGGAGGACCCGAGTTCAAATCTGGCCTCAGACACTTGACACAGGTACTAGCTGTGTGATCTTGGGCAAGTCACTTAACCCCAATTGCCCTGCTCCCCCAAAAAAGATTTTTCTGGCCCTCCCTTCATACCAGAGAAGAAGTCAGAATTATTATGGTATTAAAAGATAAAATATGTTGATATTACACAACACTATACGTATACTTTATGTACTTCTGAGTTTCTAAACTTTTTTTCTGTTTCATCTGCTGGTCTTTAAGAGTCATCAGCAGCTTCAGCAAAACGCCCCCAAATTCCCATTTAATTTGTTATGATGTCCCACGACACAGCAAAACTACCACAGGGAAAGTTGCAATGTGGAAGGGGTAACCTTGCAAAGTAGTTGGTGTTTGGAAGGCCCTGTTCTGGACAGTTGGGCAGATAAAGTTTAGATAGGAGATGATACCTTTTCAATAGAAGCTTATAGTGTGGCAGAAAATAATGACATAGATGCAAGAATTAGAGAATAGTCTCTCTGTCAGTGTCCCAGGCACAGAAAACATCATTGCTTCATTGAGCTCTGAGAACTCCTGCTCTCACCCAGCACTGGCAAACAAGGTCTCCTCCTATGGCATGAGCTGGGAAGCAAAATCTCAAATCGAGAAGAAATATGATGATGAAAAAGAGGAACGGTTAGCAGAGTGGATTATTGTGCAGTGTGGGTCTGATGTGGGCTATCCTGATTGAGAACAACTGGGCTTCCAAGTGTGCCTGAAGAATGGTATGATCCTGAGCAAACTGGTGAATAGCCTGCATCCTGATGGTTCCAAGTCAGTGAAGGTACCTGAGAATCCACCCCACCATGGTCTTCAACCAGATGGAACAGGTGGCTTAGTTCCTGAAGGCAGCTGAAGATTATGGAGTCACTGAGACTGACATGCTCTAGACTGTTGACCTCTGAAGGTCAACCTGGCGGCTGCACAGAGAACTCTGATGGCACTAGGAAGTCTGGCAGTGATCAAAAATGATGGCCACTATTGTGGAGATACCAACTGGATTGTGAAGAAAGCACAGGAGCACAGGAGGGAATTCACAGATACAGAGCTCCAGGAAAGCAAGCACATTATTGGGCTATGGATGGGAAGCAATAGGGGACCCTCCCAGGCTAGCATGACAGGCTACAGATGGTCCCTTCCTTTCTCCCTTCCCTGACTCCTTGGTTGCAGCAATCCTGGCTCGCCTGCCTTGCCATACTCTGAGTGTAGTTCCAGCTTTGTCCAAGTTTTGAGCTCTGCCTTTCCCTCTTAAGGGCAGCTATCTCTACCCCAAAGCATCCTTCCCTTTTCCAACCCAAATCCTCTTCCCAGTCTCCACAACTACCTCACCATTTCCCAAGTCTTGAGGGGGATGCTGGGTTGGGGACAAGTCACTGTCCTTTTTGACAGCAACAGTCCCTGAGGGAACTTCAAGTTTGCTTGCCCGCGCCATTCTGTATGTTGGTATTTGGGGAATTAAAATTTAGAGGAAAAAATATTATGTTGATCTTTTCTCAAAAAAAAAAAAGAATTAGAGGATAGGGAACGGACTTTTCATTGACACAAGGAATTCCTAGAGGAGGAAACTCACTCCACCTGTACAGGTGGGGAACTTCTCTGCAACTTACTATTTTAAAGCAGGGCTTCTCAACTGAGTTTCTGTGAATGTATTTTTGGTAATATTTTGATAACCATTTTTATATAATTGTTTCTCTTTTTGAAATCCAGTTTATTTTTGGTATTGAAGAACGATACTTTGAGAAAGGGTCCAAGGGTTTCACCAGACTCCTCAAGGGGTACATGACACATACACACAAAAAATGAAGGCTTAGAGAATTGCCCAGAGCTCTGGGAAGTTAAGTTAAATTGTCTAACAACACACAGCTAACATGTGTCAGGGAGGGGACTGGAACTCAAGTCTTCCCGGCTTCTTGGAAGAGCTATTAGGGGAGCTTGGCTAATAATGGATAGACAAGAATTTAGTGCATGGAAGGGAAGAGAAGGAGCAAAGAATTAGGTGAGAAAGGGCAAACACGTCAGGTACAGGGAGCAGTGTGAGCTATGATTCTATGATAGAGGCAAAAACATGGGTCTATCAAGCATGAATGACCAGATTGGCCGGAACATAGAGTATGCAGAATAGAGTATTTTGTGATGTAAAACCAGAAATATACAGAAGGGAATTAACATTTATTAAGCACCTATTATGTGCCAGGCACTGTCACTTTATGAATGGTATTTCATTTGATCCTGTGATAAAATGACAGCTCTGTGAGGAAGGCACTAGTATGATTCCCATGCTACCACTGATGAAACTGAGGTAGCAGAGGCGAAGTGACTTGCACTGGATCATGTAGTTAGCAGGTGTTGAACTTGGGTCTTCATTCTTCCAGGGCCAGTGCCCCATCTACTGTGCCATCTGGCTGCCTGGCATGGCACCAGATTACAGAGGACCTTAAATGCTAATGTAAGAGATGTTTGGCTTTACTCGGTAGATAACAGAGAGACAGAGAAGGGTTTTAAATGTAAAGTGTTGAGCAGTATGCCTGTGTAAAATTGTAACGTAAAACAACGCTGTTGATAGTCTGATAGTCTGATGCCCTGCTTTTATTGTGCTCCTGAAAAGTGTTATAAGAATCAAATTTTTATAAATGCATACACATTTAAATTAATTATGGAAGTTGGTATGGAGATGTATTATTGATACTTTTATAACTTGACAAATATATTAGTAGTCAAATAATTATCCCTAATTAAAGCAGCATGGTATGTGTAGTAAAAACACAACAAAACTACAACAGCAACAGAAACAACACTGCCTTAGGGGGAGGTTGAGAAGGGTCCTTGTTCCTTTTACCTTATTGTTCAGTCATTTTAGTTGTGTCCAACTCTTCCTGATTCCATTTGGGATTTTTTGGCAAAGGCACTAGAGTAGTTTGCCATTTCTTTCTCCAGCTCATTTTACAGGTGAGGAAATGAGGCAGACAGGGTTGAATGCTCAGTGTCACACAGCTATTAAGTGTCTAAAGTCAGATTTGAACCCACAAAGATGAATCTTCCTGACTCCAGGCCTGATAACTCTCTCCACTGCACCACCTACCTGTCTTTTTTTCTTATTAGCTGTGTGTTATTGAGCAAATTAATTTTCTTATCTGTAAAATGGATACAATAATGGGTTTCCTATTCCCTGGCACTATAAGAAAAGTGCCTTATAAATATTTAATTATTGTATAACTTGTTTTTCACAATAATAACACCTTCCTTATCCGTCTAAAAGCTGATTCAAATGATTCTGTATGATCCTTCTCACCTCTAATTTTTATGAACCTGCCTTCCATGTAAATTTTGATCTTTCTTACACTGGATTTGATTTAAATGAGGGACACTTACAGTGTTCTCTCCCATAATGGACTGTAACAAAGTTGCTATAGCAAAGTTAAGGAAGAAGCATAATGCTATTTTTCTTTAGGGTGAAACAGACATGGAAATGGATTTAAAAATAATTCTCAGCCCTGATGAATTGATTTTTACCTATTAACTTGCTTGGGTTCAAATCATTTACCAATATCCTATACCTAATCCTGTTATACCCCGTCATTACAAGTAAACCTCTAATATAACACAAATGTATCCATATTTTAGGGAAATAGCTCCTGGGATTTGAGGAGTTTTTGATGCTCTGCCAATTTCAGCATTTTCTGGGAACTGGCCTTGTGAAATATTTGATCCCATGCCTTAGCCCTCTGCTCCTTTATGGGATTGTAGGTGTATTTACTTAGAAAATTCAGGCATCTGTTGGGTTGATTTTAGAGACCATGATGTCCCTAGTCTAGAAGTCTAAACAAAACCCATACTTAAGAAAGAAGGTACAAAATATTAAGAAGCAGCCAATGAGCAGAAACACATGTGACTTGTTTTCATTGTCCTGCTACTGATTTTTAAAGGATGAGACAATAGAAATGAACTGAAGAGTTCTCTCCAGTAGCAGGGTTTCAAACAAACATGTGCTGGGGTTAATTTTTAGACACAAAGGTACCCCTCCAGAGGTTTTATTCAGGATTTCTATTAAATAAACTCCCCTCAGGGCTTTATAAAAGATGGTGTTTGAATTACAAGTAGATGTATCCCATTTTCCACATACTATGAGCCACTGAAGAATTTTCATTGCTTGGAATATGGAGGTAGGACTGTCTCCTTTTGGTTTCCTATTGAGTCCCATTTCTACAGTAATTATGAGATTTTAAAATCATTAAAAGTTTGATTTTCTTCTTTTTATCAGTTCTCAAGATTGTCTCTGAAGCTCTGTAACTCGGAAAGTTTGGAAGAGCTTTTGATGTATACATGGCTCATTAAGTAAAGGTCAAAATTGGACAATGTCATGTTAATTTCCTTTTTCTGAGGAAATCAATATCGACATCAACATGCATTAAATTTGACAGAAACTAAGAAAGTTAAATGTGAAATGTAAATCAATACCGATGCCTGATAGGATTAACTGACTGGACTGAGATTATGAAACTGTGATTCTTTATATCTATTATTCAATCGGATATTCCGCTCAGAGTGATATTTCATTCACTTGGGCTTTAGCGAAGCTTCCTTTTGCCCTTTTGGCCCCTGAACCCTAATCTTGCTTTTGGTTTCTGTCAGCTCCCATTGTACATCACTGATGATTGTTTAAATTTTACATCTTGTTATTCAGTACTGTAGATGGACATTTCTTTATGATTTGAAGCTAGCAAAATTCTTTTTTTATAAATTTTATTTAATATATTTAGTTTTCAGCATTGATTTTCACGGGAGTCTGAATTGCAAATTTTCTCCCCATTTCTACCCTCCCCCCCCACTCCAAGATGGTGTATATTCTGGTTGCCCTGTTCCCCAGTCTGCCCTCCCATCTGTCACCCTATTACCCTCCCATTCCCTTTTCCCTTCCTTTCTTGTAGGGCAAGATAAATTTCTATGCCCCATTGCCTGTGTATCTTATTTTCCTGCTGCCTGCAAAACCTTTTTGTTTTTGAACATCTATTTTTTAAAACTTTGAGTTCCAAATTCTCTCCCCTCTTCCCTTCCCACCCACCCTCCCTAAGAAGTCCAGCAATTCAACATGGGCCACAAGTGTGTCATTATGTATAACCCTTCCACAATACTCATGTTGTGAAAGACTAACTATATTTTGCTTCTTCCTAACCTATCTCCCTTCACTGAATTTTCTCCCTTGACCC
>CM053622.1:170894666-170928589 GCA_028646595.1 Phalanger gymnotis | reverse complement strand
AAAAAAAAAAGTTTTTGCGTTCAACTAGAAAATAAGATACACAGGCAATGGGGCATAGAAATTTATCTTGCCCTGCAAGAAAGGAAGGGTAAAGGGGATGGGAGGGGAGTGGGGTGACAGAAGGGAGGACTGACTGGGGAACAGGGCAACCAGAATATATGCCATCTTGGAGTGGGGGAGAGGGTAGAAATGGGGAGAAAATTTGTAATTCAAACTCTCGTGAAAATCAATGCTGAAAACTAAATATATTAAATAAATAAATTAAAAAATATAACTCTTTATTAGAATAACCAAATTATCATAAAATTAAAACAACCAATCATAAAGCACAAAATATTTTAAAAGCACATGTTAATAGAAAACTAAATGAGAGTATAAGTAATGTATCAATCTGTAACTCTTATTTTTATCCTAGCTAAATTTGATCCTAACCTTATAAATAGACTCTGAGCAAAGTAGTCCTGAATTGTAGCTTAGTGTCTGAAACTCTTCTGGGCTTGATTGTGGCTCAGAGATTTAGACAGCTCTTCTAGCTACTATCATCCTTCTAGGTTATGACTCAAGTTAATGGAATAAATTCTACATCTTTCAGTTTGCATTACTTGCAGAAGTGACCCCCTCTTCATTTTTAACTGTATTTAGCTCTCCCAGACTTTGAAAAAAGAGAAAGTAGAAGATGAAAGAAAACATGCACCATATAAATATATACCAGTGTTTTTCTTCTTAAAACATTAATGCCCTATGAAGCTTTGTAGTTTTCTCTAGTCTGCAGCTCTAGGCTTTGTTTTCCTTCTGTGTAAAACAAGATGATTGGATTAAATGATCTCAGAAATCTTTTCCAACTCAATTCAGATTCTGTGATTCTTTAAGATGTTCCAAGTTTACTTTTTATTTTCCCCTTTTCTATCAGATTTTGTCTGCTAGGAGTGATTAGAAACAGGATTACAAATCTAACAGCTCTTACTACTGAGTTCATGGGGTAACTCTAGAGGTAGAAGAAACCTCAAAGGCCAACCAGTGCAAACTCAGTCACTGCCAGTAACTGAGACTTAGGGACTTTTAAGTGTCTCACTTGAAGAGTCTGACATGGAATGATCTTTAGAGGTGATATCTGGACTCAAATTTACTTGATTTGGTGGAGTCAATGTTCATTTCACTGTACCACATGTTTCTAGATTCTCTTTGCTAGTGAATAATAGCTGATTGATAAAGAAGAACTTTGTTACAGAAATGTCCCTAGTGCTATGGGTATGAGAGCAATGACAAACAACATGTCTTCATTTAGGACAATCTTCTTCTCCTTCTCTTTCTCCTTCTTCTTCATCTTCTCTTTCTTCTTCTTTTTCTTCTTCATCTTCTTTTCTTCTTCCCTCTCCTCCTCTTCTTCTTCTCTTCTCATCATCATCATCACCATCATCATCATCATCTTCTTCTCCTCTTTCTACTCCTCTTGCTCTTCTTCTTCTTTTCCTCATCCTCCTTCTCCCTCCTCTTCTTCCTCTTCATTCCATCATCATCATCTTCTCCTCCTCTTCCTCCTCCTTCTTTTCCTCCTCCTTCTCCTTCTTTTCCCTCCTTTTCTTCTTCTCTTCCCATCATCATCATTATCATCATCATCATGTTCTTCTTCTTCTCCTTCTCTTCCTCCTTATCCTCCTCCCTCCTCCTCTTCTTCCTCTTCTTTCTTTCCATCATCATCATCCACCCATCATCATCATTACCATTATCATCATCATCTCCTCCTCCTCTATCGTAAGTCTCTTTATGCTGTAAGGGAAGTAGCCACTCAGAATTCAGATCCTACTAACAACTGGCATCGAATCTTTAACTTACTCCATTTCCAACCCGAGCTGGTTCATCCCTCTTTAGGTAACTTGGTAGCCACCTGCTCCCAGGGTTCACTGTATTGGTGCTAGACCTAGCTCAGATGCCTAGATTACCCTACTGTAACTCATAACTCCCAAGCTCAACTGATCCATTAGTTTCAGACCTTCTGGTATAGAAGAAAATATAACAAAACAAAAATGTATCTCAAACATTTGAGAACATCATTGAAAGGAATGTAGTTCAATTTAATGTTGAACTACCTTGAGCTTGTAGTTTGCCTAGCATCTGACAAATGCCATAATCTAAGCATTGCTATATTTTGGGACCCATTGTTCTAGAAGAAGAACTTAGAATGAATGAGGCTTGGACGCTGTGATTGCTTTTTTTCCCAGAACTGCCTCATGGAGTGTGTTGTTTAGGAGATAGAATTGCTTCTGCTGTGGACCTCTCTAGACTTGTGACATGGGTAATTCCAGTGCACAGGATGTGCAGCAATGGTTCCCCTTCCTGATGTCAGTCTAGAGAGCAGAGCCATATCCAAAAGAAGAGAGGTAGATTTTACATTGATGTAAGGAAAAAATGTCCAAAAGTAGATTAGATTACCTTGGGAGTAAGTGTATCTTTCCTCACAGCAGGTCTTCCTTCAGAACTTAGTATTCATCAAGGATGTTGAGGTTTGACCCACAGAGAATTCACGTTCAGGGTCAGTTCTAAGAGTGTGGGACACTGTGATTGCTATTAGGTATTGATATGAACTAAGCAGTAGTAGATATCACACCCAGGGAAGATCTCAAACTGAGCAATTATATATTCTTAAACAGTTGTATCTGGACAGTGAGACTCATCTTGGAATTTGCTTGTGAATGCAGTGCTAGAGAGAAATCAGGGAATATATGGGAGGAATCAGATGGAGGGCTGGGAAGGATCTCCTAGCAATTTACTGGAAGCCAATCATGTTTATAGTTTCTTTATAGGCTCCGTTTGAGTTTTTCTGTCATGGAGCATGGTGTTTTGTATAAAATAGTTTGTATAAAGTTAGTATAATTTATTTTCTTGAAGAATCTGTGTGAATATCCATATATATGTCCAAGAATGGGGGGGGGGGAATATTTTGTGGGAGGAGAGAGAGAAGAGGAATAACATTCATTTGTTACTTTCTTCATTGTGAAATGTCACTATGTAAATAAAGTAATCAGCTGGGAGTAAGTATAGGATAAAAGGATCACAGGTATGCTGCTTAAGAGCCAATCATAGATTAAATTGATATGGAAAATATCACAACCTTCTTTCTTCTCACCAATCTATGCATCACAGGTCTCATTTATCTTTGGACCACTTGTTTGGAAACATGGCTTCTTTGTTAACAGAATGAAAGTCATGAACACACTATAAAGTATAAGTGGGTCTAGAGTTGAAATATAACCTGAAGGACACAGGGGTCATAATTTTAGGCCCAGAGTCCCATAACAACTCTTCAATCAACTCCACCGCCAATGTGTGAAGCATATTTTCTCTCTACTCTAACTTGATACGTGATCCTGAGGGATAAAAAATTTCTGAAGATTAATGAGTTGCTAATGACTTAGTTGTCTCTCTATTGAGGTAATATGGTAATAACAGTCAAATGAACCATAATGGGAAAAAAAGTTCTAAACATGTAATAGCCACGTTTATATAATTCATATATGTGACAGATCACTTATTACAAGGGGATAAAATAAAATGTGAAAATTGAATCACATAATTTTTTTTGTCAGTCAGTTAATTGATTTTCTTACTATCTTTACCAAAAAGTAAGGAGAACTTGTAAGAAAATAGTTGTCTCTTTCTTTGATAGAATAGTGCAGAGTTCTTCAAGATGGAGGAGAAAATGTCCATTTGAAAAAAAAAACAGTCTTTTTGTGGCCCACAGATGGTTCAGGAACTAACAGTAACCCCTTGAGTGATTGTACTTTTGATGTTGCAACAGATAGCTTATATATTCTATATTTCAAGCATTTTATTCTTTGCTGTAAGGCATTTGAAATTGGATTTGGGGGAAAACTGTGATCTTTCCATTATTATAAAATAAATTCTTGGAAAGCTTGAGGGGGTTTACCAGTAATTGTTAATGAGGCTTTGTTAACAAAGGATGCTACTTCAATGGAATGATAGTATAGTAAAATAGATATACTGCCAGAACTACTTATTTTTTGTCATACTGAAGCATTGGACTCTACGTGGTCTAAGGGAAGTGAAAGGACTCTTCACTGCTAGGTCAAAAGTTCAAGTCAGAGACAGGAGGAATCTTTTTTTTTCTTTTTTTTATCCTTAGCTCTAAGCACGGTATTTGTCACACAAGTACTTGATATTTGCTTGTACACTGACTTAGTTAATCCTGAACAATATGACGATATTCTTTGCTACGAACAAACAAAAACAATTTTGGATGGTGATGCCCATAGAACTTTGGCAGCTGAATCATCCAAAGTCAAAAAGAATCTAAATTGGGCTGGGGGTGAGAGGAGAGTGCAGAAATGACAAAGATGTTCATTGGTATCAAAACCAGGAGAAGTAGGAGAGACAAACAGAAGATAATATGGAATCAACACAGGACAATATGGCATCAACACAGAAAAAGGCTGCTTCAGTAGCTCTGGTTTCCATGTTGAGACTGCAATAGCAAGGCCACACCTCTGGGCCCTAGAAAACTCATGAGGCATGTGCTGAGAAGAAGCTAGAGGTATCGCCAGAGCAGAGCAGCCTGCAGCAAGGAAATTCAACCAGAAGAGCAATCAACATCCCAATCCAGATGGCTAGTGGCTGTCTTTGAAGAGATGCCAGAGACCAACTGAGTCGGCCTAGTTTCTGGGTCCCCAACTGACTTGGCTTTGACCCTTTGGGAGGCTATGAATAGAAAAGCAAATGGGGGGATATTTAGGCCAAGAGTGGCAAAGCATTATGAATGTTTGCTAATGCTAGCATTGGAAATCTTTACTCACTGCCATTGGAAGGGACTCATGGGGAACAGCTGAATCTAAGTACCTTAGCTTTGTCTAAGAAATCCTGGGGTTGGAGTGTGTCTATAGTTAAGTGACCCTTAAGTTAAGACTTAAGTGTCACTAAGTCTGAGACAATCCATGGATATAGGATCAACGTGGTGGTTGTATCCATATATATATTTGGTGTTATTTACTTTTAAAAATCATTTCTTTGATCATGAGTAAAGAAAATATATAAAGTTAAACCATGTTTGTGCAGCACACCATTATGCTATTATGTTCACATGATTAGGGTTCATTGAAATATAGCAGATCGAGGAGGAGAATTGGGTTTTCCTCATATTCCGATCGGGTGAATTCACATTCCCCATGCCCACCAGAGCAAGTGGGGCTGGGGAGGGAATAGGTTCTTAAAATGGAAACCACAAACTAGTTCTCATTTCTTTGTTTTTAATTTTGGTAATCGTATTTGATGTAATTGGTTTCCTTTGTAATCATATGTATTTTATGTTATGCATTTAAAAATATTATTCTGAGAAGGTTTCCTTAGGCTTCCCCAGATTGTCAAAGGGGTCCTTGATACCAAAAAGGTCAAGAACTTTTCTTCCAGACTACAGAGGTAAGCAGCTGCTCCCCACAACAGGACAGAACTGGAGGTAGCAGTTCCCTAAGGAAGATAGAGACTGTCACTTTCTTCAAGTGCCCCTGGAGTTGGGTAGAGTGTACAATGACCAGGATGAACATGATATTGCCAGCACCTGGGAGCTCATAATTGAAAAAGGCCAGGAAACTGGGAAGAGTGACCTCTAGTGGTTAAAATACATTTTGTTATTTAATTCTTTTATTCTTGGTTGTGGGCTGAAAGCAAAAAATTCAAATGGAGGATCAGTAAGAGGAGAAACTTATGAGAGTGAGAGACAAGTGAGGAAATAGAGCAGGAGGTTACAAATGTAGTAGGATCATAGAATGAGGATAGTGTTCTCTGCCCATCTGCTCAGAGCTCACACCTTATATGTGCAGGATTATGGAAGCTACTCAGAATCTGCCTATGAATTTTGCCTGGGAGCGTGAGATAGAGCAAGAGAATGGGGAAGCTGGAAGAAAGGGAGGATGGGCAGAATAGAGAGTAAGAAGAGGAAGGAGTTACATGTTAGGGAGACAGGGTAAGCAACACCCAACTGGGGAATAAAGTGTGGGCTCCTTAAGGTTGCTGGACTGCTCCCCTCCTTCGTAAGAATTCAGTTGAATTGCAATGCACAAGAATAATCCAGATAGTGGTTCTGGAGTCAGAGTTAACCCAGACAGAGGAATTGTGGGGACTCTATACCACCTTGAAACCCTCCTCCCATTTTATGCAGAACATTGCCTTTGGGGTGATTAGCCTAGGATAGAAGGAGTTGGGAAGCACCACTGGAGTTCTCCAGGGAGAATCTGAGACATGTCTGACTTCAGGCTAATCGGCTGAAGAGCATGTCAGGTGTTATCTGCTGGGAGCTGAACATTACAACTCCCAGCAGAGATGTATGAAGGATTGAAAACAGCTAGATTTCAGGCTGGAGAGACAGTATCGTGACTCACAGTTCAAATTCTGCACTGCCTCTAACAGGATTCTTACCAGCCTCCCAGTAGCCAGCCTAAACCTTTTAACAAACAATTGCGCAATGATAAATAAGCCACTATTGGAGAGGAGGATGATCATTTGCAGTCTTTCTAGGAAGGATGTGAACTGGTAACCAATTTAGGTGCAGGGATTTTTTCCCTCCCTTTAAATATCATTTATTCTGTGAATTGCACATTACTGAAATGAACAGGAGACCCCAGTGGGACTTAATTAGAGAAGTTTGAACTGGGAAGTGACAGTATCCATGCTGTTTTGCAATGGTGTGCTAGCCCTTGTTCCTGTCTCTGGTAGCGGCACAATTAATATCCTGTATCTAGTTTTAATAGAGGCAGTAACTCTAGTAAGGCACATTATTGCTTCTTGGCCCAAAGAGAAATGTTCATGTATTTCTCTTCTTGCTGTTATCTGTCAAACAGATTGGCTTCATCTGTGCCCTGAGACATTACACATTCAGGGAAGCAGTTGTTTCCATATGTCTTATGGGAAAGCTATCATTTTTCAAAAAGGCACGAGGTGCAGGGAACCTTTTTAGGGCTGGCTTTCCCTCTGCACATATTAGGTGGTAGCCATTACCACATTTCCAGTCCATACCACTAATATGGGAAATGGGGTTTCTATATCCTACAAGTTTGTATTTATTTCTTTGGGAGACGGGGCTGTAAAGCTGTTTCCTGATGTACAACAACAGCTGCAAAACATCTCTCCAATCACCATAAGAGAACACAGCCAAGATCTAAGGGGAAAAAATGGTTAAAGGAAAGCTACTAGGAGCCAAATGGCCATTTGAAGAATAAATTAATAATATGATTCTGAGACTCATATCTTTGGTTTATTCACCAAGGGTGTCAGATGTTATAGGCAAGGCGTTAACCTTTTTTCATTTAATGTGTGCTAGCTGTGCTTCTGCTGCCTATAAAAATTTAATAGCCCTAAGATGCAGGTTTATATGGTGGATTGTTGCCTATGACCTTGAGTAGGCAGCATGATGTTGTGAATGGAGACCTGGATTTAAAATGAGGAAGATTTGAGTTTGAATTTTGCTTCAGATGTGTGTTAGCTATGTGACCTTAGGTAAGTCACTTAACCTTAGTTTCCATATCTGCAAAATGGAGATAATAACATCTACTTCTCACTTGTAAGGATCAAATCATACATATATGTATATATACATGTATGTGTATGTGTATATATACACACATGCTTGTGTATATACGTATATATGTCTAATGATCTATAGACCTTAAAGTGTTATTTTAATGTAAGCTATCGGCATCATCACCACCATCATCATCTTCCAAGTGCCAGAATAGCAAGTGTTCCAAACTGAGTCAGGCAATGTGGGCTACAAGAGAAGGCAGTGGAAAGCAAGCCATAAAGTCTGAGTTTTGTTTCCAACTCTGTCATCTGTGATTATTTTAAGTCTGTTTTATTTCCTAAATCTCTCTAATAACATATAAAACTGGTAAATTAAGGCATCTTCTCTGAATATTCAACCAAAAGGAATTGCACTTCCTATGATCTCTATTAAATAACAGCAAACGACATTCACCTGACCAAACCATGCTGATTCTAGGAAAACAAAGAGGGTCTCATAAGCGAAAGACATGATATTCAACGACTGTTCAGGGTCATCCAATACCCTGAGAGCTCAAGAGGAACAAGAAACTCCCAGGGATAGTCAACCATTCCAGAATATATACTTATTTCAAGAAAGTATGATTTCATTAGGTTGGACTTTTCTTTGCCTGCACAGATGGCAGCCCCTCCACGTCTTTAGCCAACAGTCTTTGTGAGTTGCTGTGGCCAAAAAATCCATCACCTGCTGGCCTTCCTTCTGGTGATGAACTTATATGAGTTCAGTTAGACTGGTCCTCAGATGACAGACATGTTATCTTTTCACCAGTTTCATATTTAAAGCCTGGATAATTTTGTAGGATCTGCCAATGCTTGGGTTCTACTGGCAAAACTCTGGACAACCCCAGCCACACACATGCTGTGAGGAGGTGTTGGAGATCTAGAAAGATACTTTCTTTTTAATAAATAAACTGTTCTCAGTTTATCTCAGTTACCTAGATAAGACCTCATATTTACACAGGATCCATTTAAAACAGTCTGTTATAATGGAAAAGAGCATTGACCTGGGGATCAGGGAAACTGAGGTCTTGTCACCAAGTAGCTGTGTTATTTTGGACAAAATCTGATCTCTCTGGGATTTACTTGCCTTGTTTATTAAATGGTGGGTACTGACATGTCTCTCTGAAGAACTTCGGAATCAATTGAGTGACATGGAAGATACTGGCATAGGACTGCCCAGCATGGCAGGCCTGCATCAAAGAAGGCACTGTGTTTTATAAGCAAAGCAAAATTACAGTAGCTCAAAAGATATATGACATACTCAAATTTTGACAGCTCTATTCCAAATGTTCATATATACCCTCTGTGCTCAACCTGTGGGAGAGCCTTCAGAGCTTGTATTAGTCTGATCAACCACAGCTGGATACACTGTACCTTGACTCCAATATAGTGGTGTCACTTTGGTCTTCTTTGAGAATGGACAACATTCAATTGAAGGCCTCCAGGCTTTTTTATCTTCCACTATCTCCTGAAGTGTATCTAAGTCCATGTTCATTGTTTCTATGGCACTATCTATCCATCCCATCCTCTGCCATCCCCTTTTCCATTTGCCTTCAATCTTTTCCAACATCAGAGTCTTTCCCAATGAGCCTCATCTTTTCATTATGTGGCCAAAGTATTTAAGCTTCAGTTTCAGCACTTGACCTTCCAGTGATTAACCTGAATTAATTTCTTTAAGGATTGACTGATTTGATTTCCCTGTTGTCTAAGGAACTCCCCAAAGTAGTCAGCACTATAATTTGAATGCATGGATTCGGTGGCACTCAGATTTCCTTACAATCCAACTCTCACAGCCATACATTGCTACTGGACAGACCATAGCTTTGATCATATGGACCTTTGTTGGCAAGGTTACGTCTCTGCTTTTTACTATGCTGTCCAGATTTGTCACAGCTTTCCTTCCAAGGAATAAGCATCTGTTAATTTCATTGCCGCAGTCACTGTCTGCAATGATCTTTGAGTTGTATCAACTCAGGTACAGCGATGTGAAGGGATTTGCCAAAAATTACTTCTGCCTTCTGTCTGAGATTATCTCCCTTTTCTCACATTTGTACACAATTGTTTGTGTGTTGTCTCCCGCATTAGATTGTGAGATCCTTGAGTTGAGGGATTGGCTTTTGCCTCCCCTTTCATCCCTGGGATTTAGTGCAGTGGCAGGAGCATAGCAGAGGCTTAATAAATGCTTGTGTCCTTGATCTGGAAGTGACATTTAGGAGTTGAACATGGCCCATGTGAGTACCAATCCAGTTCTCTTTGTAGCGCACTATGCTACTGAATAAAGGGCTTTGTGTCGGCATAATGGTACCAAGACCAGCAAAAATTCCTTTCTTTCAGAAAAAGGGGCAAGAATTGAGGGCAGCACATTTTCCTTTATATTCGTGGATATTGCCTGCCTTCAGTTTAATCAAATCTGTAGCACATATCTTGTAGTAAAATCTAAAATTATAAAATTTGAATGCCTGTTAACAAATAACATTAAGTTCATTAAAAACAAATAAATAAATTTAGGTATTTCAGGGTTCCTCGAAGCCCAGAATGAGAAACATTGATCTAATGTAATAATGCCTATAAGTCTTGTAATCTGAAATTGATGAGCATGAAACATGCCTTTGTTCAAACCATTGACAAAAATATCAAACCACACAGGAATAAGGGCAGTTCCTTAGGACTCTTCACTGGAGACCTACTTCCAAGTGGACAATAACTTTCCAAGTCTGGCCAGTTAACCAGTTTTGAAACCCTGTCTCTACATCTTCTCCATAAGATTTTTATAAAAGACTTTAGCAAAAGCCTTGCTAAAATCTAGAAGTATTCTATTGACAACATTCCACTGTTCTATCAAAAAAAAGTAGTGCTGTAGTAACAACAAATGTCAATTCTTTTGGTACCTATCTATGTAGCCAGGTAACTTAAATTCACCAAGCTTGGCTTGGTTCTCTCCTATAATCTTTTTCCTTATCTAGGAAACTTTTCCTTAGCTAAGGACTAGACCCAGTGGTTTCTTTGGTAGAAGAAACTATTGGTGAGGAATTGCCTCTACCACTGCAGGTTACCACCTTCACTGTAACTTAGTCTTAAACAGCTGTATAGTGTACTGAGAGTTTAAGTGACTTGCCAAGTGTCACATAGCCATTAGGTATCAGAGACAATACTTAAACCCATGTATTCCAGCTCTAAAGACAGTTTGTTATCCACTACTCTATGCTGCTTCTCTTGGGTAACCATTTTTGTTCTGTCTGGTCCAGAGACTACTCTCATTAGCTCTATCCTTTATATTCCAAAGGACATTTATCTTAGTAATGAGAGATGAGCCAAAAACCCCTGCTCTCTCTCTATCACTGCATCCACTTTGAGCAGTGGGTCTATTGCTGTTTTAAGATTTTCCTTCAATATAGTCTAAAAAAGACAACAAAAAACCTAAATCCTTTTAAAAATGTCGTTAGTTTTCTTTGCCAGGCTATGATCATTGTGTTCTTTAACCTGCCTACCCAAACTATAACACCAATTTTACAGGATCACTCACTGTTTTTGTATTTATCCCCTGTTATATGTACTTATTTCTGTCTTCTGTGCATATCTTTAAAAATTGAGTTATTTGGTGAATTCTCAGTGTATTCATATTGACCCATTCAGCCAACTCCTATTTTCCATCATCATCAAAATTACTTTTTTGTCTCTTAAGAATTTCATTTTTGAATTTCTTATCCTGAACTGACTTCCCTTTGGAGAATTTTTGTTGATGAGATCCTATTTGTTCTTCCCCTGAACTGCTTGATATTTATTTGTTTTTCTAATTTGTGATGCATGCCAGCCTATTTAATTACACTCCTTCTCTATCACAAACTCTTGGAGGTAGTATTCCCTTTCTTTCACATTTCCCCTCAGGTCTAGCTCAGAAACTAGTTCCTTCAATTCCCACCTCTTAGTGGGACAGGTCCAGAATAGATTTTTTCTTCATAAAAGTCTCCACCTTTTGAAGAATGAAATTACCTTTAAGATACATCAAAAAATCATTTGCTATTTTGCTTTAGGCAATGATAGAGCTCTAGCAGATGTCTGGATAATTGAAGTCCTCCATCCCTACAATGTCATGCTATGTGTCAGGCTTATAATCTGTTCCCCAAGATCATATATTTCTTTTCCAGGTGGTTTGTAGTATGCTGTGATGATAATATTGCTGCTTATTTTTCTCTCTACTGAACTTGACCCCAACGTTCTCTATCATTCTTCTGCTTTCTAGTTCTAGTATTTCCTTGAAAGTCCCTCTTAATGTACAATGGTACTCCCGTCCTCCAACACCTTTTTTGTTTAACCTATCATTTTTCATTTGAGCAACATATATACATCCAGAGGAAAATTCTAGCCCTAGGTTTTATCTCACCAAATCTCAGAGATACCTATGAGGTATGATTTGTTTTTTTTCTGGGAGAACCACTCATTCATATTCACTCATTGCCTTACTATTGTGTAATAAGGAGAGAACAGTCCTGAATCAAATTTGTTAAATTCCTTATCACTGAAACATAATTGAAACTGTTATACATAATCCAACAAGTACAGGAATTTCTTCCAGGGACTCTATACCTCTGTTTCTTTGATCTGGTATAATTAGATTACAATAAAGAGTAAACTTATTCTAGACATGGGCAACTCACATCTAGAGAGAGAGAGAGAGAGAGAGAACAAAAACTTAAAGTTCTAACACATACTTCCTTGTATAAGTACATTTTAAAATTAAAAGATATTTTGTTAAAATAATAATATAAATATTTAAGAATCTAAAGATACATATGGGCAGAGAGGTAGCACAGTGGCTAGAATTCTAGGCTTAGAGTCAGGAAGACTCATCTTCCTCAGTTCGGATCTGGCCTCAGACACTTTCTAGCTGTGTGACCCCGGGAAAGTCACTTAACCCTGTTTTCCTCAGTTCATCATCTGTAAAACAAGTTGGAGAAGGAAATGGCAAAACACTCTAATCCTTTTGTCCAGAAAACCCCAAATGGGGTCATAAAGAGGTGAACAGGACTGAAAAATGACAGAACTGCAAGAAAAAGATACACACATATATTTATATACATGTACATATATACTTATTATATTATTAATTTATATTATATGTTTCATATATTATATATAGCATAATATATAATAATATAGAATATAATTAATATGATATATATAATGTTATGTTATTTATTAATATATATTTATATACATATTTATTTATGTATATATGCATTTATGTTGCCTGGTAAACTATATACATGCATGCATACATGTGTATACATATATAGATGTGTGTATATACATATATGTATTTAACCTGGTTAAATATATATACATACAAAATAAATATTTTGTATATATTATAGAAACTAAAATGCAAAACAAATAAATTCTATCCTGAACTTATGCATAGACTCATTTCACTGACTTTGTCTTTACTTAGCTTAGTCTAACTGTTCTTAACTTTGACTCACCTATAGAGCTATAAAGCTTTGAAAAAAAGGCTCAACTCCCATCTTTTGACAGATTAATAAGCTGTTGAAATTTTGGTCAATAGTCAAATAGTTTTAGCCATTCTGTCTTATCAGCGATGTTCTCACAGCCTTCTGATCACAACATGGAAACATGCTGCTTTACCTCATCCTAGTCTCTGCTGAGTTCAGTGCCATATTACCAAGTACCTGTTGTTCATTTTGAACAGGCCATCCCTCAAGTATCTCAAACTCAAAACGTCTAAAAGAGAAGTTATCATCACCTCCTGCTCCCCAAAAATCCACCCTTCTTCAAAACTTCCTTATTTCTGTCAAGGGCACCACTGTCCTCATAGTAATCCATGTTTAAGGCCTTAGTGTCATCCGTAGATCTTCAGTCTCCCTTACCTCCCATATGTGGTCAAAAAACAAATCAGCCCTTTGGCACCTTTCTCCTTCTCTCCATTCACACAGACATCATCCTAACACAAGCCACCATAAACTCTTGTCTGAACTATTGTAATAGCCTCCCAACTGATGTCCCTGCCTCAATAACATCTTCCCCTCCCTAACCATCCCTCTCGTAGTTGCCTAAGTTATTAAAGCAAAGTTGAGTTCTGACCATTTCATATATCATCACAATTTAATAACTCCAATAGTTTCCTCTGCAGTGTCTCTAGGGTCAAATATACACTCCCTTGTCACTTAAAACTTTTTATAATCTGGCCCTAACCTACTTTTTTGTATTGTTTCATATCATTTCACTCCTTGCAATCCATGGTCCTACAGACTAGATATCTTGCTATTACTCAGAAATAGTACTCCCCTCTATATTTTTGTGTTGGCTGCCCTATGATTGGAATGTATCCCTTTCTCATTTTCGCTTTTAGGAAACCCTGGTTTTCTTAAGTGCCACTCTCTTCATAAAGGCTTTTTTCCTCTCCATCCTACCCCCCGCCTACTAGTGCTCCAATATTAACTTGCTTTTTATGTGTTTTCTGTCTGTTTGTCTCTCTCTGTCTCTCTCTGTCTCTCTCTGTCTCTCTCTCTGTGTCATCTAATCTACTATCTGCTAAAATATACAAAATGTATATATGTGTGTGTATATATATGCACATACATCCATACAAAGATAAAGAGAACTAGTCCCTGCCTTTGAGGAGTGTATATTTTAAAGGGGAATGCAGCTCTCTCCCCCATTAGAATGCAAACTCCTCAAATTTCTTCATCCTTGTTTCCCTAGTTGCCGGCATAGTTCCTGGCACACAGCAGGTGCAGAATAAATGCTTATGAATGGACTGAGAAATAAATTCTAGACTTTTGCAGAGTCTACTTTCTTTCTATATCTAGTCCCTTACAGGATTTTAAAAAAATTATCTCCTTTTTCCAACGTGATGGGAGCAGGAAAGCCTTACGATACATGTAGTAAATGCAGACAGTTTCCTTTCCTCTAATTCCCATTGGTTTCACATATTACACAGTAATGTCACTCAATAAATGGCTAATTAACAATAAATCACTTCTTACTAATATGAGCTTTGCATTATTTTTAATAGAACCCAATAGAACAGTTTTAAAAGGCAGTTTTATAGAACTACAGAGGAATTACATAGTAGTCATCCCATATGGAAAAGGTCTGATCCACATCCTTGCACGTTGTTTTGAAAGGGTTTTCAGAAAATTAGCTTGTAGGTCATGATATAGAAGCCATCACCTCCCCATACTTCTCTTAGCTATGCTAAAGGCAATTTACTTCATTTATTCACGCAGGTTATTGTTTTGGCATGAATAGCTCGTGTTATGTGCTTACAGCACTTTTTTTGCCCATAAATAAAGTGGTTACAACCTCATTTTTACATCCTCTGAAAAACAACATGTTGCCCCTGGCCACCTATAGAGAGGATGATTCATTCTATGTAGAGCTGAACTTTTTTTTTCTCTCCATACATAATTGCCCTGTTCTTTGCCCTAATTCATTTTACTCTTTTGTTTGAGAGATAGTGTCGTATAGTATATTGGACAGAGACCTGGCCTTAGAGTCACGCAGACTTGGATTAAACTCCTGCTTCATATTTACTGGCTGTGTGGCCACAGGCAAGAACTTAACCTCTCACTGCCCTAGGGCAGCTCTCTAAAATGACAAAATGCAGAGCAGATACTGATCTAAATCAGTAAAGAATTTGCTCATTGAAAGTTCCTTATTAAATCATATTAAAAGTCTGGTTTCTTATCATACAAAAACAACACAACACAATAACCACAACAACACAACAAAACAGAGACCTAGTTACACCTAATATATTTTTTTTCCAATCACTCCCCCGACTTCTTACTCACTTAGTTCTCCAACATAACTCTTTGCTGTTTTTATCCCTTTCTAGTATTTCAAATCCTTCTGCCTCTCTAAAGATTTAGTCCTTGACCCCCTTCTTTCTTCCTGTTCACCCCTTCACTCAATGACCTCATTTGGTTGAATGCTTTAGTTACAACAGCTATGCTGACAATTCCAGATCCTGTCCCTCCACCCTTGACCTCTGTCCCAATGTATCACTAATCTGTCAATCACAGATCCCCTCCTGGGCATTCCAGCTCAAACTCAACCTATTTAAGGAGAGATAATCTTTCCTTCTGTGCCTCCAACATCCCACTGCTCACATCACCTTGGGCAACTCTCTTGCCTGTTCTGGCACACAGTTTCAATGAATGTCAGTATGGAGTTGGATGTCTAAAGACAGATAATTCCATAGTCTGGGGCCATTATAGCCAGTGGGGTTTATGTCCATGTCTGGACATACTAGGGACAGTCAACATTTGATTCTGAAAAGGAATAATTACTAATTACTAAAGGCCAAGCAGAATGAGTAATTGGTTTCATAGCAGCAATTATCTTTCAGCTAGAAAGTCAAAATACTTTATTTTTCATTTAATCCTCTTGGAAGGTAGAGGGATACATGGGCCTAAGTCCTCTGTAAAGTACTCCAGGGAAGGAATTAACCCCTTCTGGTCAGTTAGATAACAGAGTAAATTAGTACTTCAGGCATCCTATGTAGCTGTAGGATGGTGCAGTAACTAAAGTCTTCAAGCTAGGCTAGACCCGAGTTCAAATTCTGCCTGTAAGTCACTTAACCTCTGCATGCTTCCATTCCTTTATCCAAAAAAAGGGGATAATAAATAAAAGCACCTACCTCCCAGCATTGTTGTGAGGATAAAATGAAATAATATTTGTGAAGAATTTTGCAAACCTTAAAGCACTATATAAATGCTAGCTATTATTATGCTAAATATTGCAAAAATCCCAATGATTTATGCCCTATTTGGAGGAAGGTGAGTTTGATTTATTGAAATGCATGGATTTTAAGATATGTTAAAGTAATTTTTAAAAATTGCTTTCAATTTGCATGACCACATGGGTAGAAACTATTTCAAATTTCTTGCCTTCTTAAGGAAGGAGGAGGAGAGGAAAGGAGAGAGGGAGAGAATTTGGAACTCCAAATTTTAAAAAATAATGTTAAATTTTTATTTGAATGTAATTGAGCAAAACATTCTAAGAAAGAAGAGATTTCTCTTTTTGTCTCTGGAAACCTATGACTGCCTTAAAAGGGATGAATCAGCAACATCTATTAAACCCCGAGAATTCAAAGACCAAAGTGAAATTATCCAAGTCCTCAAGTAGTTTATATTCTAAATTTGGAGATTATGTCTACATTTACAAGTATAGATAGAATGTAGAAAAAATGAGTTGGGGTATTTTTGTCACACTAGGAGCTGGGGGTGGGGGAGGAGGGGAACCTGAAAAACTTCGTGAAGTAAGCACCTTCCAAGTGAGCTAGGGGCTCAGTGAATAGAATGCTGAGCCAGGAGTTAGGAGGACTCTTTCCTGGTTTCAAATCTGGCCTCTAACAGTTACTATTTGTGTGACCCTGGGCAAGTCACTTAACCCTATTTGCCTCAGTTTCTTCAGCTGTAAAATGAGCTAGAGAAGGAAATGGGAAATCATTCTAATATCTTTTCCAAGAAAACCCCAAATGGGGTCATGAAGAGTTAGATGAGACTGAAAGGGCCAAACAACAAAATTCTTGAGTATTAATCTTTACATACAAAGAGCTTTCAAAGTCTTGACAAGGAAAGTGGCTGCTCCAAATAAGTCCTGTTTAGACCTGTCTCTGAAAATGAAGTGCAGTATTCCTTTTGGGGCTGTGGTGCCTTGGCAATATGATTAGACTGCCAGAGAATTAATAATGTTCTCTGATCAAGATCCCATAAATTTATGACTATATATGTTCCCAACATATTTACATAAAAATTATACCTTTAAAAAAGACTGGCAAATAGAGAGATTGAACTACCATTAAAACCCATTATATTTTTAGAATAAAAAATTGCAACTAATTTTATGATCCAGTTAAGGACATATGCTGGTATAGGATAGTGACATTCCAGTCCAGGAAATGGTTACTGTGTTCACCATTAGATGATGGGGGAGAGTATCCCTTTCCCTCAGTACTACTTTTGAAAAGGGGAGATTTCTCCCAGTAACATCCAGCACTGCAGAAGATAGAATATGGATTTTGGAGTCAAAGAGCATGGCTTTGATATCTGCTGTTGCCACTTAACTAAATGTATGATGTTGCACCAGCCATTTCCCATCTCTGGGCTTTAGTCTTTTCATCTAATAGGTATGAGTGGGAGTGAACTAGCTGAGCTCTTAGGTTGCTTCCATTTCCAAATCCTGTAAGCCATAGAGGGTATTTTTTTTCTCTATAGAGCTTAAAGGAATTTGATCTTACACCAGAGATGGAGTTGAAGTATACTATAAATCTAATTTCACATGAATAGCACAGTTCAAACACCTTTCTGTCATTAACACTACAGTTATGATTTAGGCTTCAAAATACTTGATCTCTTCTAGGCATCAACTGTCTTCTGTCTTGACCTTTTAGTTTACTACTGTTCAAAGTGAGTTCATTCATGAATACTAGGTGGATCTACTAGCTGAATGTACAGAGATACTTTTTGGGATTCTGAAGGAATTAGAGTATTTCTATCTGGACCCTAGGTTTACCCCTTGGTTTTTAATTGAAACATTAATTATTTTTAATTGAAACATTAATGGACATTAGGAACACCTCACTCATCAATTTGGGTATGTTACCATCTGTAAGGACTCAAAAGACTTCTAATTCTTGAAAAGAACATAATAAATGTTGTCTTTTTTACACTTTCACTTTAGCATTTTCTATGCTGTTCCCCATCCACCTCAATGCTTTTTGTTTCCACTTTCTCACCACTGTGTCCTCATTTTTCAAAGCTCTGTACTGTTCTGTTTCTTATTTTAACTGATTCGGAGTGGAGTGAGCAGAACCAGGAGACATTTCACACAGTAACAGCAATAATGTGCACTGACCAACTTGGATAGACTTAGCTTTTCACAGCAATATGGTGATCTATGACAATTCCAAAAGACTCATGATGGAAAGTGCTATCCACATACAGAGAAAGAGCTATGGAGTCTGAATGAATTTTGAAGCATACTGTTTTCTCTTTTTTTTGTTTTTTCTTTCTCATGACTTTCCTCTTTTTTCCTGATTCTTCTTTCACAACATGTCTAATGTGGACATATGTTTAATTTTGATTGTACATGTATAACCTATATTAGATTGTTGTCTTTGGGTAGGCGATGGAAGGAGAAAAAAAAATTAGAAGTCAAAATCTCATAAAAGTGAATGTCGAAAACCATCTTTGCATGTAATTGGAAAAAAATAAAATACTATTAAGTGGGAAAAATAATTTTCTTTTTGTAACATCCCCTTCTTGATCTCATATTCTTATTTGCATTAAAAATCCTTAATGATTTCTAGTAACTTTAAAAAATTCTAAATGTCTCATGCAGCGTGGAGTAAAGAACTCTGTACTTAGAGGCTAGGATTGTGACTGTATGTAGAGAGACAGTATACTTTACAAAATATCTCATGAAGGCTAAAACAATAACATTTGACAACAGTCTGGAGCAGTGAAGATTTGGGGATGTCACCAAGGCTGTTAACCTGAGTGAGTGGAAGGATAGTGGTTCCTTCGACAGTAATAGTGGAGTTCAGAATAGGTGAGGTTTTGTGGGGGTGGGAATGGCTAATGAGTTCAAAGTTAATGAGTTTTAGACATGTTGAGTTTTAGACTCTTACGAAACACTAACTTCAATGTGTTCAAAAATTTAACATATCCACAACCAGTTGGTGATATAAGAGCAGAGCTCAGAGCTAGGGCTGGATCTATAGATCCATGTGCATAGAGATGATAATTGAACCCATGGGATCTCATGAGGTGAATAAATGAGAGAGCATAGGAGAAGAGAACAGAGGCCATGACAGAGTTTTGAAAGACAGACATGGTTAGTCAGTCATTGTGACATTGAGATTTCAGGACCCACAAGAATGTAGGATTGCACCCTGTTGGCAGTTATAAGTTGATGTTGTTAATTTCATTTTCACTACAATAAAGCATCCATTAATGCACACGTGAAAGAAGAATCATTTCAGGGTCACACAAAATTGAGAAAAGGATTGAAATCCTCTGGGAATGCTGGTAAACCTGAGCCAAGTAAATCATAAATTTTGATGGGATTATATTTAGACCCTAGAGTGAGGACCCTGGAGAAGAACGGAAATAGAAAAGACAAGTCCCAGCAATGCATGTACAAATGGCTGAAAAGAAAATAAAGAATGTCTAGATACCACTAATGCCTGTGAAGTCACTCAAACTGATAACTCAGGACTTGGAACCCCATGTAGTACCTTACATAGATATAGTACCCAAGTTGCTATTCAGTCACATTCCTTTAGTGCTCAAGTAAGCTAAGTATTCTTGTAAGTGGCATATATGCTATAGAAAAATTATATAATTTCTCATCTGACAAAGACAAGTGCCACCACCCTCTTGAACTGGAGGGTGAGACACAAGTCATGGCTTTCTATTCTCCTTAATGAACCATAGCTGCTGTTATGGGCATGCTAATCTTATATTTGTACTCTAATTAGAAATGGTAACTTTTATAATATATTGTGTTTACTGTCTTCTTTCTAAGGAATAGAGATGAAGGACTCCCAGAGCTGTATTTTCCAAATTTGGTAAGCTTTATTTGCAGCTATTTTTCATCAGCTACTAATATTAGCAGTCTGACCAGCTCAGGCTATTTCTATGGACTCTCCTTTCCACTTTAATCCTCACATATAAAAGCAGATTAGTGGGTGTTAGCCAAGAGTCCACGGTGGGGTCTGGTGGAAAATACAGGGTCAAGACACAATTCCTTACAGCCAATATCAAATAGGTAGAGTCTAAGGCAAGGCACAGGCCCACTCATACAATAAGGGAAATGGTAATAAACATTGCAGAAGGAGGCATTTGGGTCTGAACAATCATAGAGACTACAAAACTGTATATTGCTCCTACTGTGCAATAGCTTGTCTTATGTTGGCTGAGGCATTTCCCATCTGGACATCTCCATCATGTCCCCCCTAAATGGGTACCTCTCCTGCTCATCTTCAGTTTCCTTTCATCATCCTCCATTAGACTGTAAGATCCTTGAGATCAGGGACTGTTTTTCTTTTCTATTTTTTTCTCTTCTCTTTTCTGCTCTTCTTTTCTTTTATTTCCTCTTCTTTTTTGTGTTTTGCATTTTACACAGTATCTGATACATAGAAAGAATTTACTCAGTGTTTACCAACTACCTGATAAGGGGCCAGGACAGATAACTAGTTCAAGAGTCGTCTTCAACATTGGTTCTTCTTGACTAGGCTAGCTCCCTTCTAAGAGGGTAACAGCTGATGAGAAAGCATCTCTGAAACGCTACCTATATGGTCCCTCTTCTGCTTCCATCCTTCAATTTTCCTGATGTCTTTATGTGTGAAAATCAGCTCTGCCCCTTGTGATTATGTGCTGGATATAGCTTTGAGTTCGACGGAGTGTCTTTATTTCCAGACAAATCTCTGTATGCCAGAACATCTTGATGGTTTACCTGTTGCCAACTAGGATAGAGAATTGCATTTTTGATGTTGACACTCCTTATCAAAATTGAAATTAAGACCCCCCTTCTCATGATGGAGATGAGGAAAATCAGTGTTCTTTTCATTTTGGCTAAGATGATTTAAGACTTTTCAGAAGGAATTTTGTAAGAAAACTATACACCCCCCTTTTTCTCCTCACTAGCATTACACTGAATATGAACACATAGAGGATTATATTAAATTTAAGAAATTGAACAGTTGCTTGGTGGAAGAAATACTCAACAAGGCATCAGGTTTCAGTTCCAATTATATTGGAGGCAAATCATCCCCTCATTTGGGGACTCAATTTTTGCATCTGAGAAATGAGGGCCAAACTGGAAAATTTCTAAGGTCATTTCTAGCTCTAATTATCTGTAATCTAGGAGTCTTAGAGTCAAAGTAGAAGAATTTTGGTTTTTGAGGTCTTAGATAGGAGTAAGGTGGATAGGCAAAAAATATGATTTGAGTCTATTTTGATTTCTGAATTATTGTCTTTGCATTTAGTAATACTTATTGAGAAGCAAGATGGTGTGACACATGGCAAGCTGATTGTGGAGTTAGGAAGACTTGAGTTCATATCTTGCAACATTAGCTACATGACTCTGGACAAGTTGCTCACATTCTCATTGTACCAGATTAACCCTCTAGGGCTATAAAATATAGGGCAGGTACAGATTTGCATTGGTGGAAAGAGCTACTCCCCTGGGAGTTCCCAATATTAATGAAACCACAGATCTAACCTCCATCCTTTCCTGCCCTCCCCCTACAAAAAGAAGTTTTATATACCCCTTCTACTTAGAATTGGTTAGGGTCTTCAATTCCTTATCATTCGGTGTTCCAGTTTCATTTCTCATTCTACACTTGGTAAGAATATGAAATGGAATACTTTCACCATCACTTAGCCAGATGTGAGATCACTCTGTAGTTTATCCTTCTGATTCTTTTTTCCTTCCTATCTCTTGTCCTCTCCTCTCTTCCCCAAAAAGCAATCAGTATGACTTTAAGCCTACATATTTCAGCATCTTTTCCCACTTCTCTCATAGAGAGGAGATGATTATAGTGGAAAGCTTGCCTTAGAATTATCAGGCTTTGCCACTTACTAATTATTTAAGCATGGACAAGCTCTTACCTGCATCAAGCATTGAATTTGTCAATTGTTAATTATAGATTATAATAAATATGGGTTATAATTATGGAATATAATATATGTGTACATATATATAATTATACCACCTATCTCATGCAGTTGCAGTAAAGATTTATATAAAATGTTATGTAAAATAAGTGATTAATATTTCTACCTCTGTATATTTTAGTGGTTGTGGAGTAAGTGACTAAAGAGTTAAGTTATTGTACAGTCAAAGTAGGTTTAATATTTTAAAGCTCTAACTCAGAACACCTTATGACATAGCATTGCTATTAACTTCTCATGTTTCTTTAATTGAGTGGCAGAGGAGAGATTGTGTCAACCCTGTTCCTTTCTGTTTTGTAAATTACAATGGCCTTAGGGCTGCATTATTTTATACACTGTCTTCTTATTCTGCAAGGAGTTAGTCTAAAGTGGGCAGAATTCAAAGCAAATCACTTAGTAGCAATGCCAGACCACTTGAATCAGTTTCTTCTGGGAATAAAAACACACTTAAATGGGTGGTTTGCCACTAGAATAGAACAGCAGCCATAGTAGCTTATGAGAGTGTGAATGGTAGTTCTCAAGTACATTCAAGGGCCTGGGATGGAATTTCTGGATTTGACTACCATTTTTGCCTCCTTAAGCCAGGATATCTGACATTGTGCAGGCTTGATCCTTGCTTTGAAGGACGGTGAGGACATTGGTGCTGGGGACTTTGTAGTTTTCAGAAGAAATTGGGCCCTTTCATACAAGTGACAGCGGTAAGTGGAGATAACTCCTGAGATCTTGGTCCAAGACCTAGACTGTTCCTAGGCCAAAGGTATCATACATGTAGCCCGCTTGCTGCATTTGGCCCACAATACTCCTGAGAGCAATGTGAACCAGATTAAAATGTAATTGGGAAATATTTAACAAAATAAATGAAATGAAAATAAATACAACACAGATAATACTAATATGTGTTTTTCTAAGTCAACAGGTGGCCCTTACAAATTTTCATGCAAGGTTTAGTGGCCTCTATTTCTATTATAGTTTGACCCCACTGCCCTGGCTTACTCTTGGGCTCTGCTGTGATTCCTGGTTGGACCCTCCTTCCACAACTTCTGGTTCTGTAGATCCATGATTTTACCAGTTCTTAATGGTTGATTCTGCTGATTCCTTAGCTATAAACATCATCAACAAATTGAGCTGGTCCACTGATGAAATGTAAAGGTGATAAGGAAAAAATGGGCCAGCCAAATAATATTGATAACAGTAGGCCCCTGCTGGGTATGTATAGCTTACAAGTGAAAGCTGTGTGATTTAACTAGAGGCACCAAAGGCACAAAGAAAGATCAGAGATTTAAAGATAGAAAGGACCTGGTATCCACTCCCTTTTCTGGAGGTCACACTCATTATAGAGCTGAGGAAACTGAGGCAAAGTGAGGCTAAATAATTTGCCCAAGGTCACACAGGTAGTAAATACTAGAGTCAGGATTTGAAATCAGATCCTTTGACTTTAAATCCAGCACACTTTCCAAGGTGATAAAGGTGAGTTAACAGCTGGGAGGGTTAAGAAGCATGGTCAAGAGATACAACCAGAATCTTGATGGGTCAGGGTCCATTGGTTCTAGTCACTGTCATCAGTAGGACAAGGATAGGGGGCAAGGATATATTTGAAATCCAGAGAGAGGACATCAGCGCCAGAGAACAAAGAAGAAATCCATGTGTAGTCTAGAGGAAAACTGCTCCCAGAACTTCCCATATTGGCATACAAATTTGAAGAGCTCTGGGAATTCTTATTGCTTCTCCCACTTCATGCATTAGGGTGGCTCAGAAAGGCTGAAGAGAGTATGATATTTTAGATGTACCGGTATGGTACCCTCCCTATCCCCTGCCCTATAACCACAATGATTTAGTTAAGGAAGTAAAAATTACAGAGATTATATTGACAGGAAAGTTAATAGCCAGATGTTTTCTGGAAAATATAATGGATATAAAGCAGGAGAAGAGGGGGCATGGCTACGGTAAAAAAAATAGCCTTTCTAGGGCTAGGTTCAGAAAAAGACTAGGTTCAGAAGGCCAAAGATTTTTCTGATCTATATGGTATGCCAATTCTATGTCCTATGTAAAAATTAATCAGTATAGTGGAAATTTTCAGCAGCAGTTCCTGGCTAATGCCAAAAGTTAAAAAAAATTCAACTTATACTTCCAGTTTTCTTTATCTTCTTTCTCTGACAATTAGCAAAACATCTGTGTGTAGCAAGAATAGTTTCCTCACATCAAAGGACATCATGTACAAGAGATGGTGTACCTATAGAGGATGTGTGGCTGAAAGGATAAACTAGAACCCCCCATTGAAGGGATGGACAGGCACATCACTTTCAAACTGATCCTTCCTGTATTTGCACTTGCTTTTTGGTATGGTTCTCTTCATTGTGTGGCTATCAAATAGGATCTATGTCTATGTCTCCTTTTTATTCCAGCCTGTGTTAAATCAAGATTGTGACTGCCATCTTTCTAAAGCAATTAAAATCTTTTCCCAAATCTCTACTCACACTCTCATTATTCACAGACAATAAACAAGGATTAATAACTGCCATTTTTTGTTAATCATGTAATAAAAGTACAGTGACCAACAGTGAAAACAGTGAAAAAGCAAGTAGCTTTTGCCACCAACTCCAGACAGAATTACCTTCTCCCTGCTTTAACTATTCCCACTTATTGGAATGGACAGTAAAGATTTGAATGATTTGGACAGTAGGTAAAGGAATGCTCCCTCAACCTGAATAAAAATAAGGGTAATGAAAGTAGTCTGGCTTGATTCATGCATTGTCTTACCAACCAATGCATTGATTCATCTCTTAACAATCTTTCTAGCCCCCTACAATGGTTCTGGGTACCACTGTTTAAGCACATTGATAAGCTAGAGAATATCTTGAATAGAGAAACCAGGATTATGAGTCTTGAGTCTAATGATCATACCTACCTAGAATTGTTAATTAGTTCTGGAAAAGCAGGATATTAGATAAGGTAACATTATGAAGAGAAGGGATTTCCACAGGAATAATCTTATTTTTGGAAAATTACAAAAATAATGTTGCGTTGGTAAAGGGAGATGGGGCATGGGAAAAAGGGCAAGTTATAGGGATGTTATGCCTTTACGGTAGAGTTTGGATACAAATATAAGAATTTGAGAAGTGATGGTGTCCTGGGATTTGTAGTTCAGAGCGATAAGTTTTGACTTTCAGTCCCGGGAATGATTTGGTATTATCTTTATCTTTTAGCCAGAAAGCAGATGAGAATTCCTATTGAGCATCTCTTAAAGAGACATGCACATACCATGAGAGACAGAGTGAAAGGAAGGACCAAGGACTATAAGAGTTGAACAATAATAGCTGCAGTGGGAAGGTGATATTCAATAGCCCAAATTGGTAAGAATTAGCATCAGATGAGGCAACAATTGAAAGAAGAAAATGAAAAGAAAAAATATAAAGGTAAAATCAAAAGAGAGAAAGTGATTGGAAGGCTGATCTGCAACAGAAAAAGTAGAGGCATTCAGCCCTAAAAGCATCTTGGAAAGAAAACTCAGGCTGAAGCAATCAGTTGTACTTGCCTTTTCAAGGAAGTTCCAAAAATGTTTGCTTTTTTCAAGGCTCCCATCCATTAAATGTCACTATAGTCCACATTGCTTATTTCTTTTTCCTAGATGGTTCTTGTATCCTAAATTTTCTTCAAATATAAAAGGGTCAGGGGTTGGCTAGACATGTACAGAACTTTAATTAAAACACCATTCAACCCTTGCCTGGATGTTAGGAATTTTCCTAACTGGGGGCTCTGGGCTATTGTGACTGATAGGAATTCTATAAAATAGCAGACAAGATAGACATAAAGATCAGAAGCCCATTATATTGCCTCTAGACTAAAAGTGATCTGATATAACACATTCTGGCTAATTAAATCTCCAGTGTCTGATGTGAGAAATGAAAGGTTACAGGGCAGAAATATCCAAGACTTAGGTGAGATGGGTGAGACCTAGATGAGGTTTGGTTTTGCCCCCTTCCAAACTAGAAGAAGGAGCAAAATAAGTTGAGTACCTTTAGTAGCACCATATGTTAAATAATGTATTAATAATGCAATTGAAAAACATTTATAAAGGCACTGTCTTAGAGTGTATGTCTGTACTATGTTTTCAATAGATTGTTTTAGGATTGGTATTTTGACCTTCAATGTTGAATCCCCTTAGCTCTACTCCTCCCATTTTAACTAACATTCTTATGCTGATGGCAACCATTACCACTCCAGGGAAATGACAATAATTCAATTATTAAAGCAATAGGCATGCTGAGAGCAGCCAAATGGAAAAGTGTTCAACTTGAAATTTTGAGACACCATATTTTCTGGGCGAAGGTTGAGTGTGTTGGAAATAGGAAAGTAAAGATGATCAAATAGTGTTTTTCAACTATTTCAAAAGGAAATGTATTTTGTAATTTAATAAACAAGGATATAGTATTTTATAATATATTTTTATTAAAACAAATTATTTATGTTGGACATGCTTTTCTTTTTTTAATTTTGAGTACTAAGTTTTCTTCCTCTCACTCCTAACACATTCACTGAGGTGAGCAAAATTGTATTAATTATACTTGTGAAATAATGCAAAATATGTTTCCATCATTCCATGTTAGTTGCATTTTTCCATAACTCCATTATTCCAATATTTCATGTTAACCATAGCACAAATAAAAAAAACATAAAGTGAGAAAGTTATAATTCAGTTTTCACTGAGTCCATCATTCTCTCTCTGAAGGTGGATAGTATTTTTTCATCATGAAGCCTTTGGAACTGTCTTGAATCATTGTATTGAAATGAGTAGCCAAGTCTTTCAAAGGTGATCATCATCACAACATTGTTGTTACTGTGCACAATGATCTCCCAGTTCTTCTCCCTTCATTTTGCAACAATTCATGTAGACTTTCCCAAGTTTTTTTTCTGAAACCCCCCATTATTTCTTGTAGCACAATAATATGCCATAATAATCATGTGCCACAACTTTTTCAGTCAATATTTATCAATTGATAAGTATCCCTTCAGTTTCCAATTCTTTATGATCACAAAAAGAGCTACTATAAATATTTTTGTACATATAGGCCTTTGTCCTTTTTCTTTGATTTCTTTGGGGGTACAGACTGTAATAGTAGTATTGCTGGGTCAAAGGGTATGCATAGTTTTATAGCCTTTTGGCATAATTTAAAATTGTTCCCCAGAACGTTTAGACTACTTCATAGCTACACCAATAGTTTATTATTTTCCCTCAACCCCTCCAGCATTTGTCATTTCTGACAGGTGTGAGGTGGTACCCCAGAGTTGTTTTAATTTGCATTTTTCTAGTAAATAGTAATTTAAAGCACTTTTTAAATATGACTATAGATAGCTTTAATTTCTTCTTCTGGAAGCTGCCTATTTATAACCTTTGACCATTTATTAATTTGGGAATGGCTCTTATTTTCATAAATTTGACTCAGTTCCCTGTATAGTTGAGAAATGAGGATTTTATCAGAGAAATTTATTATAAAAATGTTTGATATTATTTCATTATCTATGGTACCTCTTAGCAAAATGTAGTTTTCCTGATTATCTCCTTTAATTAGGTCTATTTTTGCTTTTGTGTTGTCTCAGAGGAATTATAAGAATGAAAATATGTTAAACAATAGAATGAATGAATGAATGAATGAATGAATGAATGAAGACTCCTACTGGGAATGAGATATTTCAGAGAGAGAAAGAGAGACAGAGATGGAGACAGAGAGAAAGAGAGAGACAGAGAGAAAGAGACACAGAGACAGAGAGACAGAGAGACAGAGACAGAGATTGACACACAGAGAGAGACAGAGAGTCCCAAATCTTATCTATAAGGGAATTTCTCAGTCTCTAGTGTAATAAACTGGGGATAGGAACCTATTCATAGTTCCCACTCCTGTATATGACAACTTCTTCCTTTAGAGTCCTTCCCCTGATGAGAATCTCAAACCAAATGACTACTTCCTCAAAACTGGAATCTAGAAGATCAGGATCTCCCTCCTCCCAAGTTCTCTCTAACTCTACCCCTTGTACAGGCACAGAACGTTGGGTAATCAATCTCCATCAATGAAGAGATACTTGTGAAAGTGGGTTTTGAGGGTCTGGTTACATTGGTAAACTATTTTGTAAACCTGAAAGTACTATTTAAATGTTTGCTGTTTTTATATCCTATGTCAAGGAAACTGTGGTATCATGAGGTAAAAGAATAAGTTTTAAGCCAGAAGACCTCAGTTATAATAACAATAATTTTATAGCAACAACAATAATAACAGAGGTCAATTTAGAAAGTTACCTTCTATAAAAGGCCTTTTCCTGTTTTTCCTGCCTCTTTCACTGCCCCTACCAAAATGTTATTTTATATTTACTTTTTATTTTGCATTTGTTTTTCTGTCTGCAAGTTATTTCCCCCCTTCTAGAATGCAAGCTTCTTGAGATCAGGGATTGATTTGGATTTTTTGTCATTTGCATTCCCAGTGCCTAGCAAAATGACTGGCACAATATAAGTGCTTAATGAGTAAATAATCCGACAACTGATTAAGAAATTAGTCTAATGCTAGTAACCATTCTTTTCTTGCTCTTAAAGTAAAATCATTTTCATTCATTGTGGTGTTATTTGGCTCTCACCATGTCCAGTATTTCTCTTCTTGAACAAAGTACTCATGACATATAGAAGTGTTTTTTCTCTTGTTCAGGGCATCTTAAACTTTTTCCACTCATGACCCCTGTTTGTGTTTCTGCAGCATTTCTTGGTGTTGCATGGTGTGATTGCATGCACAGTATGAAGTGTGCATGCTGTGTGTTCAGAACCAAGTGTGCAGTGAGGTTGCTAGATGCAACATGTCAGAAACACCTTAGATTCATTACACATTTGATTTTTAATCATTTTTGGCCGTTGTGAGTTCAGAAATATTTACTGTTGCCAAATTTTTCACGACCTTATATGGGGTTGCGACCCACAGTTTAGGAAGCGCTGGACAGTAGTTCTCAAACCTCTCTAATTCAGGCTCTCTTAATTTTCTACTTCCAATATATGTTTTTTTCCAATGTATGTTTCGTCTATCTCCCCCTTGCAACTTATCAATCATTCAAATATACTTTGGTTTGATTGGAATGGTCTTATCAAGTTCCTTGGGCAACTTGGTGGCACAGTGGATGAAATGCCAGGCCTGGAATCAGGAAGTGAATTCAAATCTGAGCTCAGACAGTTACTACCTGTGTGACTCTCAGTTCTTCCTCTTTAAAATGAGCTGGAGAAGGAAATGGCAAACTACTCCAGTGTCTTTGCCAAGAAAACCCCAAATGGGGTCAAGAAGTCTCAGACATGACTGAAAACAACTCAACAATAACAAAATCAGATTCCTCATAGAATCCCTCTACCTACTCATCCTATATGACAGATGTTAGCCTGTAAGCTGCAATTATCTTTGTGGAGTAGGAGCAGCAAGGTCCTACCTCTCCCCCAGAGCAATGAGGCCCTATCCCTTCCCCCATATATGCTGAGCAGGCAACCTTACCACTCAGTAGCCCACCCTATCACCAGTGACCTTGTGGTCTAGGGACTCTCAGCCCACCCTATCACCAGCAACCTT
Organism: Phalanger gymnotis; assembly: GCA_028646595.1. NCBI lineage: Eukaryota > Metazoa > Chordata > Mammalia > Diprotodontia > Phalangeridae > Phalanger > Phalanger gymnotis. The sequence goes on along the minus strand of CM053622.1, from coordinate 170,898,735 downwards.
GGGGCCAAGAGATTTTCCCAAGACCCTGTAAGCACAATGAGACTTGTCACTGCCCAGTAGTAACTTATGAATATGATAATGAAGGGGCTCTCAAGACTGAATGTATAGCTGTTCCACAATAGCCACTGGAGAAAATCCAGTAAGCCAAGGGCAAGTCTTCTTTTGCTTGCATAGCACCAAGATTTTGTCATAGCAAATTTCCATATGTCACTCCCCACTCAGCTCCAATATAAGCAAGTCCCCATTCCCCTTCCACCCAACCAACCAGCTTCCTGACACTGCTTGGTTCTGTTTGCTTTTGCAACAATAAAGTTTCACTCACTGAGAAACAAGTCTGGTTCGTTTCGAATTCGTTCTCTCATTGCATTTGTAGAGGTCTCTTTGTGTCTGCTTGTCATGAATTTAATAATATGAGATGACATACCTTGGGAGGATGCTTCCCATTCTGTTTGGGAGCATCAATTATATCAACTCCATTGTATGCCTCCCCCAAGGAGAATTTATGAGCCATCCTTCTATTTACCCTTAACTTCCTTTCATCCTCTGGTTTCATTCATAGATAAAATGCCAAGGTTAGTATGCTTCAGCTACTCTAGTAGGGTGTCTACTTATTAATCACTGGATGAGGATCTCTCATTTAGAATACCAACAGATAAATTAATGTCTATAGTTTAAAAACCATGTGATTCTTATGATTTTCTTTATGTACCTAAGTGGTGTACTAAATGGAGCGTCAGATCTAGAGTTAGGAAGATGAGTTAAAAATCTGACCTCAGACATTTACTAACTCTGTGAATTCAGGTAAGTCACTTAAGCCTCTGTCTGCCTCAGTTTCCTTAACTACAAAATGGGGATAAAAATAGCACTTACCTCACAGGGTTGTTGTTACTCTTCTCTGCCTTTGTTGCTTTGTCTGGTTTCATCTCCAGAGAACAAGATGCCCCTTCTAGGACAAGCTCATCACCTCTAACCTCATCACCACATTATTAAATCAAGCCTTGGCTGGCACCACCTCCCTAAGCTTTCTTTTTTCTCTGATTGGATGGTGGGAGGGGGATGTAAAGAATTCTTCCCAATGACTTTGCTTTTAAAGGGTAGAAACTGGACTTTAGCTCACTCTACTCTGCATTTGCTGCTCTGCCTGGCTTCAACTCCATGAGACAAGATGCTCCAGGCTGGGTACTTTTGACCTTTCCACTGCCCTGACACTTTCCTGCCTCCTCTTGTGTGTTTTCTCCCCTCATAAGATTGTGAGTACTTTGAGGGCAGGGGCTATCTTTCTTTTTATTAACTGTATCTCAGTGCTTAGCACAGTGCCTAGCATGTAGTAGGCACTTAATAAATGTTTATCAGACTGGGTTGGATAAAATGACAATATTTGTAAAGAGCTTAGCACATTGCCTGGGACATAGTAGGCATTTATTAAATCCTTAGTCCTGACTATTCTGTCTTTCCTTCCCTTTATCATCAGAATCTCACTATCATTGTGGAAGGGAATTGCAGCACCTGTTTAGGACTGATGTTCATTTGTATTTTTTTTTCTTTTTTTCATTGGTTGTCCTAAACAAATACTTAATTGCTAAGTGTCCAAACTATCAGGACTGAGTGTCTCCATATTTAGTTAAGCTAGTATTAGAAAACAGACAGTCTGTTAGCAATAACACTCTCAAAATCTTTCCAGAGTCATAGAGCTTGACAAAGGATTCAAGCAATCTTCATTACCTTTATACCATGAGTTACCCAGCAGTAGTGGTAGCATTAACAACAGCAACCACTACCACCACCACCACCACCACCACCACCACCACCACCACCATCACCACCACCACCAGCAGCAATTTATATGTTTTAAAGTTCAAAAGTACTTTCATATCATTTATCTCATCTGATCCTCATAAAAACCCCGTGAAAATTCATTATTATCCTAATTTAACAAATGACTAACAAGAGGCTCATACAGGTAAAATAATTTGCAGAAGTTATTCATTGCTCCAAAGTGCACACTGCTTCATGTAGGCATACATGTCCATTATAGCCTATGTTATGCCAGCTTAGTTTAGAGAATCTCTTCTATGAGGATTCTGAGATGGTGGAGGTCAGATTTCCAAAGACCCCAAACCATACAGATTCCTGTCTTCATACAGTAATATTTTCCTTTAAGTTATTATTTAAATGAGTAATTATTGAACCATATGTTTAATAAGTTAAGGTGATCTCAACTGGAAATTGCTTCATTGATTTCACTTTTCAATAAACTTAAATGAGCAAAAATGGACAGACAGCCTTTTTAACAATCGTGTTCATCATCTGACAGAGGCATTAATGAAACCTGACAGGAGGACAATTTACAGATGCTTGGTGTACTAGTTCCATATTGACTTTCTTTGCACTGAAAACTTGGATTTCATTTTAACAGGTGGGAAATTTTAAAAATCATCTGGAATTTACCTTAATAGTACTGCTGATCATGAATTAGACAGGTATTCATAGGATTGTCCCTTTTGCTTTCAGACATGCTCCATCCTCATTTAGTCATTAAGCATTAGTTAATGTACAGTTTAAGTTACATTCAATTCTACTCTACTTACCAAGAATAGACTTTGACTTAATATAATCTGACTTGACATGACCTTTCCATTCTCACTAGTGACACTTATGATATCAAGCATCTCTTTTTATATATTGCAAGAGAGTAAATGTATTATGTTCTCAAAGAAATCTATCCTGCCTTAGATATGAAGTTAGAAACACATTTTCTCCTCCTACAGAAAACCATTGAACATGAGGATAAAAGATGGTAGCCTAATTTTGTGGAACGACCTTGGGAGTGGAGGTCAGAATCAATCAATGTTTCAAACTCTTGTCCTTCCTACACATTCTTCTCCCTATGAGCCAGGCTTTATAGTATTATTGCTAGATTAATTTTCTCAAAGTACTGCTATGTTTATTTCACTTGTCTGGCCCCAAATGTTCTCGCTACTTTTTGAATAAGGTCTAAGCTTGTTATTCTGACATTCAAGGCCCTTCACAATGTTTCTAAACTACTTGTCCAATATTATTGCTTTTTACTCTACTCCAGAAAATTCATTCTTGGCCACCATATCTTAGTCACCGTTACTCTGTGAAGAGACAGGAATAATCAAGGGATTGGACCAGAAATTTGTAAACCAAAGCAAGTTTTATTGAGTTTGGCACTGAGGGTGGCTCTCCTGCTTAGCTAGCATCACACAGCTCAGGGAGGGAACTATGTTTATAATTCTGTCAGGAGTGGGAGATGAAGTATCTGTTTCTAGGACTCTGGGACAGATCTTGCTTCATACATATTTTTTTTACAGAACCCGGGATATTATGGTTAAGCTAGCTCTCAAAATTGGGGTGTAAATAGAACATGCTGAGACTTTATTCCAGTCTGCTTGCAATTTCAAACAAGGAGGGGATTAGAGAGCTTAAGGGGGAAGGAGCATTAGCAGGTGACAGGATGGTGGGGTCAGGACCCAGGACTCTAATATGCAATGTTCATTCCTTTTATCTTACACTAGAATATCCTCTCACTCTGCCTATTAAAATCGTATTCAATCTTTAAAACTCCATCCAAATGTCACTTTTCCATCAAGCTTTCCCTGATCCCTTCTTCTAGACATGTCCTCTTCATTCTTAGATCTCTGATAATACTCTTTTTGTCTCATGCATTTGTATGTACATGTAGGGTTACATTAAAATATCATATGTGCATGTGTATATATGTGTGTATATTCACACAATATATGAGCTCCCCTAATAGACTGCAAAATCTTTGAGAGGAGTAGAGACAGCAAAGTACCTAGAAATAAAAATTAAAAAATAACAAGCAAAAAAATAGCCAAACCCGAAGCAACCAAAACAATAAACCATGGGAGAGTTTGTTGACCTTGAATCAATTGACCACTCAAGAAACATGCATAAAGTACCTACCATTTCTCTGGCAGTGTGCTAGGGACCCAGTATAGAAAGATAAAAGGACCCCTTGTCTTCAAAGAACTTATATTTTTTCTTTATTTTTAAAGATATTTATTTATTGATGCTTTGATTT
>CM053622.1:170882970-170894166 GCA_028646595.1 Phalanger gymnotis | reverse complement strand
AAAAAAAATTCAAGAAAATCTGAAATAACTCATTGGAAAAATAACTGACATGGAAAACAGATATAGGAGAGAATTTAAGAATTATTGGACAACCTAAAAGTTATGATTTTTAAAAAAGACTCTAGACATCATATTCCAAGAAATTATCAATGAAAATCACTCTGATATCTTTAAAAAGAGGATAAAATAGAAAGGAAAGAATCAACCAATCACCTCCTGAAAGAGGTACCAAAATGAAAACTCCTAGGAATATTATAGGCAAATTTCAGAGCTCCCAGATTAAATATAAAATGTTGCAAATAGCTAGAAAGAAACAATTCAAATATTGCCAACTGTAGTCAGGATTACACAGGATTTAATACCTTCTCCATTAAAGGAGCAGAGGAGTTGGTTGGAATATAATATTCTGGAAGGCAAAGAAGCTAAGATTACAACCAATAATTACCTACCCTATGAAACTAAGAATAATCCTTCAAGGGCAAAAAAATGGGTATTTAATGAAATAGAGGATTTTCAACCATTCCTGATGAAAAGACTAGAGCTGAACAGAAAGGGTTTTCAAATACAAGACTAAAGAGAAGCAACAAAGGCAAACAGGAAGGAGAAAACATAAAGGATTCAATAAGTTTAAACTGTTTACATTCCTATATGGGAAAGTGATACTTGTAACTCTTAAGAACTTTATTATTAGGACAGTTAGGTGTACACATAGACAAGGGGCACAGGTTTGAATTGACTATGATGAGATGATATACAAAAAAAATTAAGGGGTAAGAAAGAAAGATGCACTGAAAGAAAGGAGAAGGGAAAGGTAAAAAGAGGTAATCTCATGTAAAAGAAGTACAAAAGAGCTATTACTCTAGAGGGGGAAATAGGTGGGTAGTGAACTTGAAATTTGCACTCATTGGAATTGGCTGAAAGAGGAAATGACACGCTGTCAGTTGGCTATAAAAATCCATATTACCCAGGAGGGATGTAGGAGGGGAAATGTGTTAGAAAGGGTGGGGGCGGGGCACTGATAGAAGGGAGAAAGGAGAAGGGATTGGGGGAAGCAGGGATCAGAAGCAAAACACTTGTGAGGAGGAACAGGGTGAAGGAGAGAGAAAGCAAGAAGAATAAATGGGGGCGGGTGGAATAAGATAGAGGCAAATGCAAAATTAGTAATCATAATTGTGAATGTGAACAGAATGAAATCACCCATAAAATGGAAGTGAATAGTAGAGTGGATCCTTCAATATGTTGCTTATAAGAAACACATTTAAAGCAGAGAGACACAAACAGAATCAGGGTAAGGGGCTGGAGCAAAAGCTGTTATGCTTGAGCTGAAGTAAAAAAAAACAGGAGGAACAAGCATTATCTTTTTTTTATAAATTTTATTTAATATATTTAGTTTTCAGCATTGATTTTCACAGGAGTTTGAATTACAAATTTTCTCCCCATTTCTATCCTCCCCCACACTCCAAGATGGTGTATATTCTGGTTGCCCTGCTCCCCAGTCTGCCCTCCCATCTGTCACCCCAGTACCCTCCTATCCCCCTTTTCCCTTACTTTCTTGTAGGATGAGATAAATTTCTATGCCCCATTGCCTGTGTATCTTATTTTCTTGTTCCCTGCAAAAATTTTTTGTTTTTGTTTTTGAACATCTATTTTTTTAAAACTTGGAGTTCCAAATTCTCTCCCCTCTTCCCTTCCCACCCACCTTCCCTAAGAAGTCCAGCCATTCAACATGGTCCACATGCGTATCATTACATGTAACCCTTCCACAATACTCATGTGAAAGACTAACTATATTTTGCTTCTTCCTAACCTATCCCCCTTTATTGAATTTTCTCCCTTGACCCTGTCCCTTTTCAAAAGTGTTTGTTTTTGATTACCTCCACCCCCATCTGCCCTCCCTTCTATCATCCCCCCTTTTTTATCTTCTTCCTCCTTCTTTCCTGTAGGGTAAGATACCCAACTGAGTATGTATGGTGTTCCCTCTTCAGGTCAAATCTGATGAGGGCAAGATTCACTCATTCCCCCTCACCTGCCTTCTCTTCTCTTCCTACAGAACTGTTTTTTCTTGCCACTTACATGCGAGATAATTTACCCCATTCTATCTCTCCCTATCTCCCTCTCTCAATATATTCCTCTCTCATCCTTAGATAGACCTTACCCAGAGACTATCCAGGCTGTCCTGGGCTAGAGCCCTGTTTCCCTCTGCTACCCTGTGGGTTCTTCAGTTTTAGAATTGGTTCAAAGCCATTTTTATAGGTTTTTGGAGGGACTTTGTGGGGAGCTCACGCTAGTCCCTGCTTTCCAACTGCCATCTTGGCTCCACCCCCCAACAAGCATGATCTTAGGCAAAACAAAAGCAAAAAGTAGGTCTAATTAAAGAAGGAAACTGCATCTTGCTAAGGTATCATAGACAATGAAGTAATATATAAATACTAAACATACATACATGTACCAAATAGTAGAGCATCCAAATTTTAAAAGAGAAGATAAATGAGTTACCTGAGGAAATAGCCAACAAAATTATAATAGCAGGGTACTTTAACCAGCCTCTCTGTGAATTAGATAAATCTAAATAAAAAAAAAAGAAAGAAGTCAAAGAGATGAATTGGATTTCAGAAAAGTTAGAAACGATAGCCCTCTGGAGAAAATTGAATAAAAACAGAAAGGAATGTACTTTTTTCTCCATAGTATATGACACCTCCACAAAAGTGACCATGGGTTAGGGCATAACAACCTTACATTAAAATGCAAAAAACCAAAAATATTAGATGCATCATTTTCATAACATAATGCAATAAAATTATATTCAATAAAAGGTTGTGGAAATACTGATTAAAATTAATTGGAAACTAAATAATTAGAAAAGTCACTGTTGAATCTTATTAGAAAGGTGATCACCTTTGTTTTTAAGCACTTGAATTGAAAAAACACATAAGTGATATTGAATATTCTGATTTCCATTATTTTTTTTTCAAATTAAGTTCTTTAATTACATAGATTCTAATTGCTAACTGCTCACTGATATTTAACTGCTATTCAGAGAAGCAGGAGTTCTGTTAGATAATGACCAAGAGCTTGACTTTCTGATTACTGAGTACTAGGCAGCTAGGTGATACAGTGGATAGAGGGGTGTGGAGTAAGGAAGCCTCATCTTCCTGAGTTTAAATATGGTTCAGGCACTTACTAGCTATGTGACCCTGGGCAAGTCACTTGACCTGATTTGACCTCAATTTCCTCATCTGTGAAATGAGTGGGAAAAGAAAATAGAAAACCACTCCAATATCTTTGCCAAGAAATCCCCAAAATGGGGACACACAGAGTTGAACATGACCAAAAAGACTGAACAAAATAATCTATTCTAAAAAATGAGTGAGTCAAAGACCAAATCATAGAAACAATCAATAATTTCATTAAAGAGAATGTCAACAATGAAAGAACATAGCAGAATTTATGGGATGCAGTCAAAGTATTACTTAGGGAAAAAATTGTGTCTCTAAATGCTTGTATCAGTAAAACAGAGAAACAGATCAATGAATTGGGTATGCAACTAAAAAAAAATTAGAAAAAGAACAAAGGAAAAATCCTTAATTAAATGCTACGTCAAAAATCCTGCAAATCAAAGAGCAGCTTAATAGAATTGAAGGAAAACTATTGAACTAATAAATAAAACCAGGATCTGGTTTTATGTAAAAACCAATAAAATAGATAAACCATTGCTTGATTTGATTTTTTTTAAAGAAAGAGAACCAAATTATCAGTATTAAAAATGAAAAGGGTGAATTTGCCATGAATGAAAAGGAAATTAAAACAATTATTAGAAGCAATTTTGCCTAATCATATGCCAATAAATTTGACAATCTAAACAAAAAAGATGAATAATTTCAAAAAATATAAATTTCCCAGATTGACAGATGATGTACTTAAATAACTAAGAAAAAGAAATTGAATGAACCATCAGTCAACTCTGTAAGAAAAAATCCTTAGGGTCAAATCTATTCACAAGTGAACCTTGCATTGATGAGAGGAGCCAAGACTTTCAAAGTTACTCCTTACAGATATGGTGTGTCTGTAATCATGTATAATAATCTCTTGTTTCTGCTCCCCTCACTCACCTTCAGTTCATATAAGTCTTTCTAGGTAATAATGAAGTCTGTCTTCTCTTCATTTCTTATAGCATGATAGTATTCTATTGCACTCATATACCACAATTTGGTTAGCCATTATCCAATTGATAGACATCTCTTTGATTTCCAATTCTTTGCCACCAGAAAAAGGGCTGCTATAAATATTTTTTATTGCATATGGGTCCTTTTCCCCCATGTATGATCTCTTTGAGATACAGCCCTAAAAGTCATATTGCTGGGTCAAAGGATATGCACATTTTTGTAGCCCTTTGACCACAGTTCCAAATTGCTATCCAGAATGACTGGATCTGTTCACAACTCCATCAACAGTGTAACAATGTTACAATTTTCCCACATCTTTTCTAGCATTTATCATTTTCCTGTTTTGTCATGTTATCCAATCTGACAGGAAAGATGGGGTACCTAAGAGTTGTTTTGATCCGCATTTCTCTAACCAGTAGTTATTTAGAGCATTTTTTCATATGACTATAGATATCTTTAATTTCTGTCTCTGAAAACTGTCTGTTCATATTCTTTGACCATTTCTCAATTGGGGAATGACTTGTATTCCTATAAATTTGACTTGGTTCCTTGTATATTTTAAGTATGAGGGCTTTGTCAGATACACTGGTTGTAGAGATTTTTTCCCAATTTTCTGCTTCCCTCTTAATCTTTGTTGCATTGACTTTGTTTGTACAAAAACTTTTCAGTTGAACATAATCAAAATTATCCATTTTGCATTTTGTGATGCTCTCTATCTCTTGTTTAGTCATAAATTCTTTCCTTTCCCATAAATCTGACAGGTAAACTATTCCCTTCTCTCCCAAATTGCTTATGGTATGAGCCTTTATTCTTAAATCATGAACCTATTTTGAACTTATTTTGGTATATGGCATAAGTTACTGGTCTATGCCTAGTTTCTGCCATACCATTTTCCAATTTTCCCAGCAGTTTTTGTGAAATAGTGAATCCTTAATCCAGAAGCTGGACTCTTGGGGTTTATCAAAGAGTAGATTGCTATAGTTGTTGACTACTGTGTCTTATATACCTAACCTATTCCACTGATCCACCACTCTGTTTCTTAGCCGGTACCAAGTAGTTTTGATGATTGCTGCTTTATAATACAGTTTAATATCTGGTATGGCTAGGCCTCCTTCCCTAGCATTTCTTTTCATTAATTCCTTGATATTCTGGAACTTTTGTTCTCCTGGATGAATTTTGTTATTATTTTCTCCAGCTTTGTAAAATAATTTTTGGCAGTTTGATTGGTATTGCACTGAATAAGTAAATTAATTTAGGTAAAATTATCATTTTTATTATATTGGCTCAGCCTAACCATGAGCAACTGATGTTTTTTTCCATTTATTTAGATCTGACTTTATTTCTGTGAAAAGTGTTTTATAGTTGTGTTCATGTAGGTCCTGTGTTTGTCTTGGCAGGTAGACTCCCAAATATTTTATAGTGTCTACAGTAATTTTATATGGAATTTCTCTTTCTATCTCTTGCTTTTTAGCTTTGTTAGTAATATACAGGAATGCTGAGGATTTATGTGGGTTTATTTTATATGCTGCAACTTTGCAAAAGTTATTTATTATTTCAGTTAGTTTTTTTTACTTGATTCTCTAGGATTATCTAAGTAAATCATCATATCATCTGAAGTTTTTTCTTTGCCTATTCTAATTCCTTCAATTTTAAAGTAAGATTTTTGACCTCTTTAAAGCTGCTTTCCTTCAAAGTAGATCAAAGAACCCATGCTAGCAGGCTATCCTGGGTATGCTAGGTGCTTTGCTGTTACATATGGTGTAATCTGTAGGATTTGCAAAGTAAAAAGAAAGTATGGGGATTGGGATAATTGTCCACTATTTCTCAGTAGTGGTGGCTATGGTTCTGTGGAGCCCCAGGAGTAGCAGCAGCCTCAGGGGAAACAGGTGAGTAGCAAGAGTGACAGGAGTTGTTCCCTGGGTGCCCAGAGCAGGGCCCCTGGAAGATAACCTTTCCTCCCCCATCCCTGCCCCACTAGCACTCCTGAGGAGAGAGATAGAGCAGCAGCTGTCAGAGTAAAATGAGCCTGTGGGAGGTGGGAACGCCCAGATCCAGGATGGAGTAGCCCAATCCCAGACCATAAAGTGTATTATATTCAGAGCCCAGGAAGGAGTAGAGAGAGCCTAGAATGGAGCCCTGGAGCAGGAACAGAGAGCTGCTGCCTGCAGACCCAGGTAAGAGCTGTAAGAGGAAGAACCCCTGAACTTGGAATTCAGCCCCAAGGCAAGATAAAAACTTTTCAGCAGTGCTGAGTATGCTTTCCTGCTGTGTCTCCCTGGGATGGTTTGGGACCCAAGGTGGGAGGTGGAGTTATCTATGGTATATGGGGGAAAGCGCCATAACCCTGAGGACCCACTCTGTTGTCTGTCACCCAGCCACCCCTCAGGACTTGGAAGCAGGGGCTGGAGCAGTGTTAAAACTAGGATTTAGCTCATTAGAGTGCGCACCTGAGAGTGCCAGGTGAAAGCCTACAATGGCAGTGTGGGGAGAAGGACACACCCCCCAAAAGAACTCTTACTTGCACTTTTTTTGTTTTGGATTGATGAAGGAGAAGCTGGTTGCTCACTCCCTAAAGATTTTGACCTCCAAATAAGTTATGTCATGCTATATACTTTTGTGTTTGTTTAAGGCCATGTGGCCACTCTGGTAATAAGTTGTTATGTTGTTATGTATTTTGCAAATGTGATGCATTTATTTTGTGGGAATTATGCTGATCTGATGTAGATGTTAATGCTTATCCAGATACAAGTTGCCTATGTAATGGACATGAAAGATCTTGGGGTGGAATATAATGTTAATGGGATATGAGATCTTCCTGCCCATTAATAGGCCTCGTGTAGAGCCCGCTGGGGGAGGAGCTTGCTTAGGTGAGGCTTGCTTGTAGGAAGGCTTCCACGCCTTTTGGTACTAAGCTATTAGGCACTGATTCACAAAGGTTGTGATGTCTTCTGGCTCTGAGTCTATTAGCCAAAAGTGTATATATATATACATACACACACACACACATATATATATATATATGTATATATATATATATATATATACATATATTCCGAGGTGAGCTTTTGCTTTTGCTTTGGGGGTTAGATTATGAGAAGGATATTTTTATTTCCTGGTCATAACTCTGAGTAGCCATATGTTCAGAGCTCCCCAACTACTCAGATGTAAAGGCTCTCTCAATCCAGTGACGTATGCAAAGTGTACAGCAATATTGCTTGGATCAGGCAGTTAGAGCCATGTCTGTTGGTCTTTGCACTAATTTCTCTGCTTGTATTTTTTCTGATTGTATTTTCTCTGACATTCAGGGTACAAATTTTTCCCATGAACTAGTAAATGTAATTAAAAGTGGGATTGTTAACCCTTTTTGGAGCACTCTTTCCTAGAAAAGCAGATCTAAGAACCTGTGCTAGTAGTCATCCTGGGTGTGCCAGGGTGCTTCCTGTTACACTTAGACAGTGAATATATGATTTAGAGAGTTTTAAAGTTGAAAGAAATCCCATTGGCTCTCTAGTCCAATTCATACACAAAATGATTCCCATGTATAATGCTGAAAAAATTGTCAGCCAACCTTTTTTTGAAGATCTCCAAAGAGGGACAACCTACTACCCCCTAATGTTGCCCTTTCCATTGATGACTAGCTCAAATTGAAAGGAAACTCTCCCCTCCCTCTACGCAGATTATGGCAAATGGATTGCACTTCAACTCAGTCTCATTTCACCAAAAACAGAAGAAGCCTTCCACCGTTACCACGGATAAGTCAAATTTCCCCTCTGGAACTTCTGTTTCTTCCTTTCTAAAAGGAAGGTGTTAAACTAAGTAATTTTGAAAGCTCTATCCACCTCTCACATGATAATTTAGGGAGTTTGTGGGAAGAGTAGCTTCAAACCCTTTTTCAGTCCCCTTCTCTAAAACATCTATTTGCTCTACAAATTACCACTCTATACCCTTTCCCACTCCACACTTCAAGGAATCATGCTTCTTGGGTGCCAAATGTAAAAAACATAAAGAAACAACTGACATTGGCACACTGATATCAAGAAAAACATAATTAAAATAGTAAGCTACCAGATTGCCTACTTTCCCTGAGTAGTATGGGGATGGAAAGAGATGGGCTAGCTCTCCAATCTCAGAAGCTTCATGAAGTTCCAAAGTATTTCCCAACCTCAACCTTTACCTCCATGGCTCCCCACTCTCACCTATACAACTTACACCCAAATGAGCATGCTACACATGAACATTGCCCTTAGTCCTATTTGCAATGCTTGCTTCGGTTACAAAAATTCTTAGAACAGAGCTGATGGACTAAAATATAAACTAATAGGTTGAATGTAAAATTCTGAAATTAAACACTTTAAAATCTCTGTTCAAAATCTTGTTAAATTATCTTTTATAGTCTATCAGTAAATATAGTGATCCTGTAAGAAAAGTGTTTTTGAAGGATTGCTAGACAATCTGTAGAAAAGGTAGGCATAGAGCAGGACCCAGCCAGCTGACTGGGCTGAGAGAGTGCTGGGGTTGTGAAACTAAACCACACAGGAGCCAGAGCAGAAGCAGACCCGGGCTGAATTGTCAGCTGCAGTGGCAATCTCCAGGTGTCTCCTGGCAAGATGGGAATCTATTGGAGCTAACTGATAAAGAAGTGCAGAGCCTGCAGCAGCAGCAGCAGCTACTCCTGGAGCAATTAGCCTATATAGTACAAGGGTTTGAAACTCACCTTCTTGAACTTGCAGGAGCCATGATGACTCAGTAAACTCTAAGAGCTCTAGTCCCTCCCTTAAATGACCCCAGAGAATGCTGCCCTAGGAGAAGCCCTGCAATAGAAGAGCCAGAAGTGGGGGGTTCAACAGTGTTTTAGCTCAAGAGGTCTGTCTCGCCATAATGGAAGGAGACCAGTGCAGGAAGGGAGGCATCCTGGCAAGCCCCACCTTAGCAGATCAGTGGGAGTTCCTGAGGCCCACGTGGGTGGAGCCAGCAAGGGAGGGAGAAGAGCAGTGTTTGAGCTTTACTCTCATTGGATTTGGTTCAAGGAGGGAATAACATACTCTGATAAGTACAGAAATCAAACTTGTCCTACAGGCAGTAGGAAGTGAAAGGGGAAAGAAGGTGGGAGGGGTGGGTTTAGAAGGGAGGAAGTAGGAAGGGAAAGGGGTAAGATAAGGGAGCAGGGTTGATAGAGAGGGAAAATTGAGGGAGACAGTGGTCAAAAGGAGGGGAAGGGAGAACCATAAACAGGGGAGTGGAATAGGATGGAGAAAAAGACACAGAGTAATCACAACTGTGTATGTGAGTGGGATGAACTCTCCAATAAAACAGAGGCAGATAGCAGAATGCATTAAAAACCATAATACTTCAATCTGCTATTTACAAGAAACACATTTGAAACAGGGGGATACACACAGGATAAAGGTAAAAGGCTGGAGTAGAACATATTACACTTCTGCTGAAGTGATAAAAAGCAGAGATAGCAATCCTAATCTCAGACAAAGCAAAAGCAAAGATAGATCTAATTTAAAGAGATAAGGAAAGAAATTATATCCTGCCAAAAGACACCATAGACAGTGAAGTAATATGATTACTTGACATATATACACCCAAATTCTTAGAGGAGAAGTTAAAGGAGTTACAGGAAAAAACAGACAGCAAAATTATACCAGTGGGGGACATTAACCCCCCCCCCCCGGAATTGATAAATCTAACCTCAAAATAAACACAAAAGAAGTTAAGAAGGTGAATAAAATTTTAGAAAAGGTAAATATGATAGACCTCAGGAAAAAACTGAAAGGGGATAGAAAGGAATATGCTTTTTTTCTCGGTGGTACATGGCACATACACAAAAATTGACCATGTACTAGGGCATAAAAACCTCACAATCCAGTGCAGAAAGGCAAAAATAGTCAACACATCCTTTTCAGATCATGATGCAATAAAAAGTATTTGTAATAAAGGGCCATGGAAAGATAGACTAAAAAGTAATTGGAAAGTGGATAATCTAATACTAAAGAATGAATGGGTCAAACAACAAATAATAGAAAAAATCAGTAACTTTATTCAAGAGAGTGACAATAATGAGACATCATAGCAAAGCTTATGGGATGCAGCAAAAGCAATTCTTAAGGGAAGTTTCGTATCTCTGAATGCTTACATGAATAAAATAAAGAAGAAGGAGATCAATGAATTGGGTGTGCAACCGAAAAAGCTAGAAAAAGAACAAATTGAAAATTCTCTGTTGAATACCAAATTAGAAATAATGAAAACTGAAGGAGAGATTAATAAAATTGAAATCCAGAAAACTATTGAACTAATAAATAAAACTAAGAGCTGGTCTTATAAAAAAAACAAATAAAATTGATAAGTCTTTGATCAATTTGATTTTTTTTAAAAAAGAAGAAAACCAAATTACCAGTATCAAAAATGAAAATGGCGAATTCACTTCCAATGAAGAAGAAATTAAAACAATAATTAGGAATTATTTTGCCCTATTGTATGCCCATAAATTTGATAATATTAGGGAAATAGATGAATATTTACAGAAATATAAATTGCTCAGGTTAACAGAAGAGGAATTAAAATATTTCAATAACCCCATCTCAGAAAAAGAAATTTTACAAGCCCTCAATGAACTCCCTAGGAAAAAAACCTCCAGCAGCAGATAGATTTACAAGTGAATTCTATTAAACATTTAAAGAATAGTGAAGTCAAATACTTTATAGATTATTTGGGGAAATAGGTGAAGAAGGAGTCCTACTAATTTCTTTTGATGACAGAAATATGGTACTAATTCCTAAAACAGGAAGAGTCAAAACAGAGAAAGAAAATTATAGACCAATTTCCCTAATGAATGTAGATGCAAAAATTTTAAATAAAATATTAGCAAAAAGATTACAGTGACTTACCATGAGAATAATACACATATGACTGGGTAGGATTTATTCCAGCAATGCAAGGCTGGTTCAATATTAAGAAAACTATCAGCATAATTCATCATAACAATAAATCAACCAAATGATTATCTCAATAGATGCAGAAAAAGCAT
>CM053622.1:170871545-170882870 GCA_028646595.1 Phalanger gymnotis | reverse complement strand
TTACCTAAATTAATTTACTTATTCAGTGCCATACCAATCAAACTACCAAAAAATTACTTTACAGAGACAGGTAAAATAATAATGAAATTCATCTGGAAGAATAAAATATCCAGAACATCGAGGGAATTAAAGACAAGAAATGCTAGGGAAGGAGGCCTAGCCATACCAGATATTAAACTGTATTATAAGGCAGCAATTATGAAAACTACTTGGTACTGTCTAAGAAATAGAGTGGTATATCAGTGGAATGGATTAGATACACAAGATGCAGTAGTCAATGAATATAGTTATTTACACTTTGATAAACTCAAAGAGTCCAGCTTCTGAGATAAGAACTCACTATTTCACAAAAACTGTTGGGAGAGCTGGAAAATATTGGGGCCAAAACTGACCATAAACCAATATCTTACCCCCCCATACCAAAATAAAGTCAAAACGGGTTCATGACATAGACATAAAGGAGAGAAGGGAATAATTTACCTGTCAGATGTATGGAGAAGGGAAGAATTTATTACTAAACAAGAGATAGAGAGCATCACAAAATGCAAAATGGATAATTTTGATCACGTTAAAATGAAAAGTTTTTGTACAAATAAAGCCAATGCAACCAAGATTAATGGGGAAGCAGAAAATTGGGAAAGATTTTTTACAACCAGTGTCTCTGACAAAGGCCTCATATCTAAAATATACAGGGAACTGAGTCAAATTTATAAGAATACAAGTCATTCCCCAGTTGAGATATGGACAAAGGATATGAACAGGCAGTTTTCAGAGACAGAAATTAAAGATATCTATAGTCATGTGAAAAAATGTTCTAAATCACTATTGACTAAAGAAATGCAAATAAAAACAACTCTTATGTACCACATCTCTCCTGTCAGATTGGCTCACATGTCAAAACAGGAAAATGATAAATGCTAGAGATGTGGGAAAGTTGGAACACTATTGCATTGTTGGTGGAGTTGCAAACTGATACAACCATTCTGGAGAACAATTTGGAACTATGCCCAAAGGGCTATAAAAATGTGCATATCCTTTTTTTGACCCAGAAATACCACTTCTAGGGCTGTATCCCAAAGACATCATACAAGGGGGAAGGACCTGTATATAAAAAAATATTTATAGCAACCCTTTTTGTGGTGGCAAAGAATTGGAAATCAAGGAAATGTCCATCAATTGGGGAATGGCTAAACAAATTGTGGTATATGAATGTAATGGAATACTATTGTGCTATAAGAAATGAGGAGCAGATGGACTTCATAAGAACCTGGAGAGTCTTATATGATCTGATGATGACTGAAGGGAACAGAACTAGGAGAACATTGTACACAACCACAGACACATTGCTTCTGTGATGACTAAGTCTGATAAACTTGGCTCTCATCAACAATGCAAGATTCTAAGACAACTCCAAAAGACTCATGATGGAAAAGGCTATCCATATCCAGAGAAATAATAATGGAATCTGAATACAGATTGAAACAAACTATTTGATCCCTTTTTTAAATTTTATTTTTTGTTTTGTTACATCTTTCTCATTGTTCATTTCATTGGTTATAAATCTTTTCAATTTGCTTATTAAGAAGAGAAGTTTAATGTGAAAGTATATGTAGAATCTATATCAGATTACATACCATCTTGGCGGAGTAGCAGGAGAAAAGAGAGGAGAATATTTTGGACTCAAAAACTTGTGGAACTGAGTATTGTAAACTAAAAATAATTAAATAATTTAAAAAAAAAGAAAAGGTAGGTGTACTCAAGTTGTTGCCAGAGACAATCTCAGCTCCTATGGGTGTATTGGGTGCCATGTATGTATATACAAATCAAATATCTTATGGAAGAGAGTAGCAATTAAAGTTCTCAGAAAAAGAAGAAAAAGCAAGATATAAAAATTATCTCAGAAAATATCATTTGCTATTAAAGAATACTTGGTTCCTGGGTAAAAATGTCACATTTTTGTGGTTGTTCAGTCATTCAGTTGTGCCCATTTCTTCATGAACCCATGGATCATAGCACTGCAGACTTTTCTTCCTTTTTGTATTTATTTAGTATTTTATTTTCCCCAGTCATATGTAAACAACAATTTTTAACATATTTTTTAAAACTTTGAGTTCCAAATTCTCTACCTTCCTCCCTCTCCACCCAGCCTAATTGAGAAGGCAAGCAATTCCATATAGGTTATGTATTTGTAGTCATGCAAAACATATCCAAAATAGTCATGCTGTAAAAGAAAACACAGATTTAAAAAACTGTGGAAAAATAAAGTTTAAAAACACTTGCTTAAATCTATATTCAGACATCACCAATATTTTCTCTGAGCATGGACAGCATTTTTTCATCCTAAGTCCTTCAGAGTTGCCATGGATCATTGTATTTTTGAGAATAGCTAAGTCATTCACAGTTGATCATCCTACAATATTACTGTTACTTTGTACCCATTACATTTCATTTTGCATCAACCTATATAATTCTTTCCAGGGTTTCAGTGTGTGTGTGTGTGGGAGGGGGTTGTTTTGGGCTTTTTTTTGCTTCAAATTATTTTTTTCACAGTTACTATTGTTAGTTGTATTTCCCACCATCCTATTCCCCCTACCCCTGTTTATTTTATTTTCTCTCTCCTTTCACCCTCTACCTCCTCAAAAGTCTTTTGCTTCCCTTCTCTAATCTGCCCTCCCTTCAGTCATCTCCCTCGTTTTTTAATCACCTTGCCCTTTTATGTTTTTGTAAGGCAAGATAGATTTCTATTCCCCATTGCCTGTGTATCTTATTTCCCAGTTACATGTAAAAACAATTTTTAACATTCATTTTCAAAACTTTGAGTTCCAAATTCACTTCTTCCTTTCCCATACATCTTCATTGAGAAGGCAAGTGATTCAATATAGGCTATGCACATATAGTCATGTAAAACACTTCCATAATAGTCATTTTGTGAATGACTAACTATATTTCCCTCCATCCTATCCTGCCCCCCCCATTTATTCTTTTCTCTTTTTTCACCCTGTCCCTCCTCAAACGTATTTGCTTCTGATTACGAGGTCCCTCCCCCAATTTGCCCTCTCTTATATCACCTCCCTCTGTTATCCTATCCACTCTACTTTCCTATAGAGTTAGATAGATTTTCATATTCAATTGAATGTGTATATTATTCCTTCCTTAAGCCAATTCTGATGAGAATAAGGTTTGCTCATTCCCTCTCACCTCCCCCCCTTCCCCTCCACTCTAAAAGCTTTTTCTTATCTCTTTTATGTAAGATAATTTACCCCATTCTACCTCTCCCTTTCTCCCTCTACCAGTACATTCCTCTCTCTCATTCCTTAATTTTATTTTTTAGATATTATTCCTATGTATTCAACTCGCCCCGTGCCCTCTGTCTATATGTACTCCCTCCATCTACCCTAATAATGAGAAAGGTCTCATGAGTTAAAAATATCTTTCCTTGAAGGAATGTAAACAGTTCAACTTTAATAAGTCTCTTATGATTTCTTTTTCCTGTTTACCTTTTCATGCTTCTCTTGAGTCTTGTATTTGAAAGTCAATTATTATCTTTAGCTGTTTTTTCTCAAGAATGCATTAAATTCCTCTACATCATTGAATATCAATTTTTTTCCCTTCATTGATTACACTCAGTTTTTCTGGGCAGGTGATTCTTGGTTTTAATCCTAGCTCCTTTGACCTCCAGAATATCATATTGCAAGCCCTCTAATCCCTTAATGTAGAAGTTAGTAAATCTTGTGTTATCCTGAATGTGGTTCAACGATACTTAATTTTTTTTTCTGGCTGCTCACAATATTGTCTCCTTGACCTGGGAATTCTTGAATTTGGCTATAATATTCTTGGGAATTTTCATTTTTGAATGTCTTTTGAGAAGTGATTGGTGGATTCTTTAAATTTCTTTTTTACCCTCTGGTTCTAGAATATCAGGGCAGTTTTCCTTGACAATTTCTTGAAAGATGATGTCTAGGCTCTTTTTTTGAACATGGCATTCAGTAGTCCAACAATTTTTAAATTATCTCTCCTGGATCTATTTTCCAGTTCAGTGGTTTTTCTAATGAGATATTTTACATTGTCTTCTATTTTTTTTCATTCTTTTGGTTTATTTCATAACTTCTTGATTTTTCACATAGTCATTAGCTCTTATTTGCTCTGTTCTAATTTTTAAGGAATTATTTTCTTCAGTGAGCTTTCATACCTTCTTTTCCATTTGGCCAATTTTCCTTTTTAAAGCTTTCTTCTCCTCATTGGTTATATGGACCTCTTTTGCCATTTGATCTAGTTCATTTTTAAAGGTATTATTTTCTTCAATATTTTTGCAGTCTCCTTTAGCAAGCTGTTGACTCATTTTTTGAGATTTTCTTGCATCACTATCCTTTCTTTTCCCAATTTTTCCTCTACTTCTTCGACTTGATTTTCAAAATCCTTTTTGAGCTTTCCCATGGCCTGAGACCGATTCACATTTTTCTTAGAGTCTTTGGACATATGAGCTTTGATTTTGTTGCCTTCTTCTGGGTATATGTTTTGATCTTCCTTGTCACCAAAGTAAATTTCTACAGTCTTCCACTGCTGCTTCTGCCACTGCCCTGGGGCTTTCCTGGGTCCAGGGCTAAACTGTACTCCTCTCTCACCCAGGTCTAACAGACCTTTTCTACTGACCTTCTAAGTTAGACTGCATTCTTCTCTCAGCCTTGTACAACAGACCTTTCCTGTTGACCTTCCAGGTTGTCTTGAGCTGAAATTTTGTTTCATTCTGTCCTTTTGTGGGTTCTGCTACTGTAGAATTTCTTTAGCCATTTTTTATGGGTATTTGGAGGAGTTTAGGGAGCAGTTCAAGTGAGTCCCTGCTTTTACTCTGCTATCTTGGCTCCACCCCACTGCAGGCTTTTCTATCCTTCACTAAACCTTGAAGTCTGTCCAAGTTCATATTCATTGTTTCCATGACACTGTCTATCCATCTCATCCACTGCCATCCCCTTTTCCCTTTGCCTTTAGTCTTTCCCAAAATCAGGGTCTTTTCCAATGAATCCCATCTTTAGGTTACACCTATAAAGTCTGATGGCTTTCTCTATTTTCTTCAATTTAAGTCTTAAACTTTGCAACAAGAAGTTCATTATCTGAACCACAGTCAGCTCCAGGTCTTGTTTTGACTGACTGTATTGCATTTTCCACCTTTGGCTGCAAAGTATATAATCCATCTGATTTCTGTATTGAACATCTGGTGACATCTATGTGTAGAGTAGCCTTTTGTTTTATTGAAAAAGAGTGTTTGCTATAACCAGTACGTTAAATTTACAAAACTCTCTTAGTCCCTGCCCTGGTTCATTAGGTACTCCAAGGCTAAACTTGTCTATTATTCCAAATACCTTTTGCTTTCCTACGGTAGCATTCCAATCCCCTACGATGAATGTGAAACCCTTTTTTGGTGTTATTTCTAGATGTTGTAGGTCTTCATTGAAATTATCAACTTTGGTCTCTTTGGCATCAGTAGTTAGATGACAGATTTCTACTACAGTGATTGTGAAAGCTTTGTCTTGGATTGGAACATATATCATTCTGTCATGTTTGAGATTATGTCCCATTTCTGGGTTTCTCACCCTTTTATTGACCATGATGACTACTCCATTTCTTCTAAGGGATTCTTGCCCACAGTAGTATGTGTAAGGATCACCTGAATTAAATTCATCTATTCTCATCCATTTAAGTTTACTGACACCCAAGGTGTCAACATTTAATCTTTCCATCTTCTGTCTGACTACATTCAGCTTACTTCGGTTCTTAAATCTTACATTCTAGGTTCTTATGCAGTATTTATCTTTATAGCATCAGACTTTCCTTTCATCACCAGACACATCCTCAACTGAGCTTTCTTTGAGTTTTGGCCCAGCCACTTCATTAGTACTGGAGTTACTTTTAGTTGTCCTGTGCTCTTTCTCAATGGTGTGTTGGACATCTTCAAATCTAAAAGGCTCATCTTCCAGTGTTATGTGTTTTATAATCTTTATACTGTCCATGGAGTTTTCTTGGCAAAGATACTGGAGTGGTTTGCCATTTTCTTCTCCAATGGATCACCTTTTCCTACCTTAAATCACTACTCTGACTTCTCCATCTTGGGTAACTTTGCATGGCATGGCTATTTAGTTATTTCTTTTTTTCTTTATTCTGCAACCATGTTGGGGGGAGGGGCAGATGATTAAGGGAAGTCTTTATAGCATTTAGTGTAGACTTCTGAACTCAACTGAAAGATTAACACAATCCAATAATATGTTGACTAATGCCACTTTTAAGTGTAAGGACTAGAATAGAATAGAAAATTTTTAGAGTTGTAAGAGATTGAATGGTATCTCCTCTAGTCTAATTTCCTCATTTTACAGATGAGAAAACTGAGAGACAAAATGTTTAAGTGATTTGTTCACAGTCACTTAGTAACAGAGACTAGGCTACTCTGCAACCCAGGTCTTCTGATTACCCAGACTATAAATCTTCCCCTACAAATTGTTGGCAGTGGAGAAAAGAGACTTAGAGGGGAATAGGGAGTCAAACTCTAATAAAGTTCCAAAACTTCTGGTTGCATAAAACATGATATAAATACTTAATATGTATACTCTAACCAAAGTCTGAAAGTAAGGCCAAGGTTATGTTATAATTAACAACAGTTTAGTATTAGCGGAAAACATGAAATTTTATCAGCACTTTATTTATATAAAGTTTGCCCTGTAAAAATAACTTCTCACTACTACTATTCAATGATTATTTAACTCTTGTAGCTACTACTAATACCATGACCATCCTCATCATTGTCCAATAGGAACCATGCATTCTGGGAAGCAGCATTAGATGGTGGAGAATATCATGTGACCCACTTGTGGAAACTAGTTCAAAGAACTCAAGAAGGTGGGCTACAGAGAGGCCTGGTAGCTGATCTGACTCTCCAGGAAAGTCAGGCCACCCAATGCTTAGCTTCAGAACCAAGTGAAGTTGGCCATCACTGTGTGACTCTTAATTAGCCATTTAACTTCTCACCGCATTAAGCCATTTTCTCAGAAGATACTGCATTTGTAGATAATTTCCTCACTCAGGTAATTCTTTATCCCAATGAAGCTGCAGATCCAGCCTACACCCTGTTCCCCAAGCTTCTTGTTCGCTATGTCAAGTGCTTGTTCAGTCATTTGTCAAAAGAAATATTCATGATGAATATGCAACAGGCTTTGTTTGCATACTCTACAAGCCTTTGGTTTCTTGCTTTTCATTCCTAGACCAAGCTTTCTTTATGAAAATGTCCTTATTTTTAAAAAGTAATGTCTAACATTAATGTCTGTACTACCCCCATTCTTTACAAATTTATATCAAGATACAAACATGTTAATTAAAACAAAATCTAATTTTAAAATGCTAAGTGCTAAAGTGCTAAAATATTTAAGTATTTTTTTTATTTCTTTGTATGTTCTTCTGTCTTGTATCTTGATATAAATTTATAAAGAATGGAATTGTAAAGACATTATCATGTTGTTCAGGCGTGAGATAGTTCTGTTGGCCGTGAGTTCAATGTTAATCATTTAATAATACTGTGCATCCAGAAAAAAAAAACAGAAGAGGAAATTTAACAATCTGTACCTGAGGCTACTCTGGATATAGCTGAAGTAAATGTTGTGATCAGAGGCTCACAGGAAGCTAACCCTATACTTCCTCTGGGAGCAGTGGTTCAGTATTCACTAATTCAATGTCCACAGTGACTTTATGCAATATAACTACCACAAATGACAAGAATTGACTGCACGTATATACATATATATACATGTATGTGTATATATGTATACATGTATGTGTGTGTATTCTACTCTCTTTCTCTCACCATCCACTCAAATGGGAGAAAAGACAAAGAAAACATATAACAAATATGTATACTCAAGCATACCAAATTTCTGCAATGGCCACTTCAAAAAAATCTTTGCTCATTTTTTTACCCTGAATTCCTTACTTCTCTCTGTCAGGAAGTGAATAGCAAGCTTCTTCATTAATTCGAGGTGACCAAGATAGACTATATTTTCCATGTATTCCTATTTATTCATTGTCATCCTTGTCTATGAAAAATCTTTGCACTGAAGTCACTGAGTAAAAAGGTTTTTGAACTGTGAAAAAATCTCCATTTTCTACTTTAGATTTCTCCAGACTCTAAAATCTCAATATTATTGTATAAAGGATAGGGAACTAGGAACCAGGAACCAGGAAGAAAGTCAAAGCAGGAAATAGAGAGCGAGAGAAGTCACAATTTTTTTTTGTTTTTTGTTTTGTTTTGTTTTATAACTTTACAAGTATTAAGAGGTAAGGGCTCACTTTTGTTATTAAAAGATCCGTAGGTCAGTAAAAATTTTCCACAGAGAAGTTCCTTAAAGGGAATAGAATTTCAAGTGCTACAATTTTAAGCTTAACATTACCATAGGATCATTAAATTTAGAACTAGAAATTGGAGGTCATTTAATTCAACATTCTCAGTTGATTTGTCCAAGGACAGAAATATCATTAGTAAGAAGAACCAGAGGATTCGATTTAAATCCAGTCCTCTGGCTCTAAATAGCAATAGTGGCTAAATTTATTTACCTTCAGACTTCAAACTAGGCCAAAATTTACTAAAGCATGACATTATACAAATTGTTTGAGGACTAAGAGGCCTGAACCTTCTGTAGACATGACAGATTCTCCAGCTGTTTCTTCCTTATCATTACAACACATCCTTAGCAAACGGTAACATGTCTAGACACTTGAACTATCAAGTCCCAGAGAACAGCCATCATCACAGCTTTGGAAGGATGCTCACTGTAATCCAGGCCCTCTAGATACTGCAACTGAATACATAGCCTAGTCACTGACTGCATAGTAAGATGCCATAATGGGGTATAGGAAGGGTGGAGAGACAAAATGTTGGAAGAGACAGAGGAGCTATTGTTGAAAAAACACATGCAACTTAGAAAAGAAGGGGGCAAAGGCATAGCAGGAATATGCTTTGCCATCAGCAACTAGGAAAGATAATTTGAAGATAATCTTTGTCCCCCCATTTACAAATAAAGGCCATATAAGTATGCACATAGAAAAAATTTCAGTATCATTTTAAAATAAAAAAATTCAAAGAAGACCAATGTGCAAACCACTGTGCTGAATATTGGGACAAAAAAGATTAAAAAATGACAGTTACTCTTTTCAATGAGCTTAGTCTCATTTGTAGAGGTGGGGGATAGGATAGGGTAATGTCAGGTAGGGAGGATGTTAATAACTACAATACAAGGGAGAGTGAGATTAGTACGAGGAAGAAATCCAAAGCTTTATGAGAAAAAATACTGAGGAAGAGCTCCCTTTCACTTGACTCGTTCTGTTTGCCTTCTGAAAGTAAAACTAGGACCAAGGGATAGATGGGAGGAAAAATGAGATGGATTTTGGTATAAAGATAAAACTTCCTAACTTCCAAGCAACCAGAACTGTTCTTAAAATGGCCTGAGAAGGCAGCAAATTCCACATGAAAGGTCTTCAAGAAGAAGAAGAAACTTAACCATTATTTAACCATTAACCATTTAACCATTATTTAACCACTATTAAACATTGCAAAAGGAAGGTAGGAATGCTAGAGAGGATGGGGCTTTTTGATAAGTCTCAAATACATAAAATAGATATTGCTTATTTTGCTCATGTAAAGTCTGGCACCAACTAAAATCCTACCTTCCCACCTTTTACAGGAAGCCTTCTCCCAAGCCATATTAATTCCAGTGCTTTCCCTTCTATTATTTCCTATTTTTACTTTTTGATGATTGCTTTGTATATGTTTCTTTGTATATTGTCTCCTCGATTTGATTATAAGTTCTTCGAAGGCAGGGACTGTCTTTTGCTTCATTTTGTATCCCCAGCACTTAATATAGTGCCTGGCAAATAGTAGGCAGTAAATAAATGTTTATTGATTGATTTGATTAATTAATTATGTGTATGTGCTTCTGTGTAGTTTGTCCCTCTCACCTCTCTCTAGAGCTAAACTCTGCCGACTAGAATGATTTGATTCTTCAATTCTTCCTTTCTCAATACCCCACCCCCAATGCACACACCTTAGTCTCAGGTCACATTCTACTGAGATAAATCGCCTTATTCTCATTTGGCTCATGTGAGAGAAAATCTGCATATTTTCTCATTTGCAGTTTTACACTTCTCAGTGCTGAGGAACAGCCCACATAATTTGATTGCAAGTGCAGCTGAAAGTAAATGCAATCTTTTTGGAGCATCACTTTGAATGACAATGCTTATATTATATCCCTGTAAGATGTAATCTTTTTTGTCATGTCAATAGAAAGTTGATATTCATAATCTGAGCAATAATTATCCTTCCTAAATGCCCTTGCTTCTGGCTGCCTTTCTCATTAGGGTTATTTTAATGCATTTCCCCAGGCTATAGACTAAAATGCAGCCATTTACTCTGATGGAGGTTGGAAGGGAGGGGGGAGAAGGAACCTTGTGTGAGGGGAGGAATTACCCTATATTAAACCACAGGGCAAAGTAAAAAGTAGTTAAATTAAAAATAAATACACACA
Organism: Phalanger gymnotis; assembly: GCA_028646595.1. Taxonomy (NCBI): domain Eukaryota; kingdom Metazoa; phylum Chordata; class Mammalia; order Diprotodontia; family Phalangeridae; genus Phalanger; species Phalanger gymnotis. Next base: position 170,872,314 of record CM053622.1, on the reverse strand, counting down.
CTTTTATAACAAAGATTTTTTTTAATTTCACTTATCTATTTGACTTGTGGGCATGAACAGTCTGTGGAATATTACCAGTAAGAACTGTACAGAAGCAGTTTAAAGTGTTGGAGATACTGAGTGGAAATGTTCATGAATTTGTCATGTAACAGAGTGAAGTACTGGCGATGGATAGCCCTGGCACTTCACTGATATTCATAAAATGTCAAGAAATCTATAGAAAGGTCCCAGAATATTGTGTATACACTCCTTCCTCCACCCCACTCTGGAGAATTTATGTGATGACGTGGTCAAGAGTCACTGAAGACTCAAAGATAGGAATGGGTTCCAATATGCATGGATGGAAAAGTACCCACATTAATGAATTGGAATGCAAAAAAAAATGGGTGGCACAAAATTTTAGTACATTTACTTCTTCAGCAATATAGAAATAGCTGACTTTAGTACCTAAGTAATTAAAATTGGAAGCTATCAGGTAATCTACCCATCTGTGAGCCTTAAGAATAATTCATTCTCCTTCCTACTTATCTGGATTTGCATTCATTATTTCTTTTTGTAAAAAAAAATACTTCTTATATTATCAACTAATTATGAATTTTAAAAGGTTATGTTATATGTTTGTTATCTTTATTGTATGGCTTGTCTTTGGAACCAAAATGGCCTGGTAAACTTTATCTAGTGGTCTAAGAGAAAAAAGAAAAATCATTGGAAAAGGAGCAGAATAAAAGAGGGATTTCTTTAAGGAAGGGAAAGGTACCTAGTATTGCTG
>CM053622.1:170852935-170871045 GCA_028646595.1 Phalanger gymnotis | reverse complement strand
GACCTTTCCTGTAGACCTTAAAGGTTGTCTTGGGCTAGAAATTTGTTTCACTCTGTCATTTTGTAGGTTCTGCAGCTCTATAATTTGTTTAGAGTAATTTTTTACAGATATTTGGAGGAGAGCTCAAGCAAGTCCCTGCTTTTACTTTGTCATCTTGGCTCTACCCTCCCCCATATATTCTTAAGAAAATTTATTAAGTTGACCAGGATTTAAGAATATTTTGAAAGACCAAGTGATGCTAATTCATGCAGTATATTTTTAAAAATCAATTAAGAAAATAGAGATGTATGAAAATTTTTTATTTTAAAATAAAGCTATAGGATCTACTGGCAATTATGGATGTAAAGTACATTTGTAAAGATAGAAGAAATTATAATAACTTATAAAATTATAAAAATGAAATCTCAATTGCCTGATTCTTACAGTGTCAACTTGAATTGACTCAGTCTCCAGTCTCTGTTTTAGCATACCCAGTCTAAATGGGAGAATGACATAGTGAACAAGGAGAGGAGAAGAAACATGGTTTCTCTACTCCTGCTACTCCTTTCCTGAGAATGGAGCAAATAATTTGAGAGTTTTTAAATATACCCAATCCTGGTTCTCTTTTTTAATTTATTCATCACTGGTCCCCAGAGTAGAGTGGAAGAGAGTTGAAAGGGATTTTTGGAAGAGATATTAAAATGTTAAGTGGATCTATTTGTTCCAGTATCAGTGACCACACATTTTAAAATAATTTTGCCTAGTGCACAATAGGCAAAATCAATTTGAAACATTTTTTTGGTCTACTATCTGTGCCAGTATGGCTTTTTTAATAATGGCAGAAAAAATAGAACAGTCTTCCTCATTAGTAGTATTATTTGGCCAAATTCTTAGCGATTATATTTTCTTTATACAGTATATTTTGCCATAAGGGTCATTTGGCAAAAAGGTAGAACACTAAGTGGATAGAATTATTATCTTTTTCTTTACTCAGCTAGAAAGGATTTATTCTTTTTTCTCTCAGATGGAGAATGTGGTTTGGAAACCTGGGGTAGATGGGGAAAAAAATTACTTTACTTCACTTATTCTGTTTCTTGCTTTAAGTTAGTGCATCATTAAAGTCATTTCCCCCCTGTTGTCCCCAAGTCCCCAAAGCACTTTCTTCATTTATGTCTAGCATTGTGTAGACTTTCCACATATGAGGTAATGCTATCCTTTGACAGTACTACCACAACAAGGTCTGCTGAATTTCAAACAGGTTTCCTTTCTGTTTGAAGGAATGAACAGGAACACTAATCATGATTCTAAGTAAGACAAGGGTGGTGAAGGCAATGCACAAAAGGAAAGACTTTATGCTTTTTTTTCCTGATATAAATGTTGGCAGGAATGTGATCCTAGAATTGTGAACTCAGGTAAATGAGGTTATGGACACATACTCATACATATATCTTTCACATTGATTGGAATGGACCCAGGCCCAATTTGAAAGGAGACACTCAGACAACTTCAAGTCACACTCAAAATAATGTAATTTGAACTATCCTTCCTTGAGGGAATGAAGGTTATTATCATGATGGAAAAATGCCATAGACATTTCACTGTTTAGGAAAGCTTTGAGATTATCTCTACTGGATAAAGGATACCAATAGAATTCAGTAGCCAGTATGTGTGACATTGAGTTCCGCATTTGCTCTTTGGGTTTTGATTTGTCTGTCTTTGTTTCTCTATTCATTTATTTAGTAATCCTTTATGAAAGATACATTATGCTCAAAGAATAAACATGAGAGTACATATAAGAAGTGAGCAGCAAAAACAACAACAAAAAAGAAGTAGGGAGAAGGTATTAAAATCAATTCAAAATGTATTTGCTATGTTTCTACTATGTGGAAGTCACTAGAGAAGATTTTGACCACCACTGAAAATGTTGCCTGGTAAGGAGGGGACCAAAATTACCAAATGTTTATAATTCAAAATATACATGATGAGTACATTAGACATGTGACCAATATGTTATGATAAAAGGATGAAAAGACACAGTCTTTTCCTTAATGGAGGTCCTGAAAAAAAGAACTGGCAGGGATGATTGCCAAGTAATGACTAGATGATCATGGAAAATGGGACAGCTACCATAAAATCAAAGTCAGTGATTTTGACTTAAAACAAGAGGCAAAAAAAAAAAAACTTATGAAAGCAGCAAACTCTCTAAAAGCGAGAGTGAACAAAATAGAAGATAGTAACTCCAGGAGACAACAAGAATGTGAAAAGAGTCAAAAGATTTTAAATAATAGAAGAAAAGTTAAGGTATATTATAACAAAAAATAAATAACCTGAAAAACAGAGCTAGGAGAAATAATTTAAAAATCATTAGGCTACCTGAAAGTCATGACCAAAAAAAGTTTTCTAGATATCATTCTTCAAGAAATCATTTTTTTTAAAAAAAGAAAATAAATAAAACCTCTTTGATCTTTTGGAACCAGAGCACAAGATGAAAATGGAATTCACTAGTTATTATACTAAAAGAAACCCCAAAACGAAAACCTTAGGATAGAGCCCAAATCCAGAATTTCTAGGTCAAAGAATAAATACTGCAAGCAGCCAGAAAAAAAACAAATTAAAGCACCACAGTCAGGGTTACACATGATTTGGTAGCCACCACTTTATAAAGGAGTAGAGATCTTTGAATACGATCTCCAAAAGACAAAGTGTATGGATTTATAAACAAGAATAATTTACCCAGCAAAACTAGTATAATCCTACAGAGGGGAAAAAAACTCATTTCAAAATCAATACCTTTTGGCCTGGGCTTACCTACTTCGAATGAACACCTATGACCACTTTCTCCCATAAATCTAACTACTCTACTCTTGTGGTTCAGAGTGGTCAGTAGCCTCATATGTGTGATGTGTCAAAGAAAATGGCTCCTTAGTGCATATTATTTTTTGCTAAGAAACACTTAAATTTTTATGTAGGAGAAAAGGGAGCTCAGAATCCTAAAAAACATACATATTTTCCCATTTCATTTTTTTTGGAACATAGTGCATGTGAGAACTTGTGTTGCTTCATACACACACGTGTGTGTGTGTGTGTGTAATACATACATACATGCATATATATGTGTATATATATATATATGTATATACATATATGTTTAGCAGAGGTTTTGTTTTTTCCTCATAGGGTGGAAATGGAAGGGAGAGGAAGCAGATTCTCATGGAATAAAAAAATTAATTTAAAAAATTACTTGGGTTACATTCCAAATCTTTTCATTCAATAATTGTATGACACTGTGGAGTACAGAGCACTACCTAATGCCTGAGTGAGCTAAGATTATTTTTAACTGAAGTAGGTCAATGTAGGCCTCATGGAGAAATGACATTTTATCTAGGCCAGTTGTTACAGTTGTTCAGTTGTGTACAACTCTTTGTGATTCCATTTGGGTTTTTCTTGGCAAAGATACTGCAGTGATTTGCCATTTTCTTCTCCAGGTCATTTTACAGATGAGAATGCTGAGGCAGAATTGGTTAAGTGACTTGCCCAGGTTTACGTAGCCATTAAGTGTCTGAGGCCAGATTTGAACTAAGGAAGATGAGTCTTCCTCACTCCAGGGCCAATGCTTTATCCATTGGGCTTCCTTCCTGCTTTGGGCTTTTAGGAGGCTATCTAATTACTACATACCATATTACCTAAGAATGTTTCTGTTAAGCTTATATTAGCTGGAATCTTGTGTGTGTATGTGTGTGTGTGTGTGTGTGTGTATGTGTGTGTTTTCTTAGTTATGCCACCACTTGGTAGAGAATGGGGAAAGAATGAAGAACATAAGATTTCACTCCAAGAGAAGAAATATGGCAGTGTTGAGTAATTGTTTTTTGTCCTTCATTTTGAAGAGGACCCATGACATCACAAGGTGATGTTTTGACTTGGACAGAATTATACAAAGTTGTCAGCCTCGCTCTCTCTTCCAGAATCGCTGAAGGTCAGTGGCAAGACAAAGTCAGGCTGACTAGTGATGGCCCAGAATCCAGTGGATGATGGCATTTTTGATGTCTTACCAAGCTATAAGCACTTCACAAGACCTGCTTGAGTCACCTTTATGGCTGTTGGAACAAATTGTATTCACTCACTCACTCATATCACTGGGGGAAATCTTTGCATGTTTGGGGTCCACATTCCCCAGCTCATTGATGGGTTTGAGGCCCTTTGGTTACCCTCAACCTGATTTAGCTGGTCTGCTGAGATGGTTTTACTGTATGTGGCTGCTGTGCATGCTACAGATTGTTAGAGCCACAAGTAAGAGTTAAGGGAAAGGTAGACACCAAAAATGAATGAGTGACCCTAAAAAAGGCTTGGCAAGCCCTCACACCAGAGGTGCTAGTCCTCCCTGAATACCCCACACACCCAATATTGAGTGCTGAGTAATACAAAGTGGAGAGTCCATTTTTCTGCTTTCATTTACTTCTTTATCTCTTCCTAATTCTTGACAGAGAATAATCCTGCTTCCATCTTTATCTTCAACTTCACTAGGAGAGAAGCCAGCAGGGATAAGATTATCACCTTATAGTGATAATACCAAAAACTATGGAAATTAGCTCTTTTCTCTCTTTCTCTGAAGTCAATAGGCACTATCAATCAACAACATTTATTAAGTGCATGCTGTATGCCAGGAACCTTCCTAAGTTCTGGGCTTTCAAAGAAAGGCAAAAACAGTCTCTGCCCTCAAGAATATCACATGTTAATGGAAAGATAACATGCAAATAACTAGATATATACAGAGTATGTGGAACCTTGCATATAAGGCTCCGGCAAATGGATCTTAACATGAGTTACCTCAATTTTTTAAGGAGACAACACAGAGCATCTAAACCTATAAGACCATTTCGTTACTCCTATAATCAATTTAAGAGAAGGCTGCCTAGATTGAAATGTGCCTCCTTTAAAACTTTGCTCTCAATTTCAATTATTTTGTTTACAACAGTGAGAAATATAGGTTTCACACTGAGACAGCTATTTTCTTTTTATTCATGACTGATGTGCCACATAGCCCTAATATGACTAGGCCATTTAAGGAAGGGGTTCGCTCCAGTCATCTCTTCGTTTCCCACCCAGCTGCATTCTCTCCACCCTACAATACCTCTTTTTTGTATTTCTTCTGTGTGTAGTCTTCCCCTATTTAATTGTAAGGTTCTTGAGGGCATGGACTGTTTCTCTTTTTTGCATTTGTATCCCTAGGTCTTAGCACAATGCCTGGCACATAGTGAACAATTAATGAATGTTTATTGACTAACTGATTGACTGTCCTATGTTAACAGTCATAAAGTAATGGAGAACTCTCCCAGACCAATATTTGTGAACAAGTACAGTATATATGGCTGAAGCAATCCCTAAATGAACTTTGAAGCATGTTCAGAAATTCTATAACTGGTTCTGGGCTTCAGATTCAGTGGTGAAGGGACAGAAATTTGATTGGCTACTCAGCTGGAAATGGGGTGCATTCAAAGGCACTAACTGACCAAAGTAAACCTATTTCTTTTTACTTCCTGACTATATTCAAATGAGCTTATGGCAGCTAGTGAAAATCACTTGTGGGGATACAAATCTGGAATCTTTATCTCCTCACCATCTGTGGCAATGACACCATGTGACCCTGCTATTGTTTCTATTGCTGTGGTACCTAGGTAAAGGAATAGTGGAGATGGTTACTATCCTGTGATCTTCAAAATTTATGCTAGCATACATCAGAAAATCTGGGAGCTGGAGTCAATGCTGGGACTTTTGAGGAGCCAGCTATGGGTGAAACATCAGCCGAAGCCTCAAAAAGATCACTTTTCTGACTCAGTCCCACAGTAGCAGAGATTCAGACTCATCCATTGACTATACTGCATTTGGAAGTGAACTTGATGAGATGAATACTTTGTAGCAAATGCTTTAAGTGTAACACCATTCTTCTTACGACTGAACTGACGTATGAGTGGGTACGACAACCCTGCCTTTGGGGTGAGGGTCAGGGGAATAATGCTTCGCTATTTCTGTTTTTGGCAGCATATCCCTTTATAAAAGCTAATTGATGTTAACTGATTAAAAGAGGCTGAGGCAGGAGACTACCAATGATAATATTGTAACTGGTTAATAATGGGGAAAATATACTGCAATATGGTTTTGAACTGATGGAAGATAATTACTCTGATCCCTCCTAAGTAGCTCTAGAATCCCAAGAGTTAATACAGGTGACCTGGCTCTTGAAGAGAGAATCCAGAGTTTCACTACAAAAGCATCGCTGTTCCTAGTTAATAGCAATTGGAGTACCTGGAGGTTTGTCTTGCCTCATGGTAGGAAACTAGCTCTTTAAGAGTTTATCTCTCCCTGTATCAAACCTGTCAAGATCTCAGCCACAAGAACAGGCCCTTCTAAATACATAGCTTGGTCATTTGAAATTCAAACAAGGCTTACCAACCATATCAAAATTAGGAACAATTAATTTGCTACTTGGGGCATCACATTTCCTAAAATCAAGATGCCCATTGAATATCACACCAATGCAACTTTTACTTGCTATCTCCTTTCCCCACCCCTGAAATATGTTGAAAGTTTGGAAACTTGACTGGTCACAGTCCCTGATGAATATGACTCATATTATATAAAGAAATGGCACAGTAGTGTCAGTGGAAGAATGTGAGGAGGACAAGAGTTTTAGCTCTTATGGTTGGCCAGGGTGGATGACAGCATACTAAGCCTCTTCTGCTCTTGAATCTTTAGGGTTGATAAGTGCTTTCAAAGTGATACAATGAAATGCTTTTCTGGCATCAGTCAAAGTAGAGCAGTGTTTACTTTAAAAAACTGATTAACTTCTGGGACCTACAGGTTAAGTCTTTGGATGCTAGCATGCACAGGGATTTAGTCATTCTTAGAAAAAGGATAGTTGATGCTGTGTATGAATAAGGTATAAATGTAAAAAATGGGCTCCCTGGGGAAGCAGAGCCAGGTTTTTTCTCAATTGCCTGAATTAGCTATTGTACTATCTTGAGCACCTAACTTAGCCACTAGGGAGTGATTTGGGAATTTGAGAATATAGCCCTCACTTTAGTTCCAGCTCAGACCCTTAATGACAATATTGAAATTCCCTTTAATAGAGTATTTTAAAATTTACTAGTGAACATATCCATATTACATCATCTTATTCTCCTTTAATATTCTATGACGTGTTTTCGTCCTTACTTTGAAGATGAGGAAACAGACTTCAAAGACTTGTGCAAGGTTTCACAGCTAGGAAACAGTAGTGATATACTCAAGGTCCTCTGACTTTAAATGCAATGTCCTTCCCCACAATACCACACTACAGCTACAGATGACTCTACATTGATCCGATTCTGCAGAACAGTCAGACCATGGGGAGTCACCATGCGTCTGATCATGGAGGTGACCTTCTTGACTCCATCAGAATGCATGGGGGAAGGCTCAAGTTATTCTTGATCAACACGACAGATATGAAAAATGGGCCTTCAGAAATGATCTCATTGAAATGTCTTCCTATCGGAAGGACCAAACTTAAATTAACACCATCAATTGATGAATATCTCGTCAACTTACCATCCAAGAGACTTGAAGAAAGATATTTTACTTTCTTCAGCCTCAGTTTCAGTTAGTCAAGCAGCATTTATTAAGCATATACTATGTACCAGGAAGCAATGAGAATACAAAGAAATATAAAAGATAGTCCCTGCTGTCTGGGAGCTCTTAGTCTAATGGGAGAGACAACATGCACATGCTCTATACCAGATAAATTGGAAATAATCGACAGAAAGAAGGCACTTGAATGAATGGAGACTGGACAAAAGAGTTCTTATAGAAGGTGAGCTATTAATTGGTACTTGAAGGAAGTGGAAAGAGTAAGGAAGGAGAGCATTCCAGGCTTGGGGGACAGTCATAGAAAATGGCTGGAGTCTGGCAAAAGGAAGTCTTGTGAGAGCAACAGTGAGAAGTCTACAGAGTATGTGAGGAAGAATAGGGTATAAAATGACTGGAAACGTAGGAAGGTGCCACATTATGAAGGGCTTTGGAGGTCAAAAGATTTCCTTATCTGTAAAATGAAAGGAGCAGACTAAGTGATTGCAAGGTTCTTCATCCTTAAGTCTATGATCTTATGTGTCTATTTGTAAAGATTTCTAATCGAAAGAGGACAACTAGGGTTGTGAAGGACCTTAAGTTAATGCTATCTAAGGACTGATTGAAAGAGTTAGAAATATTTAGCCTGGAGAAGAAAAGAATTCAAAGGGAACACAATAGCTACCCTCAAATATTTGAAGGGTTATCACCGGGAAGAGAGACAGAGTTTATTCTGTCTGGCTCTCAGAGGCAGAGCTAGGGACAATTTGTGGATTGTATAAAGAGTAAATTTAGACACCATCAGAATTTCTAACAATTTCCTATCAAAAAATGGAAAGAGAATTCTCAGCAAGCAGTTCCCCTTTATTGGAAATCTCTAAGCAAAGAATGCATGACCTCTTGCTGGTTATATGTAGAGGGTATCCTTGATCAGATATAAGTTGAATTAGATGGCCTCTGTCTGAGTGCCCTTCTGATTTTGAGATTCTGTGATTCTATAATATATTCCATTGTTTCCTAATGCAAGCTATCAGGGACTCTTTGTTATGTCTAATCTAAATATCTCCCACTATAGTTTTTACTTATTTTTCCCTTCCTTTAGAGATAAGAAGGCCTAATCCTTTGTTCAAGAAATCTTTCACATACCTGATAAACATTATTATTTCTCATAATTAGAATCACAGAATCTTAGAGTTGGAAGGAATCTTAGATAACTCCTGGACTGATACATTCATCCTCTCTACTATGTATGTCTATGAACAATGGTCATTCAATTCCTGTTAGAACGCTTGTACCCAAAGGATTATCACTTATCAGATAAAGAAGTTCATTTCTGTTCTGAATAGCTCTAACCCTTGTAAAGTTCTTATTCTAATCCTGTGGGTGACAGGACTGCCTCGATGCCTGAGGAAAGAGAAGAAGAGATGAGTTAAAAATGTGTGCTGCATGCCTCAAGTATTTTTGTTTGGTCATCTATGGTCAAACCTCATATCCAAAAAGCAATTTTCTGGGGCAAGATCTGACAATGACTCAGTTATTTAAGGTCAGAAAGGACACAATCTCAGTTGAGGAATACATTGATGTCCATAACACTTCTGTGGATGTTACTGCTAGCCTATATTGGAGGAGAGCAACCTGTTGAAGTGGGGGCAGGAACCTTCTGGAAAAAAGAAAAAACAAATATAATAGAAAGGCCACTCGGTATATACTTTTCAAACAAGAAAATAAAGGGTTCTTGTGTATTAGATAAGTTTGGTTAAGGGAAGAGGATAATAGCAGCACAGACCAATCTTCATGGGGCTCAGTGGAAACTACAGTCTCTTGGAAGGGAAAGGAGCCTAAGTTCCAGAAAACGATCAATCAATCAACAACCATTCTTTTTTTTAATAGTATTTTATTTTTTTCCAATTACATGTAAAGAAAATTTTCAACACTCACTTTTATGAGATTTTGAATTGCAAACTTTTTTCTCCTTCCCTTCCTCCCCTCCTCCCTCACTTTTATAAAATTTTGAGTTCCAAACTTTTTTCTCCCTCCCTTTCTCCCCTCCTCCAAGACAGCAGCAATCTGATATAAGTTATACATGTACAATCATATTAAACATATTTCCACATTAGCCATATCAACAATCATTCTTTAAAAACTTACTATGTGCTTGGAGTAGAAAAAGTTATCCTCCAAATGAGGAAGTGATAGATATGCCAGGGACTAAAGGAATTATTCCACATCATTCAGAACACAGAGAATGAACAAAGCAGGAGAGAGACAGGCAAAAGAATAAAGAAGGCATTCTACGTTGGCACAAAAAGGCCTGTGGAGTAAGGGGAGGAAGGAAACTATTTTGAAGGCCTGAGATAAAAGGTACTTTTTTTTTGCTTAACAAACCTAAAATCTATTTTATTGGGAACATAACAAATATCAACAGACATTGAAATTTGAATATACAAAGAACAGAAAAGAGGCTAGGATTACATATAAAATTCAACTGTTATATTTGGTTTTTTCTTCCTCTAGATCTTGATCTCTGTAACACAGTCATTCTCAATACCTGTTCCTCTCTCAAGCACCTTATTAAATGTGCTGTCAATTTAATATTAAAAAAGAACACATAGAAAATAGCACAAGGAAGTTCGTAAGGAATCCAGGTAAGAAGAGATAATGTAATTACTATCATTTTAAATTTAATATACATTGAAGAAATTCTCTTATTTTCTTTTGTATCGCTATCACCATCCTAGTAATTCCTACCCCTTAATAGAATCTCTCCTTTGTAAAAAAAAAAGTACAGTGAAAGAAAACAAACCAATATATTGGCCATGTATGAAAATATGTATCTCATTTTGTATCTTAGTCCCAAGAGGCAGGAGAAATGCTTCATTATCAGTCTTTTGAAGTCAAGATTGTTCACTGCCTTTCATCAGAGTCTTTCATTTGAAGTCTTTCAAAATTGTTTCCTTGGCATTTTTGTGGTCATCATGCAGTTTGTTTTTCTGATTTTGCTGACTTTGCTCTGTATCAGTTCCTACAAGTCTCACCGGATTCCTCCAAATCAGTCATATTCATCATTTTTTTACAACCCAGTCATATTCCACTTCATTGGTAGACTGTAATTTGTTCATACATTGAAAGTATATGAAAAATGCTGATTGTTCCCCAACCAAGAACCAATGGGTATAGAAGAGCCTTAATTAAGTCCAAGAGGCTTCTAAGATCTCAACCTCTAGGTTGAAGAGGAATCCAGAAGGCTAAAGGTTTGTCAAATCTAATACTTCAGCTAGAGGTCAAGAAATATGAAAATATCTAGCCCAGGCAGTGGCATGATTGATTCTGAGGCAATCACCTTGTGTATATTGTAAAAATCATGACCAGGAAAAGGGGAAAGCTAGCATCTCATAGTAACAGCAGCTCACATTTCTATAGTGGTTTTTTTTTACAATTTATCAGTCAACTAGTATTTATTAAGCCCATCCCTTGGAGTAGGTAACATAAGTATTATTAGCTTCATTTCACAGATGAGAATGAGGAAACAGAGTCTCCAAAGGTCGTAAAACAAGTAGTCCTGACCGACCACTAGTCAGAGCCTAGAGGGAGAGACCAATGGTATAGGGAAGAAGCACCAAGAGAGTAACAGATGGCACTTCCCATGATATACTAAGAGATATCAGGAAGAAATGTGAAGGAGGGAGATGCTAAGTTCTTGATTTCTGTAACACAGTCATTCTCAATATCTGTTCCTCTCTCAGGCACCTTTAATGTCCAGAGATGAAAGCAGGGAAAAATGGACTATTTTGATAGTGATTGTTTCAACTAATGCTCCCATATAGGAGTTAAAGTGCCTTTGATAGGCATATGATCCCCCTTCATTTTTCACAGAAGACCAATTAACCATACTGGGGAGTTTTTTTAGTTTGTTTTGTTTCCAACCAGTCTTTTTGTGTGACTTTGGTATATTTTTTTAGTAGTCTACACAAGGAGAGAAGATTTTGCTGTGTGTGTGTGTGTGTGTGTGTGTGTGTGTGTGTGTATGTGTGTGTGTGTGTATTTGCCTACGGTGGGAACAATCCCTTGTAATTTGACAATTAGCTAAAAGTCTATTGGTCTTTGGGCAAGGGGAGAACCCAGGGACCAAAATAATGGCCATGGTTCACACATCACTGGAGATACTGTAGAAGCCCTCCATGTTCCCACCTTAGAGTACCATAACCAGAAAAGTAAGTAGACTTTGCTAATGATCAATATTGATAAGCAAGTTTGGGCCAAATAAGAGAGGTAAGGGTTTCAAACAAACAAACAAACAGCTAGGATATTTTCCTCATACCTGCCTATAAAAGACCTGGCACTAACTAGCCCTTTTTCACTTTTCTCTTTGTTAGAGTAACTCATCTACTTGTACTCTGATGCTAAGTAGTTAGTAAACCCTCTGAAATCCCTTAAGGAAGAGTAATGTGCTTTTTTCAGGCTTTTTTGTTCAGTTGTGTTAGACTCTTTTTGACCCCACTTGGGGTTTTCTTGGCAAAGATAATAGAATGGTTTGCTATTTCCTTCTCCAACTCATTTCAAAGATGAGAAAACTGAGGCAAACAGGGTGAAGTGACTTGCCCAGGGTCATAGAGCTAGCACTTGTCTGAGGTTAGATTTAAACTCAGGTTTTCCTGACTCCAGGCCCAGTACTCTGTGGATAGAGTACTGCACCACCTAGCTGCCCATAGCTTTCCAAGCTACAGGGACTGAATATACCTATATCATTTCCCTCAGATTGAGCTGGGTGTTGTAAAGGCAACTAGAGAATGTGACGGTTAGAGCACTGGGTTTAGAATCAGGAAGACTCATCCTCATGAGTTCAGATCCCACCTTAGGCACATACTAGCTGTGTGACCCTGGATAAGTCACTTAACCCTGTTTTCCTCAGTTTCCTCAGCTGCAAAATGAGCCCGAGAAGGAAATGGCCAACCACTCAAGTATCTTTGCCAAGAAAACCCCAAATGGAGTGATAAAGAGTCAGACATGGCTGAAATGACTCCATGACAACAAGCTGAGCGTAGCAATGGTGGCTCCCCATCTTTCTTTGCTAACCGTGCTGTCAGGAATTGAAGTACCCTTATTATCCAAGGTGGCAATAATATGTAGGAAAATAGGGACACTCAGTATATGTGCATGTGATTGCAAGTAGAAGTCTCACACAATTGAAGCATATCTAGGTAAGCTCACTGAACAAAAACTCTTGGCAAAGAACCACAGTAACTCAAGTAATGGGGCTTTCTAGTGGGAAGAAAAGAGTGACGTTAGCAGTGGGGTTGCGGGGTTTATTGTGAACTGACCCAGGTTGTCCTAGAGTCAATGTCTGCCTCTCCGTAAATGCTTCGTCCTCTGGTTTTCCATCCCCTCTGTGGAGCCAGGCAGAATGAGTCTAATTCATCTTCCTTATGACAGCACTCCAAATATTTGAAAACAGCTATCATGTCCCCCTTAAGTCTCCTCTCTTCTAGGCTAAACATTCCCAGTTGTTTCAGCAGTTCCTTCAAGAGAGCTTCATGTGATATAGTGTTGAGTCTGCTATCCTGATTGCCTTCCCCTGGATGTGTTCCAACATGTTAATGTTTCCCTTAAAATGTGGCACTCAGAACTTCACAGAATACTCCAGATGTAGCCAGACATTTGCATCACTAGGCTAAATATTTTCTTTTTCTTTCTTTTTCTTTTTTGGAACAGATCTGTGATTTCATTGCAATAGGGAAGTTCTAGTGAGGAAATTCCACCTCCAAGGGAAGATCAGTCTACTCCACAATTTATAGTCTTAGAGACCTCCTAGGGCAATGAGAGGTTAAGCATCCTGCTCAGGTTTCCTGGGCCAATATGTGTCAGAAGGGAGACTTGAACCCAGGGCTTACTGACCCAACCTGAGGCAGATTGGTTCTCTATTCACTATCATGTTGCCTCTTTAGAAGAGCAGCTAGGTAGTGCAGTGGATAGAGTGACAGGCCTGGATCAGAGAAATCTGAGTTCAAATTTATCCTCAGACACTTAACTATGTGAACCTGGGCAAATCGCTTAAGCGCTATTTGCCTCAGTTTCCTCATCTGTAAAATGGGAATGATAATAACTGACATGATCGAAAAGCACTTAGCATAATGCCTGGTATATAAATACATACTATATGAATGTTACCTGTGATTATAATAAAATAATAATAATAATAAGTGATATTTATATAGGACTTTCAAATTTTCAATGACCTTTACATACATTTTAAAAAATTGATAATAACTTCTAGTTCCTGTTTAGCCAGTTACTTGAGCATGAGTGATGGACAAGTTCATTTTTATATTCTTTCAGAGTGGAACTGTTTTCTATGGTTTTACTCAAACTCCTTTCTGCCTATTGCTCTCTCATCTCATTGCTCATTCGTGTATTTACTTTTCTGACTTGATCTCTTTTTATTTCTCCTGCTAATAGTTTTCTTCAAGCGTTACCTACTTAAAACACAGAGTTATCTGCATTCTTCATGATTATGTTTTAAGGAACTCTGTCACCTGATACTACCAGTCAATGGATCATCCTATAATAGCCCATTGTTGCTGGAAACTGGCCTTTTTCTACCAGGCTTTCCCTGAAGGAACACATTGGAGATGTGTGGCTACCATGGATGTGATTGGCTACCATGTTTCAGCTGTCTTCTTTCTCCACCTGTAGAGCACCTCTCTCTCATTGGTGAATTCTTCCTGGAACCTCAATTTTGAGGAATGGTCCAGACCAATTATCCTTCATTCTCATCATAGAATTGAGACATCATGACTCAGTTGCCTTCTTCCTCTGCCTCTGGTGCTCCCTTATGCAAATGGAAAAAAAAAACCAGAAGGGGTAAGCATTTCCCCTGAGAAACTCCATTTTGAGGAAGGGAGTCACTCTATTTCGGAATAGTGAGCTGGACTCAATATTAGGAAGACCAGGATTTAAATCCTTCCTCTGTCACATGCTGGCTGTATAAACTTGGGAAAATCATTTAACTTCTTAGTGACTTGGGAAACAGTTTAGAGCATAATCTCATTAGATTGGAAGCTTCTTGAGGGCAGGGATGGTATTTTACTTCTTTTTGTAGCCTTTGCCATTAGCACAGTACCTGACATGTAGCAGGTACTGAAAAAATGTTGATTGATAAATTGCAAAGCAGATTGCCTTTACTACAAGAAGCAGTTTCCACATTGGAAGTTCCATGTACTAATGACTCAGGTATAATTCAAATGTCCTTGGCAGAGAAAAATTATACTTACTTAGGCAATATTGAGTTTAGTCTCCAGTTCCACAATGAAATTTTCTGCTCATTTCTCCTGATCTTCGTAGCTATGGCCAGTGAAATTCTTCAATACAAATCCGAACAATATGCACCTATTCTAACTATTCTTCCAATGGTTTTAGCTAATAGAATTTCTTGTCTCATTGTTAAGGTGTTGTAGAGCGTAGAGACAGTCAACTCAAATCAAGTCAATAAGCCTTTCTTCTTAAGTGTTTACTATGTACGAGGTACTATGCTAAGTACTGGAGATATAAATATCAGCAAAAATTATATGCTGGGCCCTTAAGTAGATTTCATTTTTATGGAGAAAGACAATATTTTAGAAAGGAAGAAAATGGTAGGGAGAGGTATTTTCTTGGGAATATAAAAGCTAAGTCCAGAGAGTGAAGCATGATGGTTGTTCTGGGCTCTTTTTCAAAATGGATTTTCTGGAGGAAAAAACTGAAAAAAAAAATTACCTTTTTTTTAAAGTTATCAGAAGGGAGTTCCAGGAGTAGAGGAAGAAGACAGTTGAGGCATGAATGTCTTGATAACATAACGAGAATGAAAGCTAATTGGTCTAGACTCTTCCTCAAAATGGAGGTTCCAGGAAGAACTCATGCGTGAGACAAGGGGATATGGAGGAGGCCAGCAACTGAAGGATGATAGCCAAGTTCATAGAATAGTTAGAGAATAAAGCTGTAATTCCATTGGTATGGGAAACTCTCAGGGGCAGAAACTCCCTCTACCAAGTCAGATTGGGACCTTTTCTGCAACTTATCTTAGAGAGTGCCTAGAGCCCTGAGAAATTAAGTGATTTGCCAAGTGTCACTCAGATTGCATATGTCAGAAACAGAAATCGAGTTCAGCTTTTCTTGGTATTGAGTCCAGCTGTCTATCCTTGATTCCATTCTCTCTCTCCAGCTGCCATGTGTGAAAGATTTCCTTATACATTCCTAAGCTCACTGTCTTTGATCTTATAGCAAGAGTCTCATATTCGAGCTTCTACCAAGGATAAAGGTCTAGGCTTTAGCCTTTGCTAAAAACTCCATCATCTTCATGAGGGAACCAGCTTCTTCTTGGAACCCATCCAGAGAACCATTGCTTTTGGCTCCATTTTTACTCATTTTTATACCTTCAGTGATCACCAGCAAGCACCAGCTCCCTGGACTTGACCCTCAAGTCAGCTTGCCTCTTTAAATTCAAATATTTCCCATCCCCAAGTCCTAATTACCTTCCCTTCCCTTATTTTTAACTTACTCCAATCTTATCTTTTTCCATGTTTATCACAGTCCAGACTTTAAGGGTGTTTTTCTATGTTTATTTACAAAAGTAAACAATATAGAAATAATATAACAATGTAAGGCAATTAGAAATGCGAGAAAAAATTATTTGATTCTGTACTGGATTAAGTTTGAAGTTATTCTATCTAGCCATTGTTTTCTGGACCTATCTTGGCTTGTGATTCATTCCAGACATGAAGCATGATTCTTCATGCTGATCCTGGAAGAGAATATCTTCTATCTTATTATGCTAATGCATCAATTTTATATTCACCCATTTTGGTCACTGGATTAAGCTCATTGACCCTTTTTATGGTCACTAGGCTCACTCTCAGCCAATCAGGAAGTCTTGATTTTTAGGCTTTTGATGCTCCATCCATGTTACTATGTGATCCCTTAACTACCTACTATAGATAGCTCCCTTCCTCTGACCTCCCAAAAAAGGAATCAAAAAGATTCTTACACAGATCTATTTTTCCATCTCCTTAAAAATAGAATTTGCCATTTTTCTTCTAAAACTGTATGTTCACAAGCTATTTGCCACAAACCATTCTATGAATTCTCAATCTTTTTCTTTTTCTTCTTCGTCTGTAGATCTTAGACCTGGATACAGCATTATAGTCATAAGCATGCAAAGAGTAAATACATTTGGTCCATTGTCTGTGCACGTCAAAGATTATAGTAAAGATCTAATTTTGCTAAAACAAAACAAAACAAAACTAGTATTATCACTTCTCAGTTTTAGTTTTATATGTATATTATGCATCATGGCAGGGTGCATATGGTGCTAGTTGTTTAGGGAAGAAGAGCAGGATTCAACTCCTTCTTTTGACACTTAATATTTCTGTGACCATAGAGAAGTCCTGGGGCTTGGTTTCTTTTTCTGCAACATGGGGACAATGCTTGTGCTACTTACTTCATTGGATTGTTGCGAGCTCCAAATGAGCTAATGTATGTAAAAAATTTCGCAGTCCCAATGGGCTATAAAAATGCCAGTTATTATTATTTTTGCTTCCTATGGTGGAACACATTTTTTTTTAAAAAAGGACCTTGTTGCCTGTAAGACTCATATTTCACTTGCTGTTATCTTCTCAGGCACTTCAAAACATTGCCTAATTGCTGTGGCTGTTGTTTTTTTTCTCCTTGGGTATGTGTTTTCTATGGCAATTCTCCTTTTGTTGACCCTTTTCTTTTTTCAATTTACTGAGGTCACTTTGAATGCAAACTCTAAATATGTATTTAAGTATACAAATCCAAGGAATGTAAGAATAAATTTTCTGTGTACATAAAGTGAGTAAGGGTTATGTGTGTCCTAGCTTAACTTCACCTAGTTAAGCTTAACTTCACCTATCTACCTTTTCCCCACTCCCTATTCCTACCTGCTAGGGCCATCCCTTGAAATATTATTTTCAATAATGAACTTATTTGATACATTATGCATATTTTAATACACATAAAACATACGTTTATATCTATATCATATTGTCTCCCCCAGTAGAATGTGAGCTTCTAGGTGAACCTGATCCTGGATTTTGGGCTGCTTCTTCTGTATTTCTTTATCTTCTGATTTTAGAGAAATGCAAATTGATCCCAAGATGGATGTGTACAGACTTGTAGGACACCTCGTGAATTTGAGAGGTTCAAGAAGTGTGGGTTCTTTATACAAAAATGACTAGCAGGGGGGCGGAGCCAAGATGGTGGCTGGAAAGCAGGGACCAATGTGAGCTCCCCGCCAAGTCCCTCCAAAAACCTATAAAAAATGGCTCTGAACCAATTCCAGAACTGCAGAACCCACAAAATAGCATAGGGAAGCAGGGCTCTAGCCCAGAACAGCCTGGATGGTCTCTGGGTAAGGTCTATCCCACATGGAGCTAGAAGCGGAGGGGAGTGGAGATGAGCAGAGAGGGCCCTAGCGTGGACGGTGCGGACCTACCAGACTGGGAGCCAGACAGAGCATGCCCTAGTGCCCTGAATCAGTGAGC
>CM053622.1:170833756-170852435 GCA_028646595.1 Phalanger gymnotis | reverse complement strand
AAGGAAGGAAGGAAGGAAGGAAGGAAGGAAGGAAGGAAGGAAGGAAGGAAGGAAGGAAGGAAGGAAGGAGACAAAGACCTGTTACATAATATCTGCTCTAAAGAGGCTTCAGATTACTTCCTGGTTAGGTTGAAAGGAATCTTAGACACCACATAGTCCAATCTCTCAATTTACAAACGGGGCTGCTGAGGTCCAGGTCAAACCAAGGTCAAACCGATAGTACTGAGGTGAAGACTAGAATCCTAAGTCCCACATTCCAGTGTTTTATTTTTCCACCGTGTTATACGATTTCATAGGCTTTCATAATTAAAATAAAAAAAAGTGTTGAGAATGAAAAAAATTTTGAAGAAGAGAAATAGAAGAAAATAGAGATAAAGTTGCTTTTTACAGCAACAAATCTTTCCATGTTTCATGATTTTATTCACTTAGACACTTCAGGCATATCAAGACAACATTGGTTTCTTTGACCTCACTTCCCACTCGTTTTTATTTATAAGTTCTAGATTGAAGAACATCCTTTAGCGGAGGATACCAAACCAATTTTCCTCTTCCTCCTTTGGGCACAAGTGGCCACTCCAATACAGAACTGGTCTGGTGTGGTGACACCTGATACTGAGATATATGTTATATACTAAGGACCTAGACCCACTCCTCTAAAGTTTGAGGATCTGAGATCAAATCTTACCTCTAATTCTTACTACCATTGGGACCTCGGGCAAGTGAAAACCTCCACGGACCTCAATTTTATCATCTGCAAAGTGGGAGGGTTGTACTCCTAGGAGATGAATACCTTCCCGCTCTACTTCAATCATCCTATGATCTTAATTTCAACATCTGTTGGTAGTCCAGGCTTTTCAAAACTTATAATTTTATTCCTGAGGCTTAACAGAATGAACTTTTCTTGGCTTTTAGTGCTCCATTGAAGAATGCCCCTTTGCTGATATTCAATTTAGAAAAGGTTTGGATAAATGTGCAACCTGAAAGGATAACGGAGCATTTTATGAAACCAAACGTGCTATAGAAATGTGATTGTTACATGAGCAGATTAATCATTGAAAAATCCCCCCAAATATTTATTTCTTTAAACAAACACTTCCACCTGGTTTTCCAATGTTACACAACATCAAAGCTCTCCCTGATTGGAAATGTATCACAGCCAATAAAGAACTGGCCCAAGGAGCAGCAAAACCTTTACATCTTGCTTCTTGTGTGACATAAGCAAATAGCTCTACCTCTCAGTACCTAAAAGAACTTTCTAAAATGAGTTACAGATAAGTTGCTACTCTACAATGATAGACAGAGTTGGCATACCCCCACACAGAAATGCGCTGGAGCCGGCTCATACCAATTCCTGAGAAAGTTGATAAATTTTTAGTGAGAGCTGTTACATCTCAGAAACAGGCAAATGCTAAACATCAGGGCTTTATTGTTTTGTTGATTATCTA
Source organism: Phalanger gymnotis (assembly GCA_028646595.1). NCBI lineage: Eukaryota > Metazoa > Chordata > Mammalia > Diprotodontia > Phalangeridae > Phalanger > Phalanger gymnotis. Next base: position 170,850,990 of record CM053622.1, on the reverse strand, counting down.
GACCAGAGGTGGGGAACTGGCAGCCTCTAGGCCACACGTGGCCCTCTAGGTCCTCAAGTGAGGCCATTTGACTGAATCCAAACTTCACAGAACAAATCCCCTTACTTAAAGGATTTGTTCTGTAAAACTTGGACTCAGTCAAAAGGCCACACCCAAGGCTGTAGGTTCCCTTTCTCTGGGACTTTCCAAAGTGATGGACAAAATCTTAATAATGCAGATTAAACTTAAAAGTGTTTCATGGGTACACTTATTTTTTTCCCCAGAGAGCTAGTTATCAAATAAACATTGACCAATATACCCCTATTCCTATCCAAGAAGAAATCATAGCTCTGAACCAAAAAACTAAAACAGCCCTTATTCTCCTGAGTCAATTCTTTATGGGCATACTGATTTTTTCCTGATTTTTTCCTTCCTGATTAATATTTAATGCAAACTATAAATCCTAATTTAGGTTTTAACAAGTCATGATCAAGGACAGTTGTATATCCAGATACAGTATGAGTAACACCAACTAATATGTTTTGAGCAATAATAATTACCATGTTAAATCCACTGTAAAAATAATTTAATATTATTTAGTATTAGTTTGATGGAATGGAAAGCTGGTTAGAAAAGAAAGAAAATTACTAGGTCCAGAAAAAATCTTTGTAATATTTTGTTCATATATTAAGAAATAAAGCATCATATCTTCCCCTTTTAAAAACCCTTTGATAAAGTGAACTGATCTCCAATAATGGGGGCAGTTAATTATTAATTCAAGTTTAGTACTAAGCCTGAAATGGGACTTACCATAGCGCCAAGAAAGTTTTTTTAAATCACTAAAGAGCCCAAGAGAGAGAGTTGTTGAACACAAATTCCTAACAGACTTCAATTCTATTTGGTTCCATTCAATTCAGTTCAGTTCAGTCTGATTCCATCTAATATAAGTCAGTTTTTAAGTATCTCTTTCATGTGCGGTATTACGCTTGGATTTGGTAATACAAAATGAAATAAGATACCAACCTTACTCTCAAGGCACATGTAATCTAGGAGGAAAAAACAACCAAATACACAAATTATTATTTGATGTTCAGTCATTTTTAGTCATTTCCAACTCTTTGTGACCCTATTTGAAGTTTTCTTGGTAAAGATACAGGAGCGGTTTGCCATTTCCTTCTGCAGACTCATTTTATAGAAGAGGAAAATGAAGCAATTAGGACTGAGTGACTTGTCCAGGGTCACACTACTAAAAACTGTCTGAAGCCACATTTGAACTCAGGAAGGGCAGTTTTTCTGACTCCAGGCCTTGCACTCTGTCCACTGGACCATTTAGTTGTGCCAAATAAAACATATTAATAGTCAAACATGATAAGTAGTCAAATCTAACGAGGTCTAAGAAAAATCAGATGAATTGTTGCAAGAAATATTCTAAGACAGGCATCCTTATACTTTTTCATTTCACATACCTTTCTGTCATAATTTTTTAAGGCACAAAATTAAGATTAAAAAATCAACAAAAACAAAAACAAAACACCAGGTCAGAGACCCCAGATTAAGAACCCCAGTAATTTTAAGTGGGTGAGATAACTTTCAGCTGTGGGGAAAGCCTTGTGCAAAGCAGGACAGGGGAGTTTTTGGTATTATAACAGCAATTTCATCTGATTTCCTCCCCATTTGGGATGCCTGAGAGAACACTATAGGCCCCAGGAAGGATTCTCCTAGTAGATTCTATTCCATTGTTGGGGCAAGGAGCCTGAAGAAGTCTTTGGGCTAGTTCTACGGCTATGTCTTGGGACAAGTTTAGGGAAAATCAGCATAAGTGAAGTAAAGGTGAGTTAATTTTAGTTAGAGATTTTAAAAAAATATTGGCTGGGGGCTAATGGGGAAATTCATCACTGTCCCATCTTACCCATCTTATACATACAAATAAAGATATAAGTGATATTTCAGAGAGGGGAAATTTTTTAAGAAAAATAATATATTTTTTATCTTAACCTTTTTTTTTTTAGTAGTTTCATATTGGTAGCTAGAAGGGATTCTAGAGATCCTCTCCCTTACAGTTTCTTAAATGCTGGTTGGCAAATTGGCACCTGTCTGCTGTAAATTTTTACTAGTTTATAACACTTTTACTACCTGTGATTTAAAAACAAAAACCAAATACAACAAGCCCCTCCTTCTCCCTAACCATTGTTCCTATCACCTTTGTTTCTATATGGCTTTCTTGCTCTTGGTCCCTGTCCTATCTGGATCATTCTGTGGCTATATAGTGCAGAGTGGTCCCCAGCAAATAATGTAGGTATTTTACTAGCCTTCCTTGTTTTGGACGGGGGAAGACAAGGCAATTGGTGTTAAGTGACTTGCCCAAGGTCACACAGCTACTAGTGAATCAAGTGTCTGAGGCTGGATTTGAACTCAGATCCTCCTGATTCTGGGGTTGCTGCTCTACTCACTGTGCCACGTAGCTGGCCCTTCTAGCATTCCCACCAATATAGTTTGCATTGGAAACAATTGTCTAGGTCCACAGAGATTAAATGACTACATCACAAGACTGAGGAGCTATGTCCCATTTAGAGATACCCAGTTAGAAATTCTTCCCTATTCTTCCTTGTTTACTTATAAAATGTTGAGGAAAGGAAAACTCTATCCAGGAGTCTGAGGATTAAGTAGTGACCTAGCAGAAAAAAAATTACCCCATTGGTATCCCTAAGATTTGATGGGATGAGACTCATGAATGAAATATAACTCTTCATAGTTACCTTATTAAAAAAAATAGGATTGGTAAAAGGTGTGTGGGGGTAAAGCAGCATTGTTAGAAGTATAAAAAGCCACCATGGTTTCATCATAATAAAACTTGCCATACTAACCTCATTTCCTTTTTTGACAAGATTCACAGACTTTTCAATCAAAAGAATAATTCATGTATAGATTTTAACAAAGTGTTTGATAGAGATAGAGAGATATCAGCTAGATTGGTGATGTCAAACTCAATTAGGAACGGGGGCCACTAAATCACACATAAACATCCCTGTGAAGTCCATATTGGATTGGTTTAAAAATGCAATATTATCTATATTTTACTGCATTTTATTGATGTTGCTAACTATTTCCCACTTATATTTTAACATAATCGGTTCTCGCTTAGGAGCATTGTGGACAACATAGCATCTGCAGGGCGTTTCTCTGATACCGCTGAGCTCTGTATAATCCACTACCTGTGAATGTAGAACTGGTGGAATTCCTGAACCTAAAGAATAATGTTTAATGTCCACTTGGAGTGAGGATTCATTTTAAAAGCATTTTAACACGATTATTGATTAATTCAAGCTCAGTGTGAGTAAATTGTGTTATAGGGCAGCAAACAAGCAAACAAACTCCCAAAATGAAAAAGCACTCCAAACCACCCCTGATCATTTTAGACTGCTTTGAGCAGGAATGTGCCCTGGTCTATTTAGATGATAATCCTGATTCTTTTCATTTTTGCCTCACAATAGCCCTGTGATTTAGGTACTATTATTATCCAATTTTACAATTGAGGAAATTGAATAGATGGAGGTTAAACTACTTGCCCAGGATCACAGAAATAATAAATGTCTGTGGCTGGATTTGAACTCAGGTCTTCCTGACTTCAGGTCTAGTATCACCTACCTGCCTCTAATGGAATGAATAAAATTTGGATTTATGCATGAATTTTTATGCATCAAAGCCTATGTTGGGGCCTCTCTGAAGCCCAAAGATTTTAGTTCCCACTTATACACCTATGAATGAGTTCAAGTTATCAGTTTCTCTCTCTGTATGTATATATAAAATATACATGCATATGCACATATATATCAGAACTGTAAGTAGAAAAGTATATATCATATGTACATATAATTATAATAAAAAACTTTCATACGATCTAAAAGAAATTTTAATTGTATTCTCTTTTTGCTTCTTATTTTAGATGAGCCCAAATTTACATAGCAAAGCAAAATACTGAACCTTAATGCAGAGATCCAGTGTAAAGTTGCTGCGTAGGCTTTTCCATCCATCTCTGAGAGCATACAGTGAGTTTCAGAAATGTAATTGCTTCCATCTTGGGTTTGTCCAGAGGACATGATGCATGGTTTGGTGACGCAGACAAATCCGGTTAAGTCTGGACTGAGATTTCCAAACTCATTTCCTCTGGGTATTCTAATGTAGATTTGAAGTCGGCTTTCTTTACATAATACAAAATACAACACTATTAAACCGAGTCCAATTTCTCCTACTCACTCCATTTCAAATGCTTTCATTTATCGATGCACAAATAGAACTAAGATGATGCTTCTAGAATATCAAACATGAAGATGAAAGCTGAAAAACCCAGTCAATTGTCCACACATATATTGCTGTCAGACTAGTGTTTTGTAAAATATCACATATGAGTGATTTTGAATGTTTTAATTTAGACATTCAGAATGGTCAAACATAGGTCCAATGATATCCTCAGTTGTCCTCAGTGGAATTACTCTCTCTTACAATATCATCCTAGGCATAGTAACTACTGCCTAAGTGGACCCCGAATATCAGAAGGTCCAAATGAAGACTTCCCACTGAAGATAATGTTGATTTTTCCTTAAATTAGCAAAAAAAGGGATGGATTTGGAAAGCACCGTGTGAATGTTTTCTTAAGAACTCTAGAATTTAATATAAACATACTTCTCCTTTTTTCTCTGTATAACCATACAAACTGTTCACAGTTTCAAACCACTTACCTTCTTAAATCTATTGATTCTTACTCCCTAGTAACATCTTTAAATGAGTTGCTTACTGCTTAGATAAACATTTGATTTAAAGTTATTATAAGCCAGTGAGAAATTGGTACTGCTTAATAAGCATATGCAGTAAAGTTCCTTGGAAATGAGGTCAGAACTGCATAATCAATAAATGTTTAATTACAGTCTTATTAATGGAGATTAAGCTTATAAAGCACATCATCATATGAAACAAATTAACCCACATAAGGATAATTAGATATTAATTATTTAAGGTAGTCACTGATAATTAGTGCATTAATTGACATGGAGTTTGCATTTCTAAGAGTCATATACTCCACGATTCTAACTATTAAATTCTGAAAATGCAAGTAAAAAGGAATGTAGAGCACAAAACAATTGGGAATTTTAACCATCTAGATTACCTATTAATGATAAGTGATGCTTTCAGTTACTGGGTTCACAGTATCTGTCATTGGAAGAGACCCCGGTGGACAGCTCATCCAACCTACACCTGGCCAAGAATCCTCTCTACAATATCCCCAATAAGGCACCATCCAACTTTGACTTGAAGACCTCCAGTGATGGGAAACTTACTACCTACCAAGGTAGCATATACTACTTTTTGGTAGCTATATTTGTTAAGGAAGTTGGGTTTTTTAAAATCAATCTGGAGCCTAGAATTTTCCACCATTCGATTCTAGTTCTACCCCACTTATGCCTAACCACACAAAATGTCATTTTTCTCTTCCACAGTTGGAGCCCTTCAAATACTTTTGAGGATAGCTATCATGAAAGAGGGATATAAAGTGAGGTAGCTCTCACGGCAGCTACCATATCACATTGTTTTATCACAGTGCTTTCGGGTAAACATGACCTCTCATGGAATCATAGAATCTCACAGCTGGAAGTGAATTAAAAAAAGCATCATGTCCTTTGGTGAACACTCACAGCTCATTCTGGATAATCCACTGTGGCAATACTCATAGGATAAGACTTAACATACCTCATGGATCACTGACACATTCCGACCTTGTCTACAATTTGATTTGGTTAATATTAGAAAAAAAATGAAATACCCTTCCCCCAACCCCTCATTAATCAGTGTAATGCCTATGACTATTCAAGTGTCTCCAGGACAGTTCTCAAACTAAAGATTCTCTTAGTTGGCTTTGTGCTCCTTTTGAACTTTTATATTTCTACCCAAGAAATTAGAAAGGCGGGAACATTTTTTTCCTCAGTGACTTTCAAAAAAAATCTTATAAAGATAGTTGAATACAATAAATTGAGGAATCTTTCAAATGCTGCTGTTGATTTTCCCTTCAGTCTGAAGTTGGATCACATTTATTCACTCACTCCTTCAGATTATTTTTCATCTTTGTCTCAATCCCAGTCTGGGCACTGCTTTCAGCATCTGGCCTCTCAGTTTAACAGCACATATATTAGTTATGAACTTTGTTTTATACAAGAATGCTTCTGGTCCCTAACTCAATAAAGAACTTTGACCTTCCTTCATTCCCCAGTAAAAGAGTCATAATCTTGCGTTGGAATCCATTCAAATCCAAGCCTTCAATTCTCCATCTTACATTATCCCACATCTTCATCCTGTTGCTTCGTATATGCATTTTAATAAGATATCAACCATCTCAGAAATGTTGTTCCCAAGATTCATTAATCTTTTTTCAAATCACTTCTTGACACTGTTTTCAACTCTCTCCAAATATGGAAGTGAGAAACTTTTATTTATTGCTTGACTGTAAGCATTCCACCATTGGCTCATCCCTTTCTTCATGCCAATTTGGTCATGAAGATATTTGAAAGGGCTGATGCATCAGTTTATTTTAGAAACAGTTTTATAAATAAGAAAGCACATTCCACAAAAGGAAAGCATGAGTTTTATCTGTAAAGCCATGGAACAGAAGTAACATTTTCTCTGTGCCTACATGATCATTCACTCTATGGATATTATTAAAGGTCCAATTTGCTCCAGGATTTGCTTACACTTTCATTTTTTCAAATCCGTCCACTTCCAGAGCTGAGCCACGAAAGCATTGCAAAGGCAATACTTGTTTTCAACATCCACTTCTTTTTCTTTCCATGTGTCCTTTTGCCCTCTCTCTTAGAAGAGTCCCCGTCCTTCCCCTACTCAGATGTCTAGTGCTCCCATGTTTCCTCTTACCCCTGTTAAAATATACTTTCAGAAAAAAGAATGCCATAAATTTATTTATACTGACCCATCTGTGACTGAAGGCATAATTAGCAAAGAATAGTGCATCCTACCAATGTGCCCTGGGGTTTTGCTGTAGTACGATTTGAGAACTGAGGTGGTTGGAGGTAATAGAGTTTCATGCGTACAAGCTAGTCATGACTAGATTCCAGTTTCTATTGGGTTCAAAGGTTTTGCCCATTTTAATCTCCTATGCATGCTATAGTAGGGCCAACCATGGAACATGTGGAAAAAGGAAAGAAAAAAGATCCCATATAAAGTTTATATCTTGTCTAGAATTATGGCGAGAGATTACAGAGCTGTCCATCTTCTGGTTGTAGACTCTTTTGATTTGATGACAGCAATAATTCCCCTCATAACTCCTGGCTAATGCATTAGCATTAACAGTAATTTTTGCTTTTAGACAAGCTCTGCAGTACACCATGACGGTTTCTACTCTGTAATTGTAGGGATCCTCATTAATTTGAAAGAATATTATGACATTGTGAGCTTAGGAGAGAGACAATTCGTGACTGACACAATAAAGGCCTAAATTATGCTGCTTTTGATGATTAGAGGTGCAGAATTGCCTTTTTTTCCTTCCTTGCAAAATTAGGATTTAGCAGCTGTAAGAAAAAATCATTGTATAATGAAAGCGGAGGGCATTCAGACACAACCAATACCAGACCTGCCTAGAGGAGACCTTTTATTTCAGGAGAGATTAAAATTTCAAAGCTGTTTTCTGGTGGCATTTTTATTGATAAACCTGCATTTAAAACAGGGTCTTAAAAATGCATGAGATTCACATTGCTCAAGCTCACTATGTGAGATGCTGCTGCCATGAGTCTGAAAGCTTACAGAATTTTATAGACTGCTCTGGACAGCTTCCAAGATGTGTTTTGACATATATAAGATGATTAACACTCAACTATCCTTGATGAGCAAGAGATGACTTTTGGGGGTAGATTTTTCTTTGTTTTTAAGTAGTCAAAGGATGTCTATCACTTCTTCATGGTTAGAGTATGATTATAATCTAGAGAAAAAGCTAAAATGAAAGTTCTAGCCCTTTTTCAAATTACAAATTAGAAGGTAAAAATGGGCCCTAGCTTATTGGCTCTTCTTTGTTGAGATGATGATAAGAATAAGATCATAAAATGATGGAGCTGTGAGGGACCTTGGAGGTATCTACATTCTTCATATGACTGCCAAAATGATTTTTCTTAAGCAAAGATATGACCAGGTCACTCCCCTACTCAATAAACTCCAATGGTTCCCTATTTCCTTATGAATAAAATATAAACTCATCTATTGTTTTTAAAGACCTTTACAATTTGGTCTTAAACTGTCTTTTCAGAAATATTATACCTTATTTCCCTTCCCACACTCTATGGTCTATTCAGACTGAATTTCCCTCTGTTCCTCACACACAGAGCTTCCTCTCCCATGTCCACATCTTTTCACTGAGCATCTCAAATGCCCAGAATGAAGTGCATCTTCTACATAATGCCTTTTGAAATGCCAGGAAAGATCCCTCCCTAACTAATTACTTTATGTTCAACTACATTGTATTTATTAAGAATATGTCTTGAGCTCCATTTCTATCTCTATGTATCTTGTCTCCTGTGTATGTTCATGTTGTATCCCCTGATTGAATGTGATCATCTGGAGGGCAGGGATTGTATTTTTCTTGGTAGTTGCATCCATAGCATCTTGCATAGCACTTGGCACATGGTGCACACTCAAGTCATCATCCTTTCATTTTTCTAATAAATAACCTCATTTTATAGTTGAGGACAATAGGACCCAAAGAGGTTCAATGCATGACTAAGACCCAGAACCTTGGCATCCTAATTTAGATTTCAATGCCCTTTCAATGACATCATGCTACAATTAACTGATGAGTATTTATTACATTTATCAAGTACCTATACACACCTAGCACCTTCCAGGTGTTGTGGTGGTGTAACTACAATGTAGCTTGCTGCTGCTGTGGCCGTGTAAGACCAACAACACCAGTACACAGAAGAGATGCCTGCACAGGTTCTTTGATCTGATTTTCTAAGGAAAGCAAACTTAAGGTGTTAACAATCTCACTTTAATCAAACACGTACATATGTGTGTATATATATGTACATATATATACATATATATATATGTGCGTGCGTGTGTGTGTGTGTGTGTGTGTGTGTGTGTATTTCACTTGGTTCAGAGGTAAAAGCCAGCACCCTGAACTTCAGAGCAAATAAAAACAGAAATTACAAACAGAAAATATCGACAGATCAAATAACACAGACCAGTAGACAGGCTTCTAGCTTTCTGTTCAATATCTCAGTATGTAGTTACCAGGGAAGCACCAACATCTGGGTTTTCAAGCCAGGGGGCTCTTAACAATGGCTGCCCAGAGTCTTGGCTAGTCAAATCACATGACACTCTTCCAGTGCCCCAAGCAGACCGTTACTCTCTGAGTTTATACATCCTGTTCAAGGCACCACAGCTATGCGACTCAATACCATGTGATGCTTCTTCAAGCATCACAACCATGTGACTCAAACCTATGTGAACGAGGCTTTCTTGTTTCTCAAGCAGGTCATCAAAGACTCCCGGATTTAATCAAAGAAACAAAGGTACTAGATTACTTCAGTGCTCCAAAAAAGAAAACAGTAAAAAAAGCCCCACCTTAATTACCAATACAGGGGGATAACATAATCTCAGATACTATTAGTGTCCTTAAGGGGGATGATGAAGTTGATAAATAATTAGAGGAAAAATTAAACACCAAACTGTGGCACTGATACAGTCTGATACTAGGAGATAACAGAAGGGAAAGTTCACTGAGGACTAAAGTAGTTAAGGAAGGCCTATTTGGAAGAAAGGGAATTACACTATGTGCTAATGGGAAAACTTGAGTACTGTTTCTAGTGCTTGCCCTAATTAGTTATGCTTGACCTTGGGAAAATTAGTGAACTTCTATAGAATTGTTACCTCATTTCTAAAATGAGGAGATGGGACTCATTACTTGCTAAAGTTCATCCTTACTCTGTAAATCTAGGACTAAAACTATGCTTCAGAGAATCAGGAGGGAGGAAGGAAAAAGAACATCTTGGGTAGGCAGGATAGCCTAAGGAAATACACTGAAGCAAAATTTAGCATGGATCTTCATGCTTGAGGGTAGGAAGCGAAGAGATAAAAACTGAGCTTCTGTCTCTGGACCCATTATTTCATCAACACTGGGAACTTCCTGCATGGAAGGCAAGTCAACTTAATGAATATTTATTAAGCACTTTCTATGCGCCAGGTACTGTTGTATGTCTCCCATTAATATAGAGTTTTAAGGTTTGGGAAGTCCTTCACATATATTATTTTAGTTGATGTAAGAGACATTTATTTAATACCTTTATATCTTTTCTTTCACATTCATTACCCCAGTTGATACTCACAATAAACCTTGTGGTAAGTAATACAAATATTAACACTTTTATAGCTTAGGAAACTGAGTCACAAGGACATTAGGTAATCTGGATAATAGCTTGCAAATGAAGAACAGAATTGAATCCAATATTCTTTCTACTACACTTCTGCACTTTATGTCTGTTTCTGTGCATATTATTTATCCCATAATTACTAATTGCTTTTTCTTTTCCTAGTCCAAAATGACAGGACTACCATTGCTAATAACTCCAATAGAACAACAGGCTTTTTATTACAAAAAATTGACTGTGTTCTATAAACTGTTTCTTTTTCCACATTGGAAATAATGGCCCACTCATCAAAACAGACACATTCGTCGAGCAATGTATGAATGTTAATTTCCCTTATAACTTATATTCCTTAATGAATCTGTTTCAATTAATGACATGCAAGGTCTTTCTGATGATTGTTGTTCAACTTTATCTCTTCTCCAGATTGAACATATGGAAATAAGAAGTCCTTGTCCCTTATCTCTGTAGCTGGTGTGAACTCACCATATGGGCATATTTACAGAGAAAACAAAAAAAAGTCTTGGGGAAGTTGTTGAATTTCACATATTTTCAGTACTGTCAGAGACAGAATCTAATTGACAGGGCTTCTCTAAGAATAAATGCCCTTTGCTACTCCAGAAACATTTCATTCTCCGGAGAGAAGGTCAACAATTATTCTTCTTTTCTTGTACATAGTATTTGTGTTGACAGCTCTTGATGCCAGTAGTGACCGATGAAAAGTTATCCCATCAGACTATGCAGATCACAAAGTGTGATTCTGGGTGGATGCTCTTTATCTCTCCCACAAAGGCATATTCAGTGGGGAAACCACCAGAGTTGCTGATCTTGATCCTGGTTTCGTGTCATTTATTTTATCTTGCAACCTGTATTTGTCTCTTCAGTGATTTCCTTTCCACAAAGACTTGCCACTCTGATGCCTTGCACTCCTCTAGAATCTTGGGCTGCATTGCCTGACATTGATCCAGATAGCTTTGCTTAGTATTTCCACAGGTCCTAAGGGAATTTTTTTCAGCCATTGTGACATTATAGATGTAAAGCCAGCCTTGGGGCCAAGAAAACTTGACTTTAATACCTACTTCTGTCTGATATTTCCCGCATGATCCCAGTAAAGTTACTTAAACTCTTAATGATCTAGTCCATTGGTTCTCAAAAAGTGATCTAAAGCAACCTGGGAATCCCTAACACCCTTTCAGGGGGCCCAAGAGGTCAAAACTATTTTCATAACAATACCAATATATTATAATTTCTAATATGTTAAATATTTATAGATATTTAGATAGATAGATAGATATTACAAATAGATAGATAGACAAAAGGTCTTGGTGGGGGTGGGGATGGTCTTCAAAAACGTTTAAGTAAAAAAAAAGTAAAAAAAAAACTTTTTAAGTAAAACCTGTAAACAGGTTTTAAGATTAAAAAATTTGAAAACTGGTACTTTAGGAATCTCTCTAAGATGTAGAAAAGCTGCATATGTGCATTTTTATTGGAAGTTTCCTCAACTGATGAGAGTTCTTTATATCAGTGAAATTATAGACCCAGTTCCTATTGGATTGTGACCCAATCCTGAGATTTTGCTGGTCTAGGGTAGCGCTGTCAACCTCGAATGTAAACAAAGCATATTGTGTTAGAAAACTACAAATTTACCTTATATATGTTTTATTATAATTTTATCTAATTTGGGAAATATTTACCAATTAAATTCTAGTGTGATTCTGGCCCCAGTCTGGAGTGTTGAGAGTGGGACAGGGGGATTTGGACCACAGAGCTTTTGGTGTAGGGCACTCCTAGTGAGGTAAAGAAACCTCTCTTAGATCTACCAACAGAGACTGGCAATTATTCCCTAATTTATAGTGATAGAGAGTCTCCTAGGGCATGGAGGGGTTTAATGACTCATCTACATTCACACAGTCTAAGTCAGATGTGGGACTTGGACAAGGTCTTCCTGATTCCAAGACCAGCTCTCTATCCTGTGCCCTAATGTCTCTCCTCTGTGGGATAAAAAGGATAAATGACCATTTCTGCTTCCTCTATACTCAGGGTTCTCTTTCAGCCCTCACTTAATATGCATTATTTCTTGATGTATGGGAGTTTCCTCTTGACAAAACTTATCTGTAATTGGACTTGCCTGTGTAATTCTTTTGTTTTGATTATGTTAGGAAGCACTGTGCAAAAATATGAATACTGTGTATATTTCAAACCTTTAGTTAAATGTCTAAACTTGCACAATGCTTTACTATAGGGACAGAATGTACAGTGAAAGAGACTTATTATGGTAGATTGAGATTAAGGTAGATAAGCAGGGGTGAGAAGTTTGAGTTGAAAAGAATTCCTCTTTTTAGCTCTGCTTTGCATTCATTTATAATGTCGTACCAGTAAACTCTACTTAAACACTGCAATCACTAGCTCCAGAAAACTCAAACAAATAAAAAGAAAGCTGGTTGATCACACTTGAAGGATCTATGGACAAAAACAAAACAAAGCAAACAAACAAGCAAAAGCAAAACCATGGGCAAGAAGCAAGGGATGAAGGAGCACAAATCTTTCAGAGCAGCGAATTTTCAAAACTCCTAAATAACAGAATAAAACAGGAACAAAAGATCAGAAATCTCTCAAGGTAAGGGATGAGGTTAATTAATACTTGCTTGCTTCCTTTACTAGGTTCAAAGCACTTCTGTTCACTTTTTTATTTACTATATAGAAACTCTCCTGGGCTCTCTTTCTTCTCCTGACACTGTTATTTAGTCATTTTCTGTTGTGTCCAACTCTACATGACTTCATTTGAGGTTTCTTTGGCAGAGATACTGGAGTGGTTTGCCATTTCATTCTCAAGGTCATTTTATAGATGAGGAAACTGAGGCAAACAGGGTTAAGTGACTTGCCCAGGGTCACACAACTAGTAAATGCCTGAGGCTGATTTGAATTCAGGTCCTTCTGACTCCAGACCCAGCACTCTATGTACTCTACCACTTTGCTCAGCTATCTTGAGTGGGTCTATATTCATGGCACAAGTGAACTACCACAATTTATCTATCATAGATTTGGCTCAGATAAGTCAAGCTTGGAACCTGTGAGATCATTAGAAGTTTTTGGTATAACCCATTTCTCACCAAACAGAATTTTAGTAGTCTTTTCCCACAAATATCTGAAGCCTTATACTATAAAAGTGATCGTGGGTTTACAGGGGGTAGAAGTCTGCTCAAGGCAAGATCTAAGACTCTTTACCAGAGTAATGAAGCCTTATATACTGGCTGAGTGATGAATAATGGGTTGACTATCTGAAGACCAGTATAATTTCGTGTAGGGAAAGTTCATCACCAGACAGCATGTCACCATATAATAATTATTTGGTGGCAACTGCTCCCCAAGAAAAGAAAAAAAAAAGATATAAAATGACCCTCGCTGCCATTTTTCAGCCTTTTGTTTCACAAATAATAGTGACTGAATGGCAGACAAGGGAGCAGATGGGATAAAGAAGAATATATATTTCTTTGACAGTATACAAACATGAATTTATAAGTTTCTCTTTTGACTTGAGATCTTTGTTCAATAACCAATGAATTAAAACACAGCTGGGGGAATTGACACAACACATCCATATTAATTTTCTTGTTATAAGCCCATGCAGAAAACATATGAAAGTTACAGCTCACTGAAAGGATTCCTCTTAGAAAGGCAAATAAATAACTAGGTAGAACTGGTTGATGTGAGACTCAACTCAGCCAAATCATTTTCAGGATACTGAAGTAAGTGAGACCGGAAAAAGTAACAAACGACAACACTTAGGGGCAAAATGGAAGCTATCTTCCTGAATATTTTTAATGCTGCATTACTGTTGTAATGCTGGGCTTTGAGTCAGAAAGACCTGAGTTTAAATCCTCAGATGTAGCTGTGTGACTTTGAGCAAGTTGCTTAGCACTGTTTGCCTCAGTTTCCTTATCTGTAAAAATGTTAGTGTGTGTATGATTATTTAAGGTTTCCAAAACACACTTTACCGATATTATCTCATTTTATCTTTGCAACAACATTGGGAGTAGGTGCTATTAAAATCATTTTATACATGAGGATAATGAGGTTGTAACTTGCCCAGGGTCACATAGCCAGTCAGTTTCTGAGGCTAGATTTGAACACTCAGATCTTCCTTATTCCAAGTCCAAGGTTCGATCCATTGCACTACTTAAGCTGTACAGTGGATCTACCATGTTTTGACCCTGCCTCAAGTACTCAGATAGGAAGTATGAAAAACACTTACATCAAGAATATAGCTAGACTATTAAAAATACAAGCTAAAGAAGTATGTATTTGAAATGGCATCTCAAGGGATAAAATTTCAAAATAACTCAAAGAAAGGAAGATTCTGAAAGAATAGAAAATATCCTGAGTAGTAGTTTTACTCTATAATAAACAGAAAACTATTTACTCAAATACTTATTTTCCCATCTGTATAAAATTATGAGAATTGAATGCTCAAGGAAAAAACTGAGGAAGAAAATAGTTTCAGAAGACTTTCTGTAACAAACTATATTATAACACAATTCAAAAGTATTAAATGTTTTATAGAAAGATGTTCCATAGAATTTATTATTATTTAAAATTTTAACTGATAGAAACAAAAGACACGACGAGTAAATCATTTTTAAAGTATTTGATGTGATAGAACAAAATGCAGTTTTGAAAGTTCTCCTTAACCGAGGTTTCTCCCATGCATAGATTAAAATGATTCTAGATACTGACAAATGCAACTGTGCTTAAATGGCTGCTCAGCGATTTGCTGGATATAGACATGCAACGTGGTATAATGCAAAGAAATAGAGGGTTGCCTGTGCTGTTTACCAGTGACATGGATAGTACGGTCCACATAAAAGATGGATCCCCTATTGAGGGAGAGTTTCTCCAAATATTCCGATTTCCTAGTGTGATTGAATATAAGTGCTAGATCAATGGAAAACTTACTCATTGAAATTTATACCAAAATAAAAAATTTGCTTCAATTATTCGTAATCAAAAAGCCAAAAGAATGAAAGATATCTGTTACTTAGGCCAGGGGAAGGGAACCTGTGGATTCAATGACACATGTGGCCCTCTCTCTCTCTCTCTCTCTCTCTCTCTCTCTCTCTCTCTATATATATATATATATATATATATACATATATATATATATATGTACATGTACATATACACTTAAACACAAACATGCTATAGATGGATAGTCATCTGGACCCAGAACTGAGTAAGATGACATTGGACTAGATTGCATTGTGGAAAGGGATAACTAGGTGGCACAGTGGATAGAGTGCTGGGCTTGGAGTCAGAAAGAACTGAGTTCAAATCCTCAGACATTTACTATCTTGTATGACTTTGAGCATAGTCACTTAACCCTGTTTGCCTCAGTTTCCTTATCTGTAAAAATGAGCTGAAGAAGGAAATGGGAAACCACTCCAGTATCTTTGCCAAAAAACACAAAAACAAAACCCAAAAAGTATTCATGAAGAGTCAAAAATAACTGAAAACAACTAAACGACAACACAATGTGGAAATTTTGAGTCTCTTTCATTGGTCCCACATTGCTCTAGTCATCTCCAGAAACACAATTATTCTCTTGGTGACACCCTAGGTTTGTGAATCATAGAGCATTGTGGTTGTGGTTTGTCCTACATTCTCAAAGCAGAACATGACATCAGGGAGATGATGACATGACTTACAATTGAATTTAATTTGAGTGAGGGAGGGATCTGCAATGTTATTAGCCTTACTTTCTCCTCCACAGCCATCTGGGTCCAGTAGCTAGATATTGATCAGGGTGACTGGAGATGGCTCAGGATGCAGTGGAAGAACTTGGCCTTTTAAAGCTGAAGTCTTTTCAACTTCTCACTTTGAGTGAGGCAATGCCCATTTAGTGAATAAGAGAGACTGCTGTCTTTCTTTGTACTGCTCCTTGAAATTGCAAACCTAACTAAACCAGTAATAAGACACTGGAAAGTTCCCACCCAAAAGTTTCTGGAAAGAAGAATAGAGGGAATCCTGGGAAAGCACTAGTAAGGTATCCCAAAGGGACATGGAAGATGGTTCTTTTCTTGCCCCTTTTTGGGGTTCACTTGGGCTTACCTTGAGGAACTTATCTTCTCAAATCTAGAGGATTTGGGGGGACCTCAGTTTCTTAACTTCTCTCTCTGTTTATACTCTTTGCTATGTCAACCTTCAGCTGGCTCACAAATACAACATTAGAATGATCTAAAAGGTTTATGATCTCTCAGGGATGGGAGAAGGAGCGATCAATACTCCACACAGTTATCTCTTCTTAGAGGCTAGCTGGAGTTGCTCAGTCAGAAGACCAGCATCTTTCCCCGATTCAGCAGCAGGGGAGAAGAAGGGTCTGACCAATCATGTCTCAGACTACCAGAAGTCTTTCAGTATAGCAACAACCCATCCAGCTAGTATCTAATGCCACTAGTTCCACAAGCCCTCAGGGAGAGAAAGAAAGGGTACTCAAGCTCTGCAAAAACAAACAACAACTGACTTGGTGTCCCACCCTGCATGTCCATATAGTTCCCAAGATATAAAGGATGCTCCATGGACTCTGAAACTAATTGCTCATTACAGTCTCTCCAGAATTTACTCTGAAAACAGTCCCACAATTCCTTAGGTAATGTAGTTTGGTGCATGCTCAGATTACATAAAATGGCATCTACCTACATTATGATCTCAGAAGAATCAAAAGTTATATTAATAATAGTATTTATCTAATGCAAGTGAAGACATCACCTTTGTTATCTCTTTGGTTCTTTTAGAAAATGAAAGATGAGGGGGCGGAGCCAAGATGGCGACTGGAAAGCAGTA
>CM053622.1:170776248-170833256 GCA_028646595.1 Phalanger gymnotis | reverse complement strand
AAGCCAGTGAGTAACTAGCTTGTGTTCAGGTCTTCCTGACTCCATGCCCGGCATTCTATCTACTGTGCAACTTATCCTCTAGTACTAGTACCATGCTATGCCTGTGATACTAAATGAAGGAGGAGAAAGCAAACATCCAGTGCCCCAGGCAGATGTTCTATAAACTATGTGTAGGAAGATGTGGTGAAGATTCACATGGGATTAAAAATTTGGGAGGTGTTGTATTAGTGGAAATGCAACCCACACTATTGAAATCATGGCTACACCAAAGTATCATAATAGAAGAATGAATTGTAAAGGAATACTTTGTATACTTTGGGGCTGGGTAACTTCCATTCTTCAAAATAATAAAACTTGATAAAGATTTTTTGTGATTATAATAATTTAAAATAGCATTTTCTGAAGAAAAAGTTCACTGAGTAAGGATATCTTTATCTTTTTTGTGTGAGAGATTCATATACATATGCATATGTATATGGTACATATACACAATTTTTCCTCCATCTCTGAGCCTGCCTGGTTATTCCCACTCCCATCTTCAAGACTATCTTTTATCATATGTAGTCTACCAAATGTTCAGTACTCTGCCAGTTATTGATGCCTACTGTGGTTTGTCCTCACAGCACTAACCACTCTAATGTGGCTCCATGGAAAGTTTCCAGAATTCATAGCCACAGTGAGACTTAGAGTTCAAAGCACCAATGGCCTCTTGCTAACCCTAGTAACTATTTTTTCTAAGATCTAACAAATCTAGAAAAAAAGCCCCTAATTTATAGATTTCTGACCTAACAGAGTTCACACTAGCCAAACTCACAGTCTACTGATGTATCTAGCCATTCTTCCTCAGACATGTGTAATGGCAAGCAGGGTGGCACTTTTTGCTTCCTTTTATTTGAGTGCTCCTCAGCACTAAGGCTATAAAGTGCCTTCGACTGAGTCTTGCCTTTGTTTCAATCAAGTCTTTGATTGAATCAGGAATCTTTGATGACCTGCTTAAGTCACAGGAAGGCCTAGGTCATATGGGCTTGAGTCGCATGGTTGTGATGCCATCTGAACGTGAAGAAGCATATATATGTATGTATGTATGTATGTATATATATATATAAATATATATACATATATATAATATGTGTGTATGTATATATGTATGTATATGTGTATATGTGTGTATATATGTGTATATATACATATATGTGTGTATGTATATATACACATATATACATACATACATATACATATACTCTGAGGTTAGCATTTTGTTTTGGGGGTTTCACTCATTGGAAGAGTGGTCATGTAGTTTGGTCAGATGAGACTCTGGGTAGCTGTTAAGAGCCCGTGGGCCCCCTGCCCACTCAAAAACCCAGATGTTGGTACTTCTGTCTTTGGTAACTATGTATTGTGATTTGGTCAGACAGATACGAGCCTATATGTTGGTTTCTGTTATTCTCTCTGCTCGTAACTCCTGTTTGTAATTTCTGTTTGTATTTTCTCTGAAAGTTCAGCATGCTGACTTTTTCCCCTGAACTAAGTGAATCATATACATATGTTTAATTAAAGGAAAATTGTTAACCCCTTCAAGTTGCTTTCTTTAGAAAAAGCAGATCAAAGAATCTGTGTTAACCGCCGTCCTGTGTGCTGGTGTTGTTGGTCTTACACAGGCATAGTAGCAGCAAGTAGCACTGCTGTTACAATGTGTAATACTAAATCACCTTTTGCTACTTATACAAACTCCTGTTACCTGGCTATGTACACTCCAACTCCAGTATTGCCACAAGTTTGAATCTAGAAGACTGGACAAAGAGTGGTTCAATGATAGAGAGGGAGAAGATTAAAAGGGAACTGGTTTGGGGAATGAAGGGGATTAGTTCATTAAACATATTAAGTTTGAAGGGTCTGTGGACTGTCTCAGTGGTGATTAGTGAACTGAATTCCTATCAATAACATGAAAAATGCCTGGAATCTATTCTTTTTTCTTTTTTTTTCTTCCTAATGACATTTTCAGGCTTAGTCCAGACAGAGAAAGCTATGTTGAGCTTCTATAGGAAATGTATCTATTTCATTTAGTTACATTTTATAGGTTCTCTGGGCTTTTGTAATTTTGGGAAATGGTCCATCTAATTACTACTTAGGGAAGGTGGAAGGAAGGATGAGTATTTAAAGTTGGCTCATCACTCAAATATATTACATAATCCTTTTATCAACAGAGGACAAGCTCTAGTAGGTTCTAACCTGCTGGAAAAGTGTTGCGTATAATTCTAATGAAAGGCTGTGTCAGCATAGTTCAGTACAAAAAGGCTTACCAAGCCTCTTAGTAAAGAATCTGGGCGCCATGGTAATGGATGAAACAAAGGTAAAAGAAACAAAAAAAATAAAAATGGCCTTTGGTAGGCTTTTCTGCTTTTAGACTAAAGTGAGTCAACATGGTAAGAGTGGTGGAAAGTAGGACAGAAGATGTACAAAACCATGGTTTTGGACTATTTATATTACCTTGATTGTTGATAATTTAACTATGAGATTTATGTCTTTGACCAATAAGTGGACATATTGGTGGTGGAAAAGGAGGTTGCAGCTAAATGGAAAAAAATAGTTCACAGGCTCTCATTGGGAAGGCAAATAAAGAAAGAGGCAGAGTGGACTTTGTCATCCCCTGAGAACAAGACATTTCCTTTCATGTTGGAGTGCTCAAGGCAGTTTTCATGATAAGAATTGGAAAAAAAACACCAAAGTGAAAATAATTGCCATGTATATTCCAATAGATGTTGTAAAGAAAGTATACAAAGAACTCAATAAGACACTCCCAGTTCAATGAACATAAATTTTAATACTTTATGACTTCAGTATTCAAAGATGGGTATAGGGTAGGAAAATATGGTCTTAGAGTTTGGAATAAATTAGAAAAAAAGTTGATATGAGAGCATTATGGCTTTATAACATAAATGCTTTCTTCAAGTTCAGATTTGGAAGGTATTGAACTATAACAAATAATATTGTAGATAATAAAATTTATTATATCCTGACATGAAACTTCTAGTTACTGATATGCGATTCTTTTCTTAATTATCTATCTGTGTATAATTAGACCAAAAGTTCAAAATCAATACTAGTTTTGAAGAAGAGAGAAAACAGCATCAAATTGAGGCAACTCAAACTTGCCCTAAGCAAACTATACATGTGAAAGAAAGACGAATGCATGAAATGACAGTCATTGTCACAAACTATAATTTCTTATATGCTATAAATCAATCACTAAAATAAGGAGACAACAATAAAAAAACCCAACAAGAAGTTATAAGCAGTTCAAGCAGAAAACATTTTATCTCCTTCTCTATCAGAAAGATATAACAAATGGGGTCAACATCCACCAGTATTAAAAAGTAATTTTTAAATATTTGTAGAGAAGATTATGAGTGTTATTAACTCAAAAACTATGAGAAGTAAAGGAGAGAAAAGCTGGAAAGTTTGGGGAGATACCTAATTGAGCCATATAATCTTGAAGTCTTTTAAGGTTGAAATTAGAAGAACAAGAAAGAGATGAAAATTAGAAAATTCAGTTAGAGTTTTGTACAATAAACATTTCTCCATCAGTGACTGTGAGCCACCACATGGAGAATCTACATCATTGTCCCCATATTTTTGCATGAGAAAGTAGATCTGTCACTAAAAAAAAACTGATATAAGAAGGGGAATTGAAAAAGAACAAGCGCATTAAATGTGATCCATACTAGAAACAATAAAATTTTGGAAGTTCTCAAGGAATTTGTTCCCAATGCACCTGAGAAAAGACAAGATACAATACATAGAGAAATAATCATGGATATATTAAAGTTTTTTTAAATAGTACCAATAAAATATAATCACTAGTCCATATGCCTATTTCAACTTCTCCACAAAATGTTTTTTTTAATTTTTATTGCAATCTTAATCATCAAGAAGAAACATTTCAACATAAAAAAACCAAAAACAAGATAACATGTAAAAACTACTGTTTTACAGTGATAAAAATAATTATATAGTAAAACTACTGTTGTATAGCCCATGTTAAATTTAACAAAGTAGTAACAAAATAATAACAAAATTCATCTGGAAGAACAAGAGGTCCAGAATATCAAGGGAATTAATGAAAAGAAATGCTATGGAAGGTGGCCTAGCCATACCAGATATTAAACTGTATTATAAAGCAGCAGTCATCAAAACTACTTGGTACTGGCAAGGAAATAGAGTGATGGATCAGTGGAATAGGTTAGTTACGCAAGACACAATAGTCAATGACCCAAAGAATTGAGCTTCTGGGTTAAGAATTCACTATTTCACAAAAACTGCTGGGAAAATTTGAAAATAGTGTCGCCGAAATTGGCCACAGACCAATGTCTTACACCACATACCAAAATAAAGTCAAAATGGATTCATAACGTAGACATAAAGGCTGATACTACAAGCAATTTGGGAGAGCAAGGAATAGTTTACCTGTCAGATTTATGGGAAAGGGAAGAATTACAAAATGCAAAATGGATATTTATGACTATGTTAAACTGATAAGTTTTTGTATAAATAAAGCCAATGCAACAAAGATTAGGAGGGAAGTAGAAAATTGGGAAAAAAATCTTTACAACCAATGTCTCTGATAATGGCCTCATATCTAAAATATACAAGGAACTGAACCAAATTTATAGCAATGCAAGTGATTCTCCAACTGAGAAATGGTCGAGGATATGAACAGCCAGTTTTCAGAGGAAGAAATTAAGGATATCTATAGTCATATGAAAAAATGCTTTGAATCACTATTGATTAGAGAAATGCAAATCAAAAAACTTTTAGGAACCACATCTCTCCCATCAGATTGGCTAACATGACAAAACAAGAAAATCATAAATGTTGGAGAATGTGTGTGAAAATTGGAACATCGCTACATTGTTGGTAGAGTTGTGAACTGATCCAGCCATTCTGGAGAGCAATTTGGAATTATGCCCAAAGGGCTATAAAAATGTGCATACCCTTTGACCCAGAAATACAACTTCTAGGGCTATATCCCAAAGAGATCAGACAAGTGGGAAAGGGACCCATATGTACAAAAATATTTATAGCAGCTCTTTTTGGAAGTCAAGGGGATGCCCATCAATTGGGGAATAACTAAACAAATTGTGGTATATGAATGTAATGGAATAATATTGTGCTCTAAGAAATGAAGAGCAGACTGACTTCATTACAACCTGGAATGACTTATATGAACTGATGCTCAATGCGGGGAGCAGAACCAGCAGATCATTATACATGATTACAGACACAGGGTATCTGTAAGGACTACCTTTGATAGACTTGACTCCTCTCATCCATGCAAGGTTCAAAGACAACGCCAAAAGACTCATGATGGAAAAAGCTATGCATATCCAGAGAAAGAATTACAGCATGTGAATGCAAATGGAGGCAAACTATTTCCTCATTTTTTTCCTTCTTTTATGGTTTCATTTCTCCATTCTCATGATTTGTTCCATTGGTTGTAATTCTTCTTCACAACTAGACTATTATGTAAATAAGTTCAATGTGAAGGTATATGTAGATACTATATTGGATTACATGAAGTGTTGGGGGAGAGGGGGAATGGGAGGGAAGAAGAGAAATTTCAGAACCCCCAAACCTGTGGAACTGAATGTTGTAAACTAAAAATAAAAAAAAAGAGTGAAGCACAAACAACAACAACAAAAAAAAAAACAAAGTTGTTGTATGTTACATAATTATGGGCCTTGTGAAAATTGTTTACCTGCTTTTGCTAATTTCATTCTGCAACAGTTCATAGAAGTCTTCACAAATGTCTCTGAATTCTTCATATTTGAAATTTCTTACAGCATAATACTATTTGAGCATATTCATATAACACAATGACTCTTTAGTTAGAGTTCTAAATTCTGCAAAGTATTTATACACACAATCTACATGTTCTGGCAGAATTGTTGATGAAGGCATTACAAGTAAACAGTCTTTTACAAAGAATATTTATGCAGAAGGACACAATAGTCATAGAATCTTCTGAAGAATGCAGAGATTATAATAATGTCCCTTGTTTATTATTTGTTGACTATGTAAGATCATTTGATTTAGTAGCGTAAAATTATTCCACAAAGGCGTAGGGATCTCCTATGCATATGGCAAAATCATATGTAGAAATCCTATTGGGTTACATCCCCAACTTGGTACTCACAAGTTTCAGGTTGCCTAGCTATCACCCCAGGTTCAAGATACTCTGAGCAAGCATTCCTTGGACTATAGATCATTAGCCATCACTAATGTGTGCGTCTTTGGTAGTCAGCCAGAGTATATGTATGCATGTGTGCATGTATGTGTCAGTGTGTGTGTGTGTGTGTGTGTGTGTGTGTAGTTAGCTCAATAGAGGAAGATTCACTAAGTTAATATGATAAGAACAGTACCAACAAACTATCCTCTCAGCACTAGTAAACCTGAGGAACTCTCCCACATGTATGTAGAGTGTCAGTGGAAAGAACATGTATATACTAATGGCAAAGTACAAATTATAGGGAACTAGTTTGGCCAAGACAACTTATACCTCTGGCTCTACACAGCCCAGGTGTCTTTTCTTTCCTCTTCATCTCATACTGCTACCCTATTGGCTTATTGTATTTTTTGGCAAGTAAACCAGTTGGGCTCTTGGAGTCTGGTTCTCTGTGAAGCTCTACTGCTTAGGGACACAATGACTTTGCTTTTGAATTCATAGCTGTCTCTCTTTTCTGTGACAGGAGGTCAAATTGGTTGGAGCTTTCTCTACTGAATGTCTCTTCTTTTTTGATCATTGATGGGGGCAGTGTTTCTTCTCAGGTGAGAATCTCCCCTGCAGGACCCAAAGCCAATAAGGAGGGAGAATAAGATAAAGAAATCTTCCCTTGCTTTCTGCCCTTTGATAGAGGTGAAAGGAAAACTGCAAAGAGCATTTATCTATAGACAACTCTGTTCTCTTCTCTGCTATCGTTGGTCACACTCCTCCTGCTTAGATTGTGATCCAGAAATTGTAAACTTGTTTTTTTTGTCACCAAGGGCATACCCAATCTTAGACTGTCCAATGTTAATTTCATCAAAGAGAACATTTTTGTACCTTTTTATACTTCATTTGTGTTAAAATCTTTTAAAAATTTCTTGATTATCTTCCCTGTTATTACAGCTGAGATGTGGAGTGTGAGTTAACTGAGCATAAGTACTCTGATGAACTCACTAATACCATCACCCCCTCATAAAAAAGATGACTTTGATCATTCCCTAATTATTAATAACAAATATGGTATTTTCTATATCATAGAGTATGTCAAATAATGAGTTCAAGGGGAACCAGTATTCTCTAGAGATTATGCTGTCCTCCAGGTAATCCTGTTTGTGGATGACATTTTGATGATTGAATCAAATCTTGGAATACTGCTGAGACTTGTAAGTGAAATCCATAATCATGTAAAAAGAATTTGCTATCTATCCACGCAGGGGAAAAAGTAGATAAAAATGTTGCTAGTCCAGACTATATTATGCATCTTATGAAACATCCATAGACGTGGTAATCAGTCCCTTTAAATTAGACAGACATTTGTAGACAGTCAATAAACTGGGTTGATCATTGAACAGGGAGTATGGAAGACATACCTTTGAGAAGTCTAGTGTTTTGAATATCCTAAAGTTTCTCCCTGAACAAATATAAAACTCTGTAACATCAAAATTCTTTCAGTAATTCCATGTATTTGAGTCATAATATACTAGTCTTTGAAGATCCAGAGGGCAATGGAGAGACTTACAGTGGCCATTAGCATAGTGCCACAATTTACCGGTGAAAACCTGTGCAGATGTAGAAGCAGAAGACATGTCATTTGAGAGATAACCAGTAAAGGAGGGAGACTGGTCATATAGCAAGGGTGACCAACAATTAATGTAGAACATTTGTGTTGAAGTGGTATCCATTCAATATCAAGAGACTGGGAGCAATGGTAACATGCTTGGGGATACCCTTGGAGGATCTATGAGAGGTCAGGGACAAATGTTCCACAGGATGAAAGTATTGTATGCATGGTTATCTCCACTGATGGGACAGTTACTAACCCTGGTAGGGTGTCATTTCCATCTAAGTACCAAAACATTGTAACATTGGATCGAGGCTTGTTGAAGGGAACAGGTATAGGGGTTGATAAGTTACAACAAGAAAATAAATAATTCAGTCTAAATTTCGCATCTTTGCAGATACCAACCTGAGTTTTACAGTTACTTTTTGCTTATCAAGGACCCCATGCCTGCATCTACAGATGCCAAGAAGAAGACAAGTGTAGCTGCACAGGGTAAGAGACACTGAATCTGCTCTCTTCCTGTACTCTGCTTAAAGGAGATTTCTTCTAGGGTTAGTGGGGAAGCTTGTGGAGTTCAAGGTTCTTTTCATAGAAGGGGGCTGCATGTGGGATAAGACCATTATTGTGAACCTGGGACATAATGTCAGAAAATGTGCTACAGCCATCATGTGCCAACACATCTCTAACAAAGTTAAGTGGTCTAGTTTTCATTCATGTATAACGGTTGACCATGTTGGAATTGGGGGCAGGATTTGTGACTTTCCTAGTTGTGGCTTCAAGTGAGTAGAAGAGAGTGGAACTAGCCTGGATAGGGTAGAAATCATCTAAATGATTTTGATTTTATTCTTCCTCCCTTACAATGTGCTGAAGAACCGAGGAACAGTGGAGAGAATGAGTGAAAGTAAAATTATAAAATATTAGAGCTATCTGGCAATTTAGAGATAGTAAATCTAACTCCTACACTTTATAGATGAGGAAACTAAATCCAGAGCAGTAAAATGACTAGTTTAAAACCACTAGAACCCATGGTTACTAATACAATGTAGCTGTGTATTTGTTGGAGGACATATCACCTTGTTAAATCACTTTGGAAAGAAAAGGAAGAGTCCCTTCTTCATTCAAGTATTCTACCCTGAGATTTTTCTGGAGCCTACATTCTAAGGGACAGAGATCAGGCATTTTGCTTTTCCTTCTGGATTACAGTAGCCTTATATATGTTGGGCTCCAATTATGTAGTTACTATAATTATAATTTCCACCTGGCTCATACTGCTGTGATGCAATTTCATAAATTCTTTCAGCTCTGTTTTAACCTGACCTCAAAAGGTATAACCTCCAATTGTACACAACTGGATTGAAATATATACTAATTACACTTGCTTAATTTAGATTTCCAGGACTTTACTCTGCAAATTGGCTATAAACACACATACACAAATCTGAGCACCCAATTGCTTGTGCTGTCATCTGGAAAAGCTTCTTGTTCTAGGTCATCAGCACCAATTAATATCAGAATGGGATTCTAATAAACGTATTTGGTGACTTCCTGCCCTTGTGGTTTGTTCTATTAGCTGCATTATAGACACAATCAGCTGGAATCTAGCCAGACGCCTAGTCAGGAATTTCTGGATAGTATCAAGTGCTTCTGCTAGCCAAAAACATGGAAAATAGAGATGCGGTGGTTGGATTGGATTCCTTGTCAACTCAAGCAAGGGGATTCATGGTATATCAGTCCTCAGAACTGTAATCAATGTTTACTGTACTGTATAAATATCACAAAATATGGCCAGGCCAAATGTAAATTTAATTGACTAGTTAACAGGGATAAGGGAGTTTGCAGGGATAGGCTGACTCACAAGACACAAGCCTATCAATGTTAGGGATGGGGAGAGGCTGAGGATATGGTCCCATGGGATATACAAAGATTCATTATAAAGTGAAACTTCATTTGAGGAGGCCACCACTGATGGGAGAGCAGGACAGGGCTGGGTGAGACTAAGAAGGAGCTCATCTGGAGAATGACTGCCATTCAAGCCAAGTTAACAAATGTTTATTAAGCATCTACTCTGGTATATGTTAGAGATAGAAAGAAAGGCAAAAAACAATCCCTGACTTCAAAGGGGCTCACAATCTAACGAGGCAGATAGGCAAAAACTTTATATAAGCAAGATAAATGCAGGAGAAATTGGAAATAATCTCAGAGGGAAGGCATTAGCATTAAGGGAAACTGGTAAAGGCTCCTTGCAGAAGGTGGGATTTTAGCAAAGACTTGAAGGAAGCCAGGGAAGCCAGGAGGTGCTGGTAAAGAGAAAGAGGCCAGGAATAACTACTCTCGCTAAATTGTTTTTAACCCTTTAAAGGAATATAAACGCTATAAACACCTTCCAAATTTCAACAGCTTGGGACAAAGCCCAGTTATACCTCTGCCTTCTGTCTTTGTCACTTCTACTGAGTCCACATTTGTGCCTCAGGTCCTTTCCCCAGCATAGCCTTGCATAAAATCTGGTGGAGCTTAGGGAGGAAAATTGAAAGGAAGTGGGGATTGTCAGCTAGAAGGCATATGGACCAGGTTATTGCAAAACCCAGATGACAGTTTGACTCTGAGAACTTCCCAAATAACCAGGTTAGATAATTGCTATTGTGGGCCTGGCCTTTTATATTTGCTCAGCCCTTGCAACCCTTTAAAATAGTATTTAACGTTATTTTAGATATTTAGTGCACGCGATGAAAAGAAACACAATTTACCAATGAGCTCCAATGACATCACTGCCAAATCTACTAATGGAGTTAATCACTGGACAGTTGTTCTATCAGACCTCTGGTCTATTAGCATCTTGCATTAGTCACCCTATGTAAGGGCAGCATCTGGCCTTTTGTATCTGTTTCCAAATAATGTCGACGATTACAGGGCAAGGTGTAAAATGATGTGAATCTTTATGGTAGAGCTGCTGCTCTGAGGTGGTTTGGGGCCAAAGTTTCCACTCTTCATTATCCCACATGGCAGTTTTATGGGCTTCATCTTTGAGTTTATTTCATTTGGGAGTGATGTAAGCCCTTCCAGATTTAACCCTATTGAAGATTTTTGTAAAGTTGTTATTGTCTTCTGCCCCAACTCTTTCTATTTCCCAATTATGTTGGTGTGAGTCATTTGGCACTGATGTGAGAGATTTCAATTTTTAACTTTTTTTTTTGTTTGCTGCTTCTCTTTTCCAGATCCTCTTTGTTCCCAATTATAGTCTGATTTTTACTATATGAATCCTCGTTAACAGTGAATTCTTTGGAAAATGGTTTTAGTTTTATGGTTACATTCTGGCAAGGATTTGGGGTATTTTATACTCTCTCCTATGGGGAACTGGAAAAGCTTTGAGCTCTGCTTTTCTTCACACATTTCTTCACTCATTTTTCCTGTGAATGCAATGATGGAGCCAGAAATCCTATTTAAACTACTTGCTTCCTGTCCCCCAGATCACTATGTTTCTAATGTGAAATCATTTTATTTTTTTTTACTGAATTTAAAGGTTTAAAAGCAGTTACAATCCTGTCCTCTCCTTATA
Source organism: Phalanger gymnotis (assembly GCA_028646595.1). Lineage (NCBI taxonomy): Eukaryota > Metazoa > Chordata > Mammalia > Diprotodontia > Phalangeridae > Phalanger > Phalanger gymnotis. Next base: position 170,821,880 of record CM053622.1, on the reverse strand, counting down.
TATCCATTCTTTAAAAAATTGAGAATACTGTGGACCCTCCTGGTTATACTGTGGGGTAAAAGGCTAGGACCACCTGCTTATTTCTGGAGCTTAAATTGACACAGGGTAATACATGTTATTTTCTTTCCTTCCTGAAGATAACTGCTATTTTCACCAAAAAGGACAAAGGCTTTACTGTACATTTCTATAATGGAGCTAAAAGGCTTCAGCAGTCATTCTGAATTTGAAGGTCTAATTAGATTCCTACTTTAATGTAAGATCTTGGCTTCAAGGTACTTAACAACTGTTAGAAAGGATTTTTAAAAGGGGGAAGCTATGGATTGTTTAAATGTAAGCACCTTAAATAGATAACTGGTAAATTAAAATAAATGGAGCATATGAACTGTGAATTTTCTAATCACTTCGAAAAACTGCAATTTATGATTTCCTTCCAGTGTATAATGCTGGTCTTACATAGAAGACAGTAATAAGGGAAGTAGGGCTTAAGGGAAGGAGGCAGATATAATGAAAGTGGCTCCCAACTAGAGGTGAAACTACAATACATGGGTACATTTACTTTGTTCTATGATTAGTCTTTGATATGATTGGGGAAACCACTGTACCCACACTTTTCAAATCCCACTTTAAGAATATTGAATACATGGAGAATATACTGGCAACCTGGGAATTCCTTATGAAGTTCTCCTCAATTCCAAAACAATAGGAATATCAATATTTAGGTCTCTTTTTAAAATTTTTAGGACAAATTCTTTTATGTGTCTTTCTGAGGGCTAAGCTTCCTGACTTCATTCATTCTCTGAGTCCTGACATTCATCTTTAAAACTTTGTGTGAATTGGGACTTATAAAGGCAATCTATAGTTACACTCTTCCCCTATTCTTCTCAAATATTCTCACTTGAAATAACCTGTGTGCTGTTTCTGGGATTTAGATCACAGAAGAAAGTTTTCTTTGTCCTTTCCCAAGGTATGAAGATTTTTGATGCATTAGACTAATGCTGTAACATTCTCTTCTAGGTCAGGCTTAGTGTGCGTGTATGTGTATGTGTGTGTGTGTGTGTGTGTGTGTGTGTGTGTGGTGTATATGTATTCAAACAGAACTTAACATGGAGTAAAGGAAGGCTAGGGAATTAAAAGAACTAGAGAATAGTTTATGAGGTCAGATCAAAGTTCATTCTCTTACTGACACAAGAGTAAGTTTTGTGAAAGTGGACAACAATGACCTTCAAAAATTTTGACCTCTAAAGGAAAATAGCTTTGTTTCTTTATATTTTGAGGCAAAAATTCATGGTGACAGACCCCTAAAAAGAAAAAAAAAACTTTGTAAATAGCCATTTTAAAGTCTTTTTTTAAATTTGTGGACCATTATAACATTTCTTCTGTAAAAGTAATGTTCTATACAAGATTTCATTGAGAAGAAGAAGAAGAAGAAGAAGAAGAAGAAGAAGAAGAAGAAGAAGAAAAGGAAGCAGAAGAAGAAGAAGCAGGAGGAGAAGAAGAAGGAGGAGAAGAGGAAGAGGAGGAAGAAGAGCAGGAGGAGGAGGAGGAAGAAGAGGAGGAAGAAGAGCAGGAGGAGGAGGAGGAAGAAGAGGAGGAAGAGACAGAGAATAGGAAGAATAAAGATAGAAAGGAAAAGAAAGAATAGAAGGAAGAAAGAAATTAGTTATGCTGATAGCTTTCTGAAATGATACTCTATGGATTGAATTTTAAAGCAACACTTGTGAAAATAGAACAGAAATGAATTTTGAGACCTAGGGTCGAAGTTGTACCTATAAAATGAGGTTGATCACTGAGGTGACTTCAAGCTCTAAACATGTCTATCTTTGAGTCTAGTCTTGGCTGCACTATTAACTAATGGTAGAGGCTAAGGTAAGTCACGTTTACTTTGGATTTCAGTTTCAGCATCTGAAAACTGGTACCTGGGTTGGGAAGCTGGGAGATTGTGGTTAACCTCTATGGTTCTTATTCACTGGAAAATGATTTGAGGCTAATGAATACAATGTAAAAAAATCAAGCAAACAAACATAACGTTATATCTAGGACATCTCAGAACCTCTGTTCTGGTTCATCAGGAAGAATTTTTGAGATTTGTCTCAACTTCAGTAACTTCTGCTAGTGTCAAAGTAGCACTAAACTTATTTTCAAATTTCCGTCCTTTCTCTAAGTGGCTGCAGTTCCATTATGTCAGGATTCCAATTCTGAACAGAGACCAAAGGCATTCTCCAGTCATTATAATTTAGTTGTCAACTTGAATTATTTGTCTCCTCCCACCCCAATCTATGCAAACACTGATTTATTAACTGCAAGGTAGTTTGGATGAAAGAAATACACAAATTGATGAAAGGAAGCTTTTTTCCCTCTACTCATTTGCAATGCAAACGGAATAACCAACTTAGAACTGATTATCTTGGCATTATCACCTTCCCTGCCTATGAGACTTATACAGGTATAATCTATATAAAGAGATTTCCAGGATATTAACCGATGACAATACATTCTCTTATTTAAAATGCGAATCTATTATTTGATCCTACGGAGCTCTGGCTTGAGGTATGTGGTCTTACAGAGTACATGGTGTGTGACCTTTCTTCCTTATTCTTTATGCCTCATTGCTAAATGAACAAAAAGAGCTTCTTCAAAGCCTATTGGACTAGTGAGCTCTAAATGAGAGTGGGCAGTGGCAACAAGGATCTATTGCAAAGACAACTTACATTATTTTACCAATACTGCCAGAACTGTTGAAAAATATTAGATTTTGCCACAGATCAACCTATTATCTCCTGTCTCTGGTCTTTTGTTAAGTCAAAATCCTTGAAAATACTATCTTCACCACTTTTCTCCACTTCTCTCACTCTATTCTAAACCGTACGCAAACTAGCTTGACTCCATCACTTCATGGAAACTACTCTGGTCATTTAATTGACTGATCTTATGGCTTTTTTCCTCTGTCCTTAGACTTCATTTCTCGATTGGTGTCATTTCTGCAGTATTCGACACAATGGAGACTCTCTCCTCCTGGGTCCTCTTTCCTCTCTGGCTTTTGAAGATCCTTCTTTTTTTTTTGGTTTTCTTTTTTTCCTTCTCAGCCTCCCTTGGTGGATCATTTAGCCATGTCATGCCCACTAACCATATGTGTACCCCAAGTATCTGTCAGGGGCCCTCTTCCATTGACTCTCTGTACTTTCTCTTGGTGATCTCATAAAATCATTATGCTTAATTTTCTCTCGGAAGATGAATGGTGCATGTGTATATATGCACATATGCATTTATGTATATTTGTATACATACCCAGTCATAATTGCTTTCTCAAACATTACTTCTATTCTGAACATACAGATACCTCAAACTGGATTGAGGCATTTCAAACTCTAATCTCAAGTATATGAAACAGAATTATCTCCTCCCAGCCAAATTTGCCTTTCCTTTGGACTTTCTTAGGTCTATTGAGAATATCACAACTTGTTCAGTGCCTCCAAGTTCATAATTTAGTGTAATCCTCAAATTCTCATTTTCATTCATGCCACATCTCCAATAATCCACTAAGTTTTGTTGTTTATATCTCCACAACGTTTCTCAAATAACTCACTTCCTCTCATGGATACAGTTGCCACTGTAGTCCAAGACCTTATCACCTCTCACCTGGTCTATTGCAATAGCCTGTGAGTTGTGCTCAGTGCCTCAAGTCTCTCTTTACTTCAATCTATCCTTCACATAGCAGTGTGCAGACTTCCCTCCTCAACATAATCCACTGGCTCCCTATTACCTCTGAGATTAAATATAAACTCCTGTTTGGTAGGTAAGGATATTTATATCTTCCTCAGATACAACCATCCATACTTTATTATTCTTGCCCCTGCAAAATCTGTTTCAGTCAATTAAACTTCTTGCTGGAAAGTATAGGAGAGAAGAGGTATTAAACTGACTATCAAACTGGAGGTCTACAGAGCTGTGGTAATGACCTCATTGTTGTATGCCTGTGAAACCTGGACAGTATACCAGTGCCATGCCAGGAAACTGAATTGCTTACATTTGAATTGTCTTAGGAAGATTCTGAAGATAACCTAAAAAATGAAATACCAGACACTGAGTCCTTACTCGAACTAAACTGCCAAGCATTCAAACTTTGCTTCAGAGAGCGCAACTCCAATGGGCTGGCCATGTTGTTCGAATCCAAAGTGTATGCTTGCCAAAAAGATTGTTTTATAGAAAACTCACGCAGGGCAAGTATTCACATGAGGGTCTGAAGAAGAGATACAAGAACACTCTCAAGGTCTCTCTTGAGAACTTTAGAATTGATTTGTGACATGGGAGACACTGGCATAGGACTGCTCAGCCTGGCATGCTCACATCAGAGAAGGTGCCTGACCAGTGGTAAATCATTCTGAACTCATATTCCTCAGATCAGGCACAGAACAACATATTGTAATATCTTGATTTCTCATAAAGTCACTAGCTTCCACTTGCTCCAATTTAATTTTTAAGGTAGTAATTTCTTCAGTGGTCTTTTGGACCACTTTTTTCCATTTGGCTAATTCTTTCTTTCAAGGCATTCTTCTCCTCATTGGCTTTTTGGAGCTCTTTTGCCTTTTGAGTTAGTCTATTTTTTAATGTGTTATTTTCTTCAGTATTTTTGGGGTCTCCTTTAGCAAGTCATTGACTTGTTTTTCATGATTTCCTTGCATCACTCTCATTTCTCTTCCCAATTTTTCCTCTATTTCTCTTACTTGCTTTTCCAAACCCTTCTTGAGCTCTTCCATGGCCTGAGACCAACTCACATTTTTCTTAGAGGCTTTTTATGTAGGCTTTTTGACTTTGCTGATGTCTTCTGGCTGTGTTTTGACTTTCTTTGTCACCAAATAAAGATTCCAAAGTTTGATTCTGAATCTGAGTCAGTTTTCGCTGCCTGTTCATGTTCCCAACCAACTACTTGACCCTTGAGTTTTTCATCAGGGTATGACTGCTTGTAGAGTAGAGAGTACTTTAGGAGTAGAGCTTTAGGAGCTGTGCTGATGTTTTCAGAGCTACTTCTGCACAGCAAACTCTGCCACACTAGCACTCCTCTTCTCCCAAGAACCACCAACTTGGACCATGACCCAGATGCAAGCAGGATCTGCATTCCCACTCTGATCTGCTGCTTAATTCCTCCCACAAAGTAGGCCTGAGGCTCAAAGCAACTGCAGCTGGAGCTCTGGAACCAGCTCCAGAGCTGCACCACTTCTGCACCGCTGGGGCTAGGGCTGACCATGCACTCCTTTCACTCAGATTTCAGGAGTTTTTCCATTAACCTTCTCTGTTGTCTTTGGCCTTTGTGGGTTGAGAAGTCTGGTAATTGCCAGAGCTCAATGATTCAGGGCCCTATGGCCTGTTCCACCCAAGCCCTGGTCTGGTTGGTCCTGGCATGGCCTACTCTGGGCTCTGCTGTGCTCTGCTCCCAGCTCTGTGCAATAGACCCTTCCCAGCGACCATCCAGGCTTTCCTGCGGTGGAGCCCTGCTTCCCTCTGCTATTTTGTAGGTTCTGCAGCTCTAGAATTTGTTCAGAGCCACTTTTTACAGGTGTTTGGAGGGACCTGGAGGAGAGCTTAAGGAAGTCCCTGCTTTCCAGCTGCCATCTTTGCTCCACCTCCCCCCCCCCAGTTCAACATATTGAAACTTGACTAGCATAGTAATGTCATTTTGGTCCTCTTTGAGAAGGAAAGACAACAACCAACCAGTCTGTTGATTAATGACTTTTGCTTTTGTCTTTGTACTCCCAGTGTTTAGCACAGAGCCAGAAGGTCATTAGTGCTTAATAAATGATCATAAAATGTTTGAATTTAACAGAAGAACTGTATCTCTTAATAATAATTCCTTCTATATGTATTCTGTACTTTGTCTTGGAATAAGACATATATTTCACTTTTTTCAAATTGGTAAATGACGTAAAGTTGGAAAGGATATCTAAGACATTTGATTATAGAATTGGTGTCCAAAAATATCTAAAAGGCAAGAAAATTAGATTAAATTAAATAATCTTAGAGTTAAAAGTAATTACTACAAATCCTTACAATTAGTTTTTTTAAAGACCCAACTATAAAAAGTGAAGGTTTTCCCATTTGTGTGAAAACAGAATTGAGTATTTTGACAATCTGAAAGTTCAATACATGCTACCATTGTGCAGAGAACCCCCAAAAGCTAATGCTATTTTAGGCTACTTTAGTAGAGTTATAGTAACCAGGACAAAGGAAGTGGTAGTTCTACTGTAGGCTGCCCTAATTAGACAACATTTCAAATACTATCTTCAGGTCAGCCTGCCACGTTTTAGGATGGATACTGACAAGCTGGAGTGAAGGCAACAAAGGTGTTGAGGAGACTTTAAACCATGCCATAAATGAATCAGATGGAAGAACAGTCAGTGTTTAGCTGGGAGAAGAGAAGATAATGTGAGATATCCTTGCTGTCTTACAACATTTGAAGGGCTTTCTAGAGGTTCTTGAAAGTTTCTGAGAGTCAGATTTTAGCTAAATTTAATAAAAATCTTCTGAGAAATTGGAATGGTCCAAAGGCGGTGAGTTCCCTGGCAAAGTGCTGAGTTCCCCATTCCTTAAATTTTTCATAAGTAAATTGGATGCCCATTAGGTGTTGGGGCTTCATGTTCCAGGTGAGGATTGTGCTAGACTACCTCTGATGTACATTCCACCTCGAAGATTTTGAAACTCCAAAGTCTTCACCACTAGAATTTTTTTAACCTATACCTTCAACCCTGACAGTTCAAATAGGCCTCAGGCCTGTGTTTCCAGTTGCAAGAAATTTCCATTTTCACCATGATCAAATACCACATAAAACTTAATATATTCCATTCAAAGCTCATCATCTTCACTTCCTTCCTTCTACCCCCATTATCCCATGAGTTCTTCTTCCTATTCCATTCTTTTTCTTTTTCATATTTGTTCACTTTCCCAGGTGTATAGCCTTGGGAAATTCTTGGACTTTTGCCTTCTTCTTTGACTAATTTTGTTAACCCAGGAGTTTTTAATCTTTTTTTGTATCTTGGACCACTTTGTCAATCTTGCAAAACCTATTAACTTTTTTTGCAAATAATATTTTAAGTGTATATAATATAACACGTAAGGGCAAAGGAAAACAATTACATCGAATTACTATTCTCTACACAATTACATCAAAATTATACATATATATACACATAATATGCTTATATATCATTTCAATGTAATTGTTTTACTTTGCCTTTACATATATTATAGGATATATAATAACACATAATATAATATATAACATATATTTATATAACATATTGAATTTATATATAAACATAAAATACATACATAATATTAAAAGTTACATACAAATATAAAAATATATGTATATATGCAAATATATGTATATATACATATATATTTTGTCTTTTTTTCCATCCAAGTTGATGGACCACTTAAATCTACCCATGGACATCAAGTAAAGAACCTCTACTCTGATCTGTGATCAAATCTAATCATTTCTTCTATCCTTATATTTCTCAGATTTGCCCTTCTCTTTCCATTCCTGCTTCCACCATTCTTGATAGTATTGAAATGTCATTGAATAGTAGATGCAATGGGTTTAAGTGAGGTCTATTAGAGAATTCTAATTAGCAGTAGAGTATCAGAATGCATTGCAGACACAGTAGAAGGAGAGTTAAAGAGAAATTACAGGCAAAGGGTGTGTTGTTAAGCAAAATTGTCTCCTTAGCATGGCTTTTGTTTCTTTTGAGTGGAAGTACTTTCAGCTGTTAAGTGCTAAGCCCCAGGCCCAAAGCCCTATTAGCTGTGAAACCTGTGTGGGTGTAGATTAATGACTCAAGAGGGGCCAACTTGGGAATCAATGGTCTCTGGTCATTGAGGGGGGGTTTGAGAACACCAGAAGCTCAGCTGCAAGGAAAGGTGAGCCAAGAGACAACTACAGAGGAAGTGGAAGCTGTGGAAGCAGGGAGCTGCGGAGGCAGGAAGCTGCGGAAGCAGGAAGCTGTGGAAGCAGGGCTGACCCGTGTGTAGACCCAGGAGTGCAAGCAGGAACTTGAGGCTGGTAAAATGATTTGGCTAAATACTATCTTGTTTTTCTGTGGCCTCCTGGTTACTCTTGTGAGGCGGGCTTTCTGGGCCTGGAGTCTTTTTGTCAAGATGTTGGAATGGGGAGGCTGGTTCACGCATCAGCTGCAGTGGGGCCTAAATAAATTTTTTCTTGTTTTCTACTTAGAGAATCTCTCATACCTTGCGATTTCATACCATTCAAACATATACATGATTATATTTGAGATTATAAATTCTGCCTTCCTACTACAAAGGGGAACTTTGTTCACCTTCTTCCCTAAACCTAGAACACCACATTGCTTCTGTTGTCTGGGACTAAGCAAACCAAGTATAAACTCTCTTTCATTTCAGAGCCCAAGGAGTGAGCGAAGGTCATTCAATAGACAGTTGTTGAAAGATTAATTGATCAATCATCATCAATGTGGCAGGAGAGAGGAAAGCAGGAGCAAGTCATTGGGGATACTTAGTAGAAAGTTTTTGTTAATACCCCAATTCCTTTTGCCCTCCTGCCCCAACACAAGAAAAGCAACCATATAACTTTTCAGGAAAGCAGCACATGCAAATGTGTTGCCACAGGAAGGTTTGTGATATCAAATGAGTTCGCAAATAGTATTTGTTTTGGTAACTAATACATATATTTCCCATAATAGTTTTGGCTCAAGGTCAAAAGGGAGAGGGTATCACCTTTTTAGTTGGCATCATAAATGCATTGCAAAACATTTTCTCCACCCTTTTCTCTTTCTCTTTTAATGACTTTTTTCACATCAACCTTATTGCTGTGATGAATTTGTGTTTTATTAAATTTTAGAAATGGCACTCAAGATAAACAGTGTTAATAAGGCACTTTACAGAAATGTCTAATTAGGAAGAATTTTATCTTGATTTGGCATGAGAGTGCCGAAGCTTTTAATATGTGGAGCAGACTTTTGCTAATGGTATTATGGTGGTATTTTTTTTTTCCTTTTGATTATTTCTGTGACAAAGTGGCCAGTCTCCAGATGGGTAATCTTAGGGATCCCCTATCAAAAATGTGATGTTTTCCTGAAAGAAAAAATGTGGAGAGGACTGTCCAGAATTCCCATCAGAGCAGAACTTAGAGTAGCAGAGATAAGTGAATTTGGAATCAGGAAGACTTGAGAAGACTTGTATGAACTCATTCAAAGAGAAGGAAGTAGAACCAGGACAAGGTAGTACACAGTAACAGAAATATTTCAAGGATGATTAATTGTAAAAGACTTCACTACTCTGATCACCATCAAGACTATTCCAAAAGACTCAAGATAAAAACCGCTATTCACCTCCAGAGAAAGAAAGAAAGAGAGAGAGAGAGAGAGAGAGAGAGAGAGAGAGAGAGAGAACTGATGAATTCTAAATGTAAATTGCAGTATATATTTTTCACTTTCTTGCTTTTTTTGGCAATGTGGCTAATATGAAAATATTTTTTCTTTATTTCAAGTGTATAATTGATATCTTATTGTTTGTCTTCTCAATGGGTATGAGAGAGGAGGAAGGGAGAGAGATAAGAACTTAATAAAAAAAGTTACACATTTTTTAAAGAGTTCTCACACTTATTCCACATTATAGTTCTCCAGATGTTAGAAGACAAATAGAATACCTAGCCCCCCATTCATTGATTCCTTTGGAGTGTGTAGTACTCCAGAGAGTGCTAGTTATGTCATAACTGCATCATGGAGCTGGTTCTCCACTAGAGCATTTTTAGGTTGGAATGCTGTATTCAGTGTGTTTAGTCTTAGCATAGAGTCCATAAATAAAGTCATATTTTTGAAGGGTCAGTGTATAATAAGCAATGACCTCAAGGCCAGGCCTCTCCTGAACCCCATTTGAACCTAGAGCTATATGCAATGTACTATTTGAAACCTTCCTTGAGCAGGAAAAAGGATGTAGTAATACAATTCCTACTTAAGATTCAATACAAACTTTCCTTAGGACTAGACATTCATTAGTAACAGAAAAGAAACTATAGAGTCAGGATCTTGACTCAATCCTGGAAAGGAGAGTGGAGCACAGGCTTCAGGGTCAACGGAAATGCAGGAGCACAGGTACTTCCCTTGTCTTTACTGCCTGGTTTCTTGGTAGGGATCTCTGATATCATTTAACCTCAGTTGAACCATCATGGGGCAAAGTAAATGCATTCTGCAGCTAGACCCACCAAAAAGCTTCACCATCATCACATGTTGCTGGTTATCTTTCATTCTGACCTTGACTATCATTCTTTGCCAGGATTGTGTCACGTCACTTCTCTCAATTCCCCGTTCAAATCTTCACTAATTTATAGCAAAAGGGAAGAGTACCTGTAGAGCAGGGGTGTTGTAAAGGCAATATTATATTTCTGTAATACCAAAATGATTTTAATAGACAATATAAATATACTTGTATGCCCCATGGGACTATGTTTGCACCTGCTTAGAGATTGTTTGGAAGACTATATGCAAAAGACACAGTGAGATAGCTGTTGTCTCCATGGAAAATTTCTCAAATTTTAACTGACATACACATTTTTATGACTTTTTCTTTGGTTTTTCAAGCATTTTATTGCATTCAAGTGGAATGATTGGATTATTTTTAAAAACATGCCTTGTGGCTTTTTAATAATTATCAGAAAATACAGGATAATCTGTAGAACAAAATATTGGGAGGCAATGGCTTTGTTCTATCCTCATTCATGGAAAAATAGAGAAATCTGATGCCTAGTTTCAGAGGCAGAGCAGAGTTTGGTAATACATGATAAGGAGTCAAACATCTGACCAATGGAAAAAAATGAATTGAAAAGGAAGCCTATGCCTATTCCAGAGAATTCATTAGCATTCACAAATCCCAAATTACTGAGGGTTATAGGTTACAAAAAAGAAGAGCTGGAAAAGAACTTAGGAAATCATGCATATTTCCACTGAAAGTCATTTTATTTTTACTGAGATAAATATCCATCATATAGGCTAATAGAGGATCTCAACCTCTTATGGAGTAAATATCTGATAATGAGTTTCTCTTTCACATTTGTTACAATACAGGCAAAATGGAACTAAGATGATTGGAGTAGTGAAGTAAATTGAGTAATCTTCCTCAGCAGCATGGTACAGTGGAAAGTGTATTGAATTTTGGGTTGGAAGACCTGGGTGTGAATCATCCCTCTGCTATTTACTAGCTTTTTGATCACAAGCAAATTGCTAAATATTTTTGAACCTGTTTCATCTTTTGTAAAATGAGGACATCAGACTGGAGAATCTTCCGGTGCTAACTTTATGATTTAATGACAATATAAATAAATGAGGAAATAGCCAGTGACACTGTTCAGTGCAGTCATATAAGGTTCTGCTTAGTTTGGAGATATTTTGCCTGGAGAAGAGAAGACTCAAAGAAGAAAATTTCATGGCTGTTTTCTAGTAGTTGAAGTCTTGTCGTATGGGAGGACGATTAAACTTATTCATCTTGGCCCCAGAGGAAAGAGCTAACAGCAAGGGGTGAAGGCTGTAAGGAAGTGAATTTGGGCTTCATGAAATTCAGCTAAACTCAACAAATATTCTATAAGTTCAAGGCACTATGCTGGGAAGCCTAACAGCTATATTATAAAACAAATCCTTTTCCAGGCATGGAATAGACTAAATAAACTCCAGGGTTCCTTTAAACTCTGAAATCCTGTAATTATATGAAGTTTGTATATCCCTACTTGAAAGTTGCAATAAGAGCCCACCTGGATTTCTCTCAGAATAATCAATTTTTTTTCCTTCAGAACTCTATCTGCTTTGGTGTGGAAAGGTTAGGCTTCAGAAATCTAATATTTAAGCCTTTCAGAGAATGGATCATCAGGTCTGGATACTCTTTCTTCACTATGCAATCAATCAGCAAGTGTTAGTAATCACCTACTATGTGCCGGGCACTGTGCTAGGCAATGGGACTTCAAAGTCAAAAGTAAAACTGTGGTTCCACTTAAGAGTTTATAAATCTAACCAAAGGAGATATATGTTTATATATAGATATATACAAAGTGGATAGAAGATTATTTGGGGGCAGGGAGGGTCCTGGTAGCCAATGAGGTCATGAAAGGCTTTGTTTGGAAGGTAGTGCTTATAATCTGTAGAAAATTGCTTGCCTTTTCAATGAAGGGAGAGGGAAGAAAGAGAATTTGGAACTCTAAATTAAAAAAAAAGATGTTAAAATTGTTTTACATGTAATCAGAGAAGATAACATATTGAATAAATATATTTTTTAAAAAAGACAAGTCTTGAAGGAAACTAGGTATTCAAAGGGGTGAGAGGTGAGGGAGGAGCAGATTCTAGGCATGGCAGTGTAGACACTGAATATCATGTTGAAGGAACAGTAAGAAGGCCACTTTGGTTAGACTGTGGTATACACTAAAGGAAGTAATGTATAATAAGGCTGGAAAGGTAGGCTAGATCTAGATAATTAAAATGTTCAAATGTCAAACAGAATTTGTATTTGATCCTGGAAGTAAAAGAAAGCCACTAGAGTTTTTCAAGTAGGGGATTAGCATTGTCACACTTAAACTTTAGGAAAATTACATTGGCAGTTGTATCAAGGATGAATTTGAGTGGGGACAGACTTGAAGTATGAAGAGAAGGAGCCTAATTTAATAGCTCGAGCTAGAGGTCATGAGTGTTTGAACTATTCTAGTGGATGTGTGACTGGAGAAAAGAGGATGGATTTGAGAGATGATTTATAGGTAGAAGTGAAAGGAACTGGCAACTGATTGGATCTGTGGGATGAATGAAAGTGTAAGTGAAGAGTAGAGAGTGATATAAAGGTTGTGAACTGAGAGACTGGAAGGAGGGAGGAGCCTTCCTTAGGTTGACCCAGTATCTAAAAAGAAACCAATTAAAAGTACTTTATGTACTTCTCATCTAACTGGTGTGGAAGCTTTCTGAAAGAAGATTCACCTCCTATTCATTCATTCATTCACTTTAAAATTATTTATTTAGTATGTTTCCCCTCAATTACATATAAAAACAATTTTTAACATTCACTTTTAAAGTTTTGAGTTCCACATTCGCTCTCTCCCCAACTCCATCATTGAGAAGGCAAGTAATTTGATATAGGTTATATATGGATTCATCTTTATTTAATGTAATTGATTTAGCCTCTTATAGATCATGGGGGAAACACTTTTTGCTCTTATTGCAACATAAAAATTTTTGTCCAAAACTTGAGGTCAGGGTCCTTTTAGAGAAAGTTTAGCCTCCTGAGACAGACTGGTGGGAGTCATAATATTTTTACCTCCTCAGATACTGTGATTCTTTTTATTATGTTTATATCTCTAAGGCATTTTTAAAAACCATGCATTCCTTCCACCCCTCCTATTTTCCAGCAAGGTCATTATTGTATTTTCCAGAAAAGACCTCTCCACTCTGGGGAAAGGGCCCAAAGTTGATTTCACCAATTGACTGTTGTCAGGGCACTGATCAGGGATGGAGATTGTGGGTGATATCTGCTTCCCGAATACATAATAATTGTTGATACACTGAAAAAGACATTGGATTTCAGTGTTGACCTCAACATCCGGCTGGCTAGTAGCATTTAATAATTGGTGAAAAGATATGAAGAGACAGACAGGCACACTCTTTGGAATTTGGGGCCATAATACTGTAGTCTCTTGGGATGAGTGTCAGAGATAAATATAATCCTCAAAAACAACTTAAATAACAACTTTATCATTCATGATGTGGTCATTTTCATTGCAACCTATATTGGAAATATGTTTCTGCAAAATTATAACGCAAACATTTAAATAGCGTGAAAAGGACATTTCTAAATTATATGGTTATGATTTTGACTGCTCTAGCACAAAGCAAAGTTTGAACTTTTTAAAGATGTAGATATGAAGCATTATGATTTCTTCATTTCTCTTTCATCTGTTTTTACATTACCTTGTGTCAAGGTTCTTAACTGGCACTGAGGCAACACATAGGAGGACAAGGGCTAATGCTTTGCCCCAGCTGAATAACAATAGTTTACTGATGCACACAGTTCATTAATCTGCCTAATTCCTAACCCAGGTGAAAAGACTTTAATTTTGTCCAGCCTTAGTTTTGTTAGCAAACATGGAGTAAGTGTCGGATGGCAGAACTGGAGTGCTTTGTCTCTATGTTTTTGGAGGAAAAATGCCTGGTTTTCTCTTCAAGTACAGCATCCCTGTGGTGCCTTACAGTCTAGTTCCTAGGTATTCGGTCTGTCGTTAGCCATTTATCTCAACTAACTGATCTCATTTTACTCATGAAAAATTGATTAACCTGCCTGTGTCATAATCTCAATTTAGTTTAAGAGTTTAAAAGTATCTTGTTATCATTGTCATCAGAAAGCACCTGTGCCAAACTATACATAGAGGTGTGTAATATGGTGGATACAACAGTGAGTGAACAGATGTAGTCTCCATTTTCTAATCTGTAGCTTTAAATAATTTTTGGTAAAGGCAGTCTTGTACATAAGATCAGACATTTTGCCAGGCTGCAAGATCTTTTTTTCCAGTAGCTTTTCCTACATTTAGTAAAATAGAAATACTCCATTTAATGACTTTAAGAGGGTAGTCGGCATCATTAGTATTATGTTTTCTTGTTAAATTATAATAATTTCTTGTCCGTAATTGCATTTACTTTTGGATAAATTTCTCCCTCTCTACAGCATAGGACAAACTTTCATAATATTCTTGATAGAAGGCTATATCTTGAATTTTTTAAAGGCACAATTCAGGATTATGTGTAGAATTTTGTGATAATGGGGGCTCTGCATCTATTAGTGCTAGGCATAATGTTTTGAGAATCAAGCAGTATTAAGCTAGCCATTCAGCACCAGGCAACCAGTGATGCCTTGAGTTGGTTTTTATATTGATGGTTCAGAGAATCAGTTTCTTTTGGAAGAAGAAAACAAGACTAAGAGACCTGGGCTTTACCACAGGGAGGAGCTTTGCCAAGGGGAGGAAATTTAAAGGTCATGAACTAGGGGTGGGAGCCTGGGCTGTGGTCGATTAGAGAGCCATTGGAAAGCTATTAAAAACAGGAGGGGGGAGCTTCTCATACTTGAAAACCCCTTTAACTTTCTGTTGGGTTTCCTCCTAAAAAGAATGAGAGAAGATTCTCTCGTTCTCTGCTGCTTATACTGAGTCCTGACGTCACAGGATACTCTCCTTGATGAACTTATACTTCTAAAACAGGTAAAATTTCAGCAATCTGATTTAAAAAAAGAACAGGAAGGATTACAGTCCAGGAATGCCTGTGTCTCTGTTTCAACACAAACTCTGGCCTTTTGTTTCCTCTTAGTTCTAACAATCTGTGATTCAGTGAAAGTTGGTCTCCATTTGATTCCATCTCAGGGAAACTTTAGTTTAATGCTTCTTCCTCTGCGATTTAGGCAAGTTATATCTCCTCTTTGGGCCCTCAGTTTCCTGTTCTATAAATTAATGGAAGAAGACGAGATGATCCCTAAAGTTCCTCATAGCCCTGACATCATATTTTGAAGATGTGGGAAAGGTTGGCTTCAAGATAGGTGCCACAGTGGATGGAGCGCAAGACTTGGAGTTGATAAAACCTGAGTTCAAATCATGCCTCATTTACTAGCTGTGTGATCCTGGGCAAGTCACTTAACTTTTTGGTACCTCGGTTTCCTCATCTATAAATGTAATGGAGATAACACCTACAAATAGTTTAATTTATCTAAAATGCTTTATCAACCTTCAAAAGCATTACATAAATGAAAGTAATTGCTATTGTTATAATTATTTCTTTATATGTTTATATCCCTACAACCCACCTGGGTAGTCATGTTTGTTGCATATCAAGAATGAAGAAATAACTGACTTGAGAATTTAGCAAATAAATATGAAATGACCTACTTATTCTGTGGAGGGTATAGGGGCAGCCTAGCATTAACCTTGTAGTGTTCAACCAGGAGGTACCAACACATCCTTTTTTTCTCTGACAAGGATATAGTAATAGTAATAGCACTTCAAGATTTCCAAAGTGCTTTATAAGTATTATCTCATTTGATTTTCACAAAAACCCTGGGAGATATGTGCTATAATTGTTCCCATTTTTCAGATGAGGAAACTGCAGCAGACAGAGGTTAAGTGATTTACATAGGGCCATACAGCTATTAAGTGGCTGAGATTGGATCTGAATCTATTTCTTCCCCTCTTAAGCTAAAAGACTCTTTCGCTGCATCATCTAGTTGCCTCTAGGTATCTTTTACACCACTTTCCCATATAAAGAATGGCTTGTGATGCTTGTCCCAGGTGTAACAAATACTAGTTACGGCCCTGATAGCAGGAAATACAGTGACAATGAAGGATGTGAAAAATCCTCTGCTTCTTCCTCCTATCCTATACCCTCAGTCCAATGAGAACGAGAGTGAGTATAAATAGCAAATGTTTGTTTTGTTCAGAAACCCTGAGCATGTTCCTCTTGTTTATTTTGAAAGGTAAAAGAGGCCATTCTTTGCCTTATTTCTTACCTAGTCTTAATCACTGAATGGGCGTTGCCTCGGTCAACTTGAGACCTGGGAAAGACCTTAGCTTAAAAAGGCCAAGGTCTCCCATTGCATCTAGGGCCATATACAGTGGTCCTGATCTATAGCTTACCGCTGGACCCAGAAGGCACAGGAGGAGTGAGGCTGGTGGCTTTTCACAACCCTCTCTCAATTGAATCCAATTCACTTGTATGTCATGGCATCATCTTCCTGACGTCACGGTCCTCTTGGAGAATGAAGGACAAACAAAAAACCCTCACTCCAAAAAAAAATCTCAGAATGCAAAGTGTCTATTGTTGCTGCTATATAGAAAATTGAACATTCACAAATCCTCATGCCTGATATATTATATAGGGGATCCTTTTCAGCGATGGATTCAGCTAGATGAACTATAGGATATGGGGAATTGTATTTATTCTGTTTCATTATTTGTATTGTTATTTTATTATACATTTTTATTATTTTTTGTTTTATTTTGGCAGAGTGCATTAGATTTTTGTATGAAAATCCATTCCTGGAGGTTATTTTTAAGAACACACCTGTAGAGACCTACCAGGTGGCTGAAGCAAAAATGAAGTTTTATAAGTTGAAGCCCATCCCTACCCCTCTTCCCCCAACCCCATTTTCAGGGTTCAACTAGTCTTTGTACAAATGTGTATTTTATGAGGACATCAATATGGGAAAACAACTACAAAATAATGTTTTATGTATATACATATATATATATATATATATATATATATATATATATATATATAATTCCAAGAATTAAGGGGTCAAGCTTTGGTCTTGTGTTGGTATTATAGGCTGTTTCAGTTGCTGGTTGGAGACAGCGCATCTGGGAGGGAAATGACATTTTGCTTCCATTGAATGTGAGATATATTTAGGGAAAAGAAAAGGGAAGGAGGAAAAAGAAAGTGAATGACATTCACCCTAAAAGCCAAGAAGATTATGATATCACTTCAGAATCTGAACATTATTCTTCAAATCAGAGAGCAACATGAGCAATGGGTTCATAGGATATGGGGCTTGAGGGGATCTTAGACGTCACATAGTTCACCCTAGATATTTTATAGATGAGGAAACTGAGCTCCAGAGTGAGGACTTGACTTGTCCATGGTAATAGAGATACTAGATAACAGAACCACATTGATATTGAATAATGAAGGCTTGAATTCCTTTTATGATGCTTTCTTGAGTTCATAAAGCTGTCCTTTCTAAGTGAAATCCTTTGCCGTTCATAAATGGGAGTGTCTAACACAGTAACTTTAGTCAGTGCTTAATAAATGCTGATGGAATGAATGAACAAATGTCTCTTGGAGGTGAAGATGTTTGATGTGCTCCATGTCTTGCAGCAGAATACAGCATATTTTAGGTACCTAGCAACTGAGGGGAAGGAGCTCTGAAGCATGTGGCATGGGTAATTGTCATGATCTTCATTACATTATCTTATATTACCCAGGTTACAAAACTGGGTCTTTAGCAAAGCTGAGTTGCCTATGGAGAAATAGGTGGCATAATTTGAGAGATTTCAAAGCGCTATCTTCACATCAACCCCCTACCTCCCATTCATGTAAATCTCTTGCTGTCATTGAAATTCATCCCTTAGGAGATAATTATTTTGGATTCTGCAATCACAAAATTTTAGATTTTGAAGGAACCTAATCATACAGTCTAGTCCAACCTACAAATAGAAAAGAATGAGCCCTATACATACTTGATACATAGTCCTCTGGTCCTAGCTTAAAGATCAGTAAGGAGAGAGAATCCTTTTCCTTGGCATCCCATTTATATATTCCATTTATATTAGCTCTATTTGGAAGTTTATTATCATTTTAAATATCAATCCTAAATGTTCCTCTTTGCAGCTTCCATTCGTTGCTCCTGGCTCTGCTCCCTAGAGTTATGAGAACAAAACTAATCCCTCTTCCACCAGACAGCCCTTCAAATTATTGAATACGGGGATCAAGTCTTCCTCCCCCGTGTAATCTTTTTTTCCAGGCCAAATGGCCTCAGTTCTTTCAAATGAAAGACCCTCTCTCTCTTCATTCCCCCCATAAAATGCAACTAATTCTTCTTGTGAAACCCTTAAGATATTATCAGCTATTGTTACCTTACTGTGAATTCATTTTTTGAATCCTGTAGAAATTGATGAAGAATAAAGTATGTTAATGTTAAATCTAGTGCAGTATTGGAGGATTTTTAACACCAGGGGGCAGCTGAAACCATTATGTGATTAATAGAAAGGGGCCTGGAGTGGGGGTAAGGATGATGGAGATTCCTTAAGAGGTCAAAGCTGATAGTTTGGGGAATAGGAGACCTTTAAAGAAAGTGAAATTTCATCTATTTCACAGTTCTGACATTGAATAGGGTGGGCTTCCAAGGCCAGCTGTTGTGAAAGTGAGTGTCCCCCTTCTTTCTAAACACACACACACACATACACACACACACACACACTCACACACACAAAACTTTCACCTATGGTGTTATTCGTCAGTGTTAGAAGATTATTTAATGAATAAGTATCTAATTCAATCACCCTTGAAGCAGGAAGGATACAGGGGGAATCTCTCCTCCTAGGATCCATGTCCTCTGCCCACAGGGGCCCCCTCCAGACCCAGCACATTATCAATACTTGTCATATTTCTTTGTAAGCAACTCACCTCTATGCAGTCTGTGTGAAAGGGTGCAGAAGAGTAGCCTGGGTATCTGTACATTAAGCACCCTGATTGTTGCAGCAGGCTCAGCTATGTCTCTCCTTCTTTTTGTGGCAGGTGTATTTATCATTTCTCCCACTTTGACATTTCCAGCTTCAGCTGCCAGACCAGGCTCAGTGTCTTTCTCTCAGTAGATTAGTTTGCATTCTATGGGATTAAAAAGGTTTAGAGAGCAACAGGGAGGTAGCAGGAAGAGTGTGAGTTGTTTAGAAATGTCAGAAAGTGTCAAGGCAGCTGGGGGGAGTGGTACTAGAAGGAGGGGGGAGTGGTGCTAGAGGGAGGGGGGAGTGGAGACAGAAGCACTTTTCAATCAAATTCCAAGAAAAACAGCCCAGAGAAAGAGGCAGTGAAGATCTCCAAGATAATAGGACTATCTTATATTCTGAGTCGAAGATGGGAGAGGAGGGGGAAGAATCCAGCTCCCCTTTTCTACCCAGCAATTGAGACTTGATGGACAGCCTAGCACATCTCTGTAGTGTCCACTTTTCAGTGAGAGTCAACCTTGCAGAAATAATTCCCCGGGAGAGCATACAGAAAGAGAAAGAAGGGCTCCGGACAGGCAGATGTGATTAATGGATTTAGCAGCGTCTTACTTTCTCTTTTCATTTTATCCTTCCATTTTTATCCCTTTGATTATTGGAGGGAGGATGGGAATGGCCTTTGATGTGATGTTTTCTTGGAAAGGAGGCACTTCTCCACTGTAGCACTCACAAAGAAGCCTTGATCTTTCAGGGACTCCAGGTCGGGGGATGGCAAACAGGAAGAGGGATTTATATTTTAAAATAAAATACAAATAAAATTGATCATTTACACAACCAAAACCACATAGAACAAAGTAGAGCTGCTGCATTTGAAAATTCAAAAGAAAACAGATTAAATATTTAAAAAGAAGGTCAGAGAGAATATACTTAATGCACTCTTTATCTCACCAGATTGGACACACTACCACAGTCATTGTGTTGTACTCCACTTGGGATGTATGCTGAAACCTTGGAAAGACAACAAGATTTAGTGTGCCAAGATAAAGCACTGGGATTTGGGAGGGGAAAAAATCTTGGCAAAGTGTTTTCTGGGTTTGGCTGAATTTGAAGAGAAAGTCTCAGGTCATTTGGGAGACCTTCATAGAAGAGATTTTCATCATGCTATTCACCAGCTTATGCTGTGCATTAGAATCTTTGGGAGGGATTGGGGAGAAAGAGAGATAGGGGTTTTTCCCCTTAATTTGTTTCATGCTTCTCTTGAGATTACCGTTAGGGAATCATGCCCTGATTCTGTTTCCCATAGATGGATGCCATGTAAAGGAATAGAAATAGAAAATTAAATGAATGTGAAATGGAAAGTTTCAAATAGATCTCTGAGGTACTTTTCTGCACTAAATCTTAAGATGCTATGCACCTTTGTGCAAGAAAAGTCAATTCAATTCAACAAATATTTATGTTTCTTTTAGGAGAAGGATAGAATCATTGATGACTCAAAATCCCAGAGGTGGCTGGAGATAGGCTTAATGGATTAAACAGTGTCACCTCTCCCTCAAAGGATGGAGTAAAAAAAATGAAGGGAGAAATGGTGAGTGAAGATAAAGAGGCAGGCATGCTTCTGACAGTGCCTATGCACAAATTGCTATGAGATTTGATTTGAAGGTAACTTAAAACTCTACGAAAACCCCAAATTTTGACCCCTGAATAATTTCCGTTAGGTTCCCTATAAGGCTGGGGACTAAGGCATGCAATAGAGTGTTTAAACATCTTAACTGGAAGGTTAAAGAATATTCAAAGAGTTGGGCTAGAGTCACTTATCGTTTTTTTCCCCTAGGAGAGAATAGGATCTTGAAGAGATAGAATCAATTCAGCCGAACTTAGCAAATCCTTTGCCAATTAGGTTAGCTAAGCTCTTATAGCTCTGGAGACGTTCAATAAGGGAGACTGAAGCATGGGGCCTTCTGGGAGAAGAGATCTGGGAGAGGAGACCTGAGCAGAATAAGGTGTCTTGAGCAGTTGGAACAATATGATATTATAGTGAAAGGAGGATGAGAATAGACAGATACTGTAAATGGGTAACTAAAGAGAATCGTAGTCAAACCTCTTCTAACTTAGTATTTCTTCTTCCCTTACTGCTCTGAAAATTTTCCCAAATAACACAGCATTATTGACAATATAACATGCACAACCTTCCGTGGGTTCAGGTCATAGCTTCAGTACTTAGGCCAATCTGATAATTACTTGGCCCATTTCTCTGAGTGAGCCCAAGTGCTTACTCTGTTTCTTACTCCTCTCTCCCTCCAGTGAAAGGAGAGAAAAGGAATCCCCTCCCCTCAGACAATGCCTGTGTCCATGCATTTGGGTGTGGCCTTGGGAAGAGCCTTCCTTTGGCCTTTTCTTCAGAGTTCCCTCTCCCTACACTCAGTCAAGAGTGGGGAAAGATTTAGTTCACCTGTACCCAAAGCTTAAGAACAACAGGTTTATGTCCAGAGGCAATAGCCCTGGGTCCAACTAGAAACATTTTTCTGCTTTTTGGGAGAGTTTATAAAATTATTAATGAAATACAAAAATAATAGCTTGTTATTCCCCCAGGCAGCATCTCTCTGCCAAGCTGGAAAGAATTCTTTCCAATTAGTTATACCCTGTGAAGCTAAACAACCAATGACTATCCCACTGCACTCTTTGGTTATAATTAAAGACATATACACAGAATAATTGAGATTAATCTCGCATTTTATTTAGAGAAAGGTTTAAAAATACCATTGCAAGAGTAAAGAGAAGCTTGAAAGGGAATAGGAAAATTTTGGATTCAAATTCACATCCTTTTCAAACAAGAAATTGAAGGGATAAGAGAAAGTAAAAGGACTATTTAACCTTCTCCCTGAATTCCAAGGTGAAGAGAAATTCGTTAACCATTGGGTTCATCTCCTACTCTGGCATTAATGATCCTGTCCATTTCTGGTGTACAAAAAGGCCAAAGAAGTCTGGTCCTACTTGACCTCTCTTCTCTTCTACTTCTCAGCCCAGTTCTGCTTTTTCTGTTTCCAGTTTGTCCTTTATTCTAAAAGTTGGGACCAAGAGGTCAAAGAACTGTGGTGAAGAGAGACTCTCTGATGACCAAAGTCTCAACCTCTGAGAATTTGAGCCTCCTGTGTTTTTGCTAGAAAGACTGCCAAATGTTGCCAAATTTTAGAATAAACTTCTTGGGTTAAAGGAGGTACAAACCCAAGTTGTTTCATATAGTTTGGGATTGGGGCTTAGAGCAGAGATGCTAACTAAATAAAAAGACCATAGGAAGAAGGGTCACTACCTATGTCAATTTCAAATTTCATTGTACAGACAGGTATAAAGGAGCACAGAGTAGGAATGATGACCAGTAGGTGGTATGTGTTGCAGTTTGGGGTGGTGGGGGTAAATTCTTATTCTCTGGGCAGCCTTTCCTTCCAGGTAATTCTGAGGTCTCAAGCATGCAGCAACTTTCTCTAATCCTTTTCCCAGCCCTGGAGATTTGAGAGGACTCAGTAGGAGATAGATGAATTAGAGAGATGAATGGACAAAATCTTCCATAAGACAGGAAGCGTCTGACAGTTTCTATGCAATTTTACTATGTTTAATATACAATATGACTGCATAAAAAGACATAGGACTGAATCCTGAGCATCTGGTAGATGGACAAAAGAGATCAGGATATTTCCCATATGTAGTGTGGGATAAGCTAGAAAGATTTCCATAATTTAACTATCCTGAGACATACGTCACACCATAACCTAGATTCACTCACAATAGGACCAACATTGGTTTCTCTTTGCTCAGCTCCTTGAAGACAGTTGGTTTGGAGGGGTGGGCAATACAAAGAGTTACATAGAATCCTTTGAGTTGGCATCAAAGGGATGCTGACAAGACTGTGGGAATAGTAGATCAAGTAAAGCAGCCTCTTGTGGGCAAAATGATGAATTACAGGCCCTTGCTGGTGAATGGTAAAATGCAAGCTTATTGTGTGCTGCTTCCATGCCAAATGTGCTTGTGGACTCTATGTCTGTGGCTGCTTGTTCTTACATAGTTTTCAGATTAGTCATTTCTTATATCGATATTTTTTTTTGGACTCAAAGAGAAGGAAGAAAATAGAGACAGAGATATGGAGAGAGACAAAGAGACAGAAATAGAGACAGATAGAGAGATAGAAAGATGGAGACATAAAAAGACAGATAAAAACATAGAGAGGGACAAGTCATAGAATGGAGAGGCAGAGACTACGAAGAAAAAAGCAACACTACTTTCTTAAGGTTGTAAACCTGAAAAAAGACCCCTCAAACTCAAAGAAGGTATCAGCAGAAGTAAGAGCCTGGCTTTGATCACAATACATTCAAAAGTGTGTTTCATTTGTTTATAAATTTGTGTGCAAGACTAAAGTAGTGCAATTTTCAAAAGCATTTAATTTACTCCTCACTTTCTGGCTGATCAAACCCATTATTTTACTAATTTCCATAACAAAACTAAAAGGTAGTATTTATGAGAGTGTCAGCACAAAGTTCTTTAGCTAACTTTACATTTCTTTTTATTGTTATGTAGAACCAAAAAGTCCTTTCTTAGTAACTTACAATTTGCTGGGAGGCTTTGTTTCAGAGTGGATCTTTTAGAGTAGCAATAATATATGACTTTATGATAAAGATTGGAAATCCAGGCTGGCCTCAGTTTTAATTTCAATTCTTGCTTTTAATTCTGATTTACTCTCTGTCACAACCTTGATTTGCGATTTATCTAGGTCCCATCTCATCTTGTTCCTTGGTAAGTCTTTCCTTGGTTTCCTAAAAGTTACTGCCCCTGTGTTAGATTTTAATGTAGTTAATATGTCAATATTTTATTTACTGTTTTAGTCTGTGATTAATCCTGGAAAAAGTTGGGTGAGCCTCTTATCATAGGGCTACATTTGCTCCCGGTTATATACATTCATGTCAAATGCACGTAGATGAGTACCATAGGACAGAGCCAATGAAGGCAGAAGATGGGGTATCTAGACTATAGGGCAAGTGAATGTGAGGCATACCTTTCTGACAGAGGACAGGGGTTCAGTTTTCTATTTTAGGCTCTTGTTTGCATCGGATGGCAAGGCGAAACCACGAACCTATCAGTCTGGATGTCTGAGAATATGTTCTTTCTTTCAGTTGCATTTTTTATGATTAGTCAATAATAAAGTTTTATGCATTTTTACAGAACCTAGCGTGCATGATCAGTGGGTAGATTGTTAGGTCTGGGAGAGAGGAGGAAGCAGGGGAAGATTTGCACTTTTGATTCTGCTCCTGGCTCCTTGCTTGGTGGGCTAGACCCTAACCTCTCCCTGCTTTGCAAATCATTTTTAGAAATCATTAAACCTGCCCTAAACGTACTTAGCTCATAAAATGTACACTAGCTCCACCTTCATTGATTCATTCCTCTCAGACTACTTCTGCATTTGGGAAAGAGGGTGACAATTGTGCATAATTAAAGCATGCTCTTCTTGACTAGCACGGATTCCTATGAATACCCCCAAACCAAGAAGGTTAAAAAGGGAGGTAAGGCTGATGGACCTCTGGCCTGAAATGTGGGGAACAGTTTGTCTTGTTGGCAGTTCCAGCCATGCTATTGATATTCCTTGTCTGACTACACACTCCGCTGAATCCTATCAAAGTTGTTGCAGCCCGCCCCCCTTCTCCCTCACAGCCAGCCTGAAGACGTGCTTTACATTAATTGTGTAGATACTTTCCCTCCAGTAGCAAGTCACCAGATTGTCTGGAGCAAGAAAACAGTTCTGTAGGTGGCCCCATCTCAGGGCTCAGTCCCAGAGTCACTGAGAAGGCAGGTGTTCTATCTCTGTGGGCTCTGAGAGAAGCTCACCTTTCTAGTAAACAGCCTCCCTGCCAAGAATACGGCTGCCAGCATGTGACCATGAATCTCAGAATTATAATATATTAATGAGAGTGTGAAACACATGATCAGGGCAAGCTTATGCCAAGCATATCTACATACTATATATTTATAATTGCCTTGCATTTAAAGTTTGCGATCTAATCATTTCTCCTCTCCATAGTAAAGTATCTAGTGGTGCTTAGGTCCGCACCAGGACCAGATTGAACCTCTTGCTATGTGTGTTTTAAAAAGCAATCCTGGAACTGTAGATAACCCTAAAAAGGAAAAAAAAGAGAAAATATAAGCTGTTTTTATAGGTAATGACTTAATTTCTTGCCCTTAGTGGTTCTCATCAAAGTTCTCCCCCTGCCATTCCAATATATAGGAACATACGTGAAGTAGGTATCATAATCCTTATCTATGTTTTTCCCTTTAGTCTGAGGTGTGCAATCTAGTCAGGGCCTTGAGACTATCTGGGGGTTCATTTCTTTGTGATGCCAAAACCACGGGTTATAAGAATCACAGATATCTAGCTGGAGGAGAACTAAGAGACCATATAATATGACTTCCTTATTTTACAGATGAGGAAACCAAATATCATAGAGGTTAAATGATTTACCTAAGGTCACACATTTGATAAGTGAGAAGCATGATTCAAACCCAAGTCTTCCAACTCTAGACTCAGTGCTCTTTCTACTGTACCATAATGTTCCTGGTGTTTCTCCTTGGCCTGGTGGCTCTTTAGGGCATATTGAACCCTGTGGTTCACTATAGGCTTATTAGACCCAGTGCCATAAGAAGTACAGAATCAACCAGAGTTTTTTCTATCTTGCCATCTTAATGACTGAAAATTTTCCCTAGTCTCTTGTTTCCATCGACAACAAATGGGTTTGTTTTGACTGTTTGGGGCAGAAATAGTAAATCATTCTTTTTGTTTTTACATCAGATAATCCAAAGAAAGGATCTAAATATGTCATCACCTATCTTTTCTGATGTCTAGGCAGACATTAGTAGCTATCTTATAGTCATCAGACCGATGACTGTCCCCCAGGTTCTTAAAAAATAGAGTTATCTTTCCCTTAAATCACTCCTTCCAATATTTGACAACCATCACTATTAGATAATTTCCTCACAGTGATGTATGCTTATAGATCTGACAGGAACCTTCAAATTTTAAGTTGGGATTCTTATAGTTCTCCTCTGAAGGTAAGCATTCAGCATTGTTTTTATCCAAAGATTCCATTAAAACAGATATTCTGGATATGTCCATATGCATGTATGTGTACACATAAATACATATATATGCATGTGTGCATGCACAGGTATATGTATATGTATATGTATATGCATACACATGTGTATATTTGTTTGGGAAGTTAGCTAGCAGAAAGCACCTTTGAGAATTCACTTGAATTGGCTAGTATGATATGATTTCCAGAAGCAGTGCTCCTATTCCCTTCCCCCCAGCCTCCCTAAC
This sequence comes from Phalanger gymnotis, assembly GCA_028646595.1. NCBI lineage: Eukaryota > Metazoa > Chordata > Mammalia > Diprotodontia > Phalangeridae > Phalanger > Phalanger gymnotis. The sequence goes on along the minus strand of CM053622.1, from coordinate 170,795,274 downwards.
TTCAAGTCAGTTTGTCTCTCAGTCATGGCTTTGCTGCCCCTCTGAGTTATCAGCACCACACTAGATGGCAGTAACACCCCAGTTTGAGAGAGACCTCAGGCTCTGTTTTTTCCCCTCCCCCAATCTTTTCCTAACTGAAGCAACATGGAATAACAAATTAAAATAAAATCCTACTCCTGTACAAGGTTCATTCAGAAAAGCTGATGTACATAAACTCTGGATCACATACACATACACACAAAGATGTTAAATGATTCAGAGAACTCACACTTTTGTGTATATTTCAATTAGAAAAGGCAGTTTGCTAGGACCCAAATCTTACCTTAAGGAAGAAGATAAAATTTCCATCTATGAAAAAGCAGTCTGCTTAGCTGACTGGCTATCTTATAAAAACATGTACTCTTTCTGGCAGATCTGCCATTTTTTCACTCAACACTAATCTCATTGTTGTAACATCCTCTGCAAGGACAGAGATGGTCAAATTCAGGTTCACAATGCAAGAGGCAGTCATACAACCTTGCAGTCATTGCCAAATGTGGCAAGTAGGTTGGCTGGACAAAAAATACTTCTGATAAAATGAGAGTCCTCCTTCAGTGTCTTTGGAAGAATACAGAAATCTATGTAATAATTATTAAGGAGAGAGATTTGGCATCCCCAGTAAATCAATTTGCCATACAAATATTCATTAAAAGATGACTATGCCAACCACTGTTAGGCACTTGGAATACAAAGACAAAAACGAAAAAATCCTTGGCCCTCAAACAGCTTACAATCTACTTGAGGGAGAAAACATTTCCATATGTGACAAACTGATAAAACTTGCATAGAGACAAGATAATTTAGGAGGGGTGACACTAATCAACCAATGTAGATGCAATCCAGATCCTATAAAAACAACTGGAGAGGGACCACTAAGTGTCCTCCCTACTTGTTTCTATGTCACATGTCATACATATCTAAGTGCTTTAAGTCAAGTAAAACATTGAGAACTTTACTATCTATTTTTTGGTTGTTGTAGAAAGAAAGAAAAAGGAAGCAAGGAAGGAAGGAAGAATATATGCAAGATTCATTTGTGTCTAGAGTGTTTTTGTATATGGTTAAGGTTTTGGGGCACTTTCTCTGCCCAGGTCCTACTTTAATGTGTGTGTGTATGTTTCAAAAGATACATAACTCTTTCATTGATGGTACATGGCTCTTACCTGAATGAGAAGATCACAACTTCTTCATTTCAAACATGTTAGTGACCATCCATCCATCGTTCTGTTGACAAGTTTCTCCAAACTTAATGAGGCTAGTTTCCAGATGACAGAAACACAGTTTGTTATTGTCTATCATGCCCTGTTCCAAAGCCTCTGCACCCTACTAGGATGAGCTTGAGTTTGACCTCAGCTAGCAGAATCCTTTGAGAAATTGAAGTCAAACCCTCCAATACATGTATATTAGTCCACACACACACATGCACACACACACACACAGACACACACACGGAAGTCTTCCTTCTTTCTTTCCTTCCTTGCTTGCTTTCTTATACTAACAAAACTACCAAAATTATAGTAACGTTTTCAATGTTTTACTTGTCTTATTCAGACTAATTTTTTTCCTATTGCACTCTGAAAACTTAGCAATTCTGTTGTACATTACAAGCCCTGCTAAACTTATTTTTAATGAAGGAAAACACTCTAATATCTTTAAAGAAGACTGTGCATCATACTTTAGAAGTGCCATGTAAAGCAGCTTGAAATCTTGGGAAAACCAATGTGATTCTACCAGCATGCGAAGACCCTTAATGCATTATTTATAGATATTGTTTTACCAGGGCAAGCCACAGAGATCAAGGTCATTGAGTAGACTTTTGGGCAATGGGTCAAGACTTGAGAGGCAGTTCTAGTAATCCCAGATGACAGTTTCTTGGAGAGAACTGGCATAATTTTAACTGGATTCATTTTCCAACTCTTACTGGACAATGAAAACTCCCACCACTTTTAAGTTTTATTTCTTCCCCCTCCCCCTCTTTTTTTTTGCTCGGGACCTGCTGATGTGTGCCTGGATCACAACTCATTAATTATAGTCACAGACACTGCAAGGAGTAATATCTAATATTGCTACTACATTCACTTTCTCTCTCCCTAACCCTAGGTATTAGTCTACCAAAGAAAATATGCAAGCGACCTGGGAATTTCTTTCTTTCCCGCAATGGTTTGCCAGCTTCACCCTTTGCCAATTACATTTCCCAATATTTTAATTTTCTGAGTAGAGCTGTACCATTGTTCTGGAATGGATGAAGATGAGTCATAAGTTGGGCTAGGAGCATTAGCCTCAGTGTTATTTGTGGCTTTCTGAATAGTGGGAAAGACCTTGTCTTTACTGCTGGGAAAGCTCATCTGCTTGGCACTCTGCTTCCTGTTAACAGACTAGAGGAAGCAGGATTGCATGCTGTCTTTGCTATTTTACTACTGTCTGGGCTAGGTTTCTTCATGCAGAAAGATGGGCTAGAAAGTATACTGCAATTCTCTTTGTGGAAAGAGACTCATTTGATTTCATAATTTCATTTATAGTAATAATGATATCATCATTCTGGGGGGTAGCTAGATAGAGCAGTGAAGTCAGAAAACCTGAGTTCAAATCTAGTCTCAGACATTTACTAATTGTGTGACCCTGGGCAAGTCATTTCCCCTCTGTTTCAGTAGCCAAATCTACAAATCGGATATAACAATAGCACCTTACCTTTCAGGGTTGTTGTGAGGATTAAATGAGATGATTGTAAAGCTTAAGTGCTTAGTACAGTTCCTGGCACATAGGGCTATATAAATGTTATTATTATCATTGTTAGTATTATTAGCAGTAGTGAGAGTTATGTTTGTCTTTCATTCTTGAAGAGGACCATGACATCAGGTCAATGATGACATGACTTCCAGTTGACTTTGATTTGAGGGAGAGAGGGCTGTGCAAGGTCACCAGCCTCACTTTCTTCTCCAGAGCCATCTGGGTCTAGTGGCCTGATATTTGCCAGGATGAGTGGAGATGGCCCAGGATGCATTAGAAGACCCTGGCCCTTTCAGGCTAAGGTCTTTCCAGGTTCTCACTTTGAGTGCAGTACCTCCCATTCAATGCATAGGCCTCTTTAAGAAGTTAATCAAGGGATGGCCCCTTTAATCAAAACTCAAAAAAAAGAAAAAAAAATAAACTGGGAGGGGAAGACCCTCAGGGTTCTAACAGAGAAACTGTTACTATTATTTATTTATATTCACTCTGTGGTAGGAGGGCAGGGACCTATTGTGCAATCTATGAGCTCCAAAGTGAACTGGTTTTAAGGCTTGTTTTTTGAGAAAGAAATCTAGCCAGTAAACTCGAAGTTACGCTAATTACTCCTACTTGCATGAGATGCCTAGTCTTCTAGCTTTCTAGAATCTTACAATCCAAAACAAAAGCTTGGATATGTAGAGGACTTAGAAGTCAGGGAACTAAAATACTCAATCAAAAACTGTGGCTTCTGGACTGCCAATATAGGTATTATGCTTGTCTGTATGAGTTTGTCTAAATATGACTTATGGAAAACCTTTGATAGTATCTCAGGAATATTGTTCACCTGTCTCCAAGGGAAACCGATCCTTTCTAGGAGGGAATCAGAAGGGCCCAATGCCCTGCTGTACTTAGAGAAGGGTTGCCATACCAGAATTATGGCTAACTATACCCACCCTCCCCAAATATTGCTAAGCTAGGGCAATTATTTTGTCTTAGGTTCAAGCCCCTTTCCTGGTCATTATCCCTTAAAGAGGAAGGAGTACACCAAGATCATATCCAAACACTTGACCCATTTCCACCAAATATTAGCTATCTCACAGATAGGAAATAGCAGATAAACCCATTTTTGCAAGCGGATACCAAATAGAAACCAGGAAACTAGGTGGATTAGAATATATCAGAAAATGCCCACGGGGGTGGCACAGGGAAGACAGCTTGGTTCAACTAAGATCCTAAGCTCACCCCAGGGGAAATTTCTCTAGGGAGCCAAGCAGGAAGTCAGACATATGTTGAGGAACTGGGTTTCCCCTTCCTGTATATCTTTTTACTCTCTCCTCAGTCTTGAAGAGAGTTTGGAACCATGGGTGACCTCTCTTGAAGCAAGGATAAAGATGACTGTCTCTTCTCTCCCAACTAACAGGAGTAATGCATGCAAGTATATAGTGTTGAGTCATGATACTCTCCACCAATAGAAACAACCTTCAACAACTCCTCCAGGCTTGAGACCTGAGTTGCACACAAATTGCTTGTAAATGGGACTTCCAGGACCAAAATGGGTAGCAGCGTGATTAGTCTTTTTTACTCAGCCCAGGAAAGCTAAGGTTTCATTCATCAAAAGGGTCTTGAGGCATTATGCGAGCTACCAGTGCTTGAATCAGACCCCTCTTCTTACTTTTCTAGCTTGTAACCACTCTACACTCTTGAGCCCTGTGCCAGCTTCCTTGTCCATAGCCTTTCTTCTCTACTGTTACCCTAAGGCATGTGCCCTTCTCCCTTGCTGGTTCCTCTCTTTTCCAAAGGCCTCCTTCACTCCTTTCCTCTCCACCCATCCTCTTTCATTGTATACCATTGAACAAACACAGATTTTCCATACCTGTGCCCTACTTTATCGCTTAACCAATAGGTGGCCAATTATTTCTTAAATGTCTAACATATGCCCAGGCCTATGAGACCATAGAGGACAAACAAGAAACTCATGACAAGGCACTGCCTGAAAAGTTCCTACAGTATCTTTAGAACACCAGCCGGTGGCATACAATAAAAAAGATAAACAAGTGCGAAAATATGACAATTGTTTAACATGACATTAATGGATAACATTTATTTTTAGCAAATATGGAAAAAGAGGATCAGTATAAACTGGTGTAGCCACATTTTAATAATTGAAATAAAGTTATGCATTTATATAGAATTTTATAGTTTATAAAATGCTTTCAACAAACTAATGCTGTGAGGTAGGCAGTTCTGGTAATATGATCTCCATTTAATAGAGGCTAAAGCTAAAAATCAGAGAATAGTCACTTGTATACAATCACAAATGAAGTCAGAGAATGTTTAGTGGAGGATGGGAGAGTTAAAGTGAACCTTGCAGGAACCACATCTTCAAGAGTAGGTTAGATTCACATATGGGGAAGGGAAGTTGCATGACATTCCATCCAGAGGAAATATCATGAAAAAATGTGATGAGGCCAGGAATGAACATTGTCTATTCAGGGAACAGTATGAAGACCAGAATGACTGTAATGAAAAGTGTGTGATGACAAGTATTGGAAAATATGTTCTAATATGTAGAGAGGAGTCATATTGTGGAGAGACTTGAAAGCAGGGAAAAAAAATTAGAATTAGGGTAGGAGGTAAAAGTTACTGAATAAGAAATTGATTAGAGTATTGCTTTAGCAATAAAAAATCAGATGAACATTGGTTAGTCAGATAAACCAGGAGGTTATTGCTAGAATTTGGTCATGAGATGATGACTAAAATAAGCTTACTAGCAGGCAGTCAGTAAGTCAATAGACATTTATTAGGCACCTACTCCATGCAAGGCACTGTGCTAAGTTAGAAGCTGAGGATACAAAAAGAGACAAATGACAATCCCTGCCATAAAGAGCTCATAATCAAATGGGGGAGACAATAAGCAAAAACAAATATGTACAAACAGGCTATACAGAGAATGAATAGGAAGGGAAAGGCTTTTTGTAGAAGTTGGGATTTAGTTGGGACTTAAAGGAAATTAGAGAAACCAATAGGCAGAGATGGGAGAGTGTTTCAGGCATGGAAGATAGTCAGAGAAAATGCCCAGAGGTGAGAGATGGGGTGTCTTGATCATGAAATAGCAAGGAGGTCAGTGTCATGGATCAAAGAGAAAGTGAGTGGTAAAGGGTAAGGTACAAGAACACTGGAAAGATAGGATGGGTACAAATCACAAAAGGCTTTGAATATCAGTAAGGATTTTGTATTTAAGTTTAGAGTTTATTAGGAACAGAGAGTTAAAAATGAGATTGAGAAACAATCTGAAGAAATGGCAATACTTGGTGACAGAGTGCAGGGATGGAGAGTAGAATCACATATTTAGAATTAGAGGGAACATTAGTGAGCTTGTCGTCATTGCTGGTCAATCATTTTTCAGTCCAGTCTGACTCTGTGACCCCATTTGGAGTTTTATAGGGCAAAATTCCTAGAGTGGTTTGATATTTCCTTCTCCAGATCATTTTACAGATGAGGAAACTGACAAATGGGGTTAAATGACTTGCCCAGGGTCACACAGATTTGAACTGAGGAAGACATCTTCCTCCAGGTCAAGTGCTCTATTCACTGTGCCACCTGGCTGTCCTACTATCTCTGATAGTAGATCTAAATATAGAAAGGTTTTAGAGGTTATAGGATTATAAAGCTAGAGCTGAAGAGTTTAAAGAGGCCATCTACTCCAAACCTCTCATTTTACAGAGGAAATGGAATCTCTGGGAGTTTAAGTGACTTGCTCAAGGTTCAGATCATAATTAGCAGAAGAATAGGCTGGGCTATGTTTGCACACTCTACCCATACTCTAGGTCTTCCTATACCTAGGAGTTGAATCCAGGTCTTCTGACTCCAAATCTCATATTCTTCCTGTTATACAATGATTCCATGGTATCTAGGCCAGGGAAAAGGAACAATTGATTTATCATTGAAAGGGGGTAGTTGGAATTGAGAGTTACTTTGGAGGTAGCTCATGAGTTCTATTTGTGACATGTTGAGTTGAGGTGATGACAGAGTATCCAAACAGAAGTGTCCTCTGGGTAATTAGAAAGGCAGAACTGGAGTAACAATAAGAGGTCAGAGATGGAGATGTAGCTTTGTAAGGCTGTGAGCATACAAACAGTAGTCATTAAAATGGGAGCATTAATACAGAGTTTTAACATTTAGTTTTGCTTATTAAAGTTGTATTTACAAGGCCAGTAATAATGCCTGCTTAACACTTCCCAGGCAATCTATCCCCAATTCCAGTAGCTTCCAGCTAATAAATAGTGATGTAACAGCCAGTAGTCCTTTGATGTAACAGCCTGAAGTCCACTGGACTTCAACGATTCTGGAAGAGTGAGGCTAATGATTTTGTGCAAATGTGCCTCACTTAAATCCAATTCACATGGTATCATTGGACCTCTTCAAAAGGAAGGAAGGATCAAGCTGACGTTGATTTCATCAACAAAGAAAGGTTAAATAATACACGAACACAACCAAATGTGTGGCTACAAAGCTGTAAGTATTAAAATAACAGCATAATATTTTTACATAATTCATAAATATAAGCTACTTTAATTCAAGATTCCCCAAAGTGAAATTTAGGAAATATAAGCACATTACTCTTAGAGCTGATTTATTTTCTCAGTTTAAATTTTTACCAATGACTGTTTAGCTTAATGTCAGGTTTACCACTCAGGCCTAAATTGGATACACTTTCACTCCCTCCATAAAATAAGAAGCCTTTGGTTAAACTTGTTTCTGGTTCTTCTCTTGCTTCAAAAGCCCTTAAGATATCTAGTTGCCTTAATTACCCTAGTTAGGACCTTATATGGAAGTATAGTATTAATTGCCTCTGGGAGATTCCCCTAAGTAGTTATGAAACTTCTGTAACCTAGGAAGCAAACTGTACTTTGATGAGTCTGGAGGAGAAAGTGAGGCTGATGACTGCACAGCTCTGCCTTACCTAAACCCAATTTGAGTGCAAGTCAAGATATCATCCTTGTGAGGTCATCAGCCCTCTCTGTGAATGAAGGGGAAACAACAAAAACTATGCAAAAATAAAGTTTTATCACAACTTATCAGAACATTTCTGTTCTTTCGAAGCAAAACTACAGAATATTTTCACCACTCCCATGATTTGGTTGTTTGAGATTTCCTTCTCCCCAAGTAGAAAGGGAGAAAGTACCATGCTAGGGTAACAGCAAATTGGAGTTATCACAAAAGTGGATGATGAGTGAGCTTCAGGAAACACTCTCATGTCTTAGGTTGAAGCTGAGTAGGTTGTGAACAATCCCTTGTATTCTAAAGCGGCAGCTTTCCCTCCCATCCTTCCACCCCCAAGTCATTCCTGAGGTGGATATGCTACTGATTGGTTGCTCTTATTAAAAATGGTTATTTTTGATTTGTCTTTTTCCTAATTTCACAGAGGGAATTATGGAGAATTATTTGCAGAGAAGTGAGTCTGAGCACTTGTGAGCTCATGTTTGGATTCATCATTTTGAGGGATTGTATCCCTGCAGTTCTCAGGTACTAGTCCTACCTATGAATGTTGTGAAAGTGACAATGTTTCCTTCTGAGCCAATATCCTGAGTACTAGTCTAGCTGAGACGCATCATCTGTGTCCTTAGGGAAGTGCCAATGCCCAGAGGAATCTTGTTGATCTGTGTGTGATCTCACTAGGCCAAGGCAATTTAGGAGCAGATCTGGAGGTGATAAAATTAGCAGAAGATATGGCAGCACGTCACAATGCACATCAGCTTAGATTTGGTACAGTGTTTCTGGGGTCTTAACTATGTTTAGTAGTGGGACACTGCCACTTGATATAGGGTGGCTCATAGACACCTCTCCTTGTTTTCTCTTAAATTTGTAATTGTCTCAGTACATGTAAGGAAATATTTACTTTCGGCAATCAACCCTCTCCATATTCTTCAGTTCATTACTCCTCTTCCAACAGGTTACTAACACTTTCTATGAATTAGTTCACACAGAAGAGTTGAAATGAACTACTAAACAAGTCTTCCATTTTCTTTCTTAACTATATTTTCATGACATTTTCTTTAACTTAAAGGGCTCAGGCCACTTTCTTTTCCTTCTGAACTATGCTTTTTAAGCTGAGCAGAAGAGGTTTTAAACAGTTACACAATAGTTTCTTCACAAATGAAAACGCATATGTCATCTGTGTTGTTGTTATTTTTGGTGTTTGTTGTTTTTGAGGTTTGAAATTTTATGAGAAATTTCACCAGAATTCATTAGATAGCAACACTTCCCCTGAAGACCTAGAATCTACAGTGTGATGGTGAAATTATGAATTTTTTCTTAGTTATTCCATTCACTCTCAGTTTCCTTAGCTATGTAATGGAGATGATGAGACTTGCCTAGAATTAAAGTTGAGAGTTGTCCAAATGGTATTGAAGAAGTATCTGGTGAGTAAGAAGAGGCTAGAATGCATTACCAATGAAGAATTGTATAAGAGAAACTAGAAAAAAGGAATCAGAGAGTTGAGTATATCATTCAAGAACTTTCTAGACATTTGGCAAGAATAAATAAATAAATAAATAAATCATAAATAATGAATTACACATATGTTGCACTGGTAGCCATACAATGTCAAGAAAAGTCCCCCAGAATGTTTGAGAGACCTTTTGTAGAACACATGTGAGGAACATGGACAAAAGTCGCACAGGATGAGAAGCATAAGAATGTTTAGCACATTTCATTGAGATGTTTACCAAGTAAATTTTATTTTATTTTTAAAAGGCTAACATTCACTAAATAAACATAAAGACAACTGCATGAAAAATAAAAATCAACAAGAAACCTTAAATTTTAAACAAATTTTACCTAAACATACACATCTTCCAAAGGTTCCAGTTAATCTAACCTGTATCCTTACCTTAAAATATAGAATAATTATTTAAGCCTTCTTTTTGTGGCTGTATAGGATATTTCTGACTGAATTATCCCTTAGTCCCGCACTTTGCCATGAAGGGCCAATGATGGAATTTGAGAACTAGTCACCAAAAGCACACCCTTTCGCAATTTTATTTCAATTATTTTTGTTCTTCTTTGACCAAACTGACCCTAATTCTAGGACTACATACCACAGGCAAGAGTGAGGCTGGTGATATTGCACAGCCCTCCCTCCCTCATATCAAAGTCAACTACAAGTCATGTCATCATTTCCCTGATGTCATGGTCCTCTTTGTAAACAAAGCACAAACACAACCACAAGGTGATCCTCAGAGAACCAAAATTGCCAGCGGAGTTGAAGAGGGAAATATTTCTGGTTGATTTTTCCTTAACCATCTGGATGGAGTCCCTAGGCAGGAACAGTGTCTCCTGGGGTGGGAAGAGATAGTGACTTCACCAAACAGAAGTAACACTGTAATAAATGACAAAGATGCTGGATGAGCTTCCATCTTCATGTACCAGACACTCATGAATACATTAGAGAAGACACAAGTAGGAAGCAGAGAAAGGAAGTAGAAATAACAAAAAATGGTACTTACAGAAATCAAGTCTCCAGAGGCAAAGAAAACTACTCCATGCTCTTGGGGTCTGGATTCTAAGAAGCCCCACTGCAGTGTCAGGACTGTTGGGACAATGTGGTGTGTGTAAAGATACTCAGTGTACTCCACTAGCATGCCTCTGCTATCTATGTTGTTGGAGGGAGTATCTGTGTCAGTGAGATCATGATTTATTAAAGCCCCAGTTACTTAGGTTAACTATTTATAGCAGGGTTATTACAGGTAGCCTATGGGGGCAATATGTATAAAGTGCTTTGTAAATCTTAGAAAACTGATTCAATATCAGCTATCAGCTGTTCTTACTGTTGTCATTGCTATTATCTCTCACCTGCAATCCATGTTTGTCCCACAAAAGGAGAATATTGCCAACATAGTACAATGGCTTTTTAATTTTAATTTTTTTATTAGAAGGCATTTGGGAGCTGGTCTGGGGAGATAAGAATGCTTTCTAAAATCTGAAAGTTGTGAGGTGGGGAGTTGGAGTGAAAGAATAGCAGTATCTCTTTGTCAATATCTAGGCTAAGCCTACCTTTGCTACCAACCTAGCCCTGATGTTAAGGCCACCACTATAAATTCAGGGTGAGATGATAATTGACAAGAACACAGTACCAAAAGTTGATTCTTCTCTCCCTAACATCAGTCTCTACTTGAATCCAGTCTCTTACTGCACACAAAACTTAGGCATAGAGCTCAGTAGAAGGAAAGTTGAACAAATTGAAATGTTTAGTTTTCTTGAAAGGTAATGAAAACTGGGGACCAAATTTTGCAGTACTAGTTGATGCCAACTCTGATTTTTGAAGTTTTTAACAACAACTACATGCTCTAGTGGTTTGAATATTAGGTTAAAGCTGGCAGTTTTACTCAAAATTGCATTGCTTTCAACTTATGTAATAATTTTCTTCTAAAGAGCAACAAGTAATTTACCAACGTAATCTCATTAATCCTTCTTAGGCCTATCTGGATGGCCAGAAGTTGGTTGTATTTCCAGTTTTATTTGGAAAATAAAGGTTGGGCAAAACTAGGTTGTTTACTGAAGAGATCCACATGATTCTTCACATCTTGGTCTCCTGACACAGTAAGAGTGCTTCAAGTCTAACACATAACTTGAATGTTCTGCCTCCATTAAAGGCAGTGGAAACGGGCCATGGGAAGTCATAAAAAAGAGTTGAATTTAGAGTGCCAGAACCTGGGTTCTAATTCTGGAAAATTATTCCATCTCTCTTGACTCAGCTTTTTAACTGCAAAATGTATTGTTTGGACTAGATGATCCTTAGGGGCCCTTGCAGGTTTAGACTGATAACCCTATGACCATTAATTCATAATTCTTGCCATCCTGAGTCATAACCTTGATCCATATAGCACCACAGTCTCTCTCTGACAGAAGCACCACATGATTAATTGTGAGATGTCAGGGTTATCTGTCTTGATACCCAAATTCATAAGTTAGGATTGTCTATTGAAACATCATACTTTATTTTAATTACCCACTATGACCCTGCGCTCTTGGAATATAGCTAAACAGCTTTAAAGATAATCATATTTTCACCCAGCATCTCCTCATGAGGTAATACATTCCAGGAGTTCATTCCTATTATGTGAACAGCATTTCCTCTTATTTGTCTGATAGTAAAATGATTTATTTCCTACTTCAAAGAGTATCTGCTATTTCTAGCATAATGGCATTTAATGAATGTAACTGTATTCATCCTGTTTATACATGATTCTCTTGTTTTTCATAGAACCATAGAATCAAGGAATAGATTAGTAAGGGAACATCTGATGCAATTCATACCACAAAAGGAATCCCTATTATAGCACACCTAACACATGGTCAGTCTCTTGATCACATCATCTAGCTTTTTTCATCTTAGGCTTTAGAACCTTCATCTTTCGCAATCATTTTCTAACAAGTGAGTTTCTGAAGCAAGCAACAACCTACATGTGTAAGGAATTGTGCTAAATCCTGGGAAGTACATAAAGGTAAAGTGAAGCCAGAAGACGTAAGAATTCAGTCTTTGTCTATGCTAAATATTGTTTCTAGGGCTCTACCTGTGTTTAATTATATGAGGAACTTGCAGGCAAGAAATAGTATCATAGAGGTTAGTTCACAGAATTTTATCCCTTGGAAAGGAGCAGGAGAAAAAATAAAGCAAGCCAGCATAGGCCAGGCCAGAGCAGAAAGGGGAAGGGACACATGAGAAGAAGTACAAAATAGCTAGATGTTTGCATTTTTCCAAAGACCAGCTTCTATGTAATTGCTGATCAAGACTCCTGTTCGACTTTTGAAATAATTAGTAGGAATATGCTGACTTGATCATTTCCACCTGGGTGGGAAAAAGTTGGAAAATATAATATAAAAATGACATTTTAGTAAATAAGTTCAGCAACCAGTTATTTTGCCGTAGTAGTTAGCAGCTGGAGTCAGTGGAAGTCACACAGAACTGAAGATCTCAATGTCAGCAGACATATCGAGTGAGGAAATTGTTCCACTGAATTGTAGAAACTGTGCTACGCTTGTGTTTCTTTCACATTCTGTCAACATGTAGGCCTGTGTTAAGTGCAACCCAGGGTTTACTAGAAGAAAAGGTGAAAAAGTACAAAAGAAAACTCTACTCCCTAGCTAGGCAAGAAAGAAAAAATAGCCAGTGATAGGATGGAGGAGATGGTGCGGATGGGAGGCAGAAGGAAACCAAATTTTTTCTAAGACATTAAAACATTGAAGACTATGATGCTTAGGAGGAAAGAGCGAGGGACTCCACAACGCTTTATGAAAAAAAAAGGAATGAGGTGTCTCCTTTTAGATTAGGGGTTCTTAATCTTGGAGTCTGAGGTTAGAGAGAGAAAAAAATATTCACATCTTTAATTTAACAAACCTTTCACTGAAATTTAGCATTTTCTTCACTTATTCAAAAACATGAATCTGAGGAGGGGTCCATAGGCTTTACCAGACTTACAAAATTTTTAAGAACTCCTGGACTAGTTGGAAGATATGGACTATTTAAGGAAACAACAAGTCCTAAGGCTCCAGAGAATGATAAGGATCTGGAGATGTCACAGGAAGTGATGACATCCATTGCTGGCAATACAAAGGCTTGTTGCATTTGGTCCTATGCTTATGGAGAACATAGAACAGTTGTATAGCCACCTGACTCAACCCAAGAAACAGCATTGTGTAATAGAACAAATTGGATTTTGAGTCAGAAGATATGGGTTCAAGCCCTGGTTCATTCACTTACCAGATTTGTGAGTATGAATAGGCTCATTAAACTCTCTGAGTCAGCTTCTTGATCCAGAAAATAAAAGAAATAAAATATACTAACTACTTCAGAAGGTTATTTTGAAGTGAACACTCCATGACTGTTGAATTGCTAAATAAATGTGAGCTATGCTGGTGATGTCCAGGGGCATGTATGAGTGAAGTAATTAGTAATTAATCCTGAGACTCTAAAGTTTATGAAGACTATGGTTAGAAATAAGGACACAGGGTGGCTCACAACTGGTATTTTCATCACTACAATACTTTCAGCACAAAGTAAAAGCTTTAGAAGATGAAGAAGAGTGCTGTAAAGATATATGGGGCTAAGAAGATAGTGTTAGCAATAAAAGTTGGATTTCCGGACTTTGACTTAGGAAGAAGGAATGATGATATCTTAGCCAGAGAGTGACTGCATCTTCTAACAAGAGCTGGAAAGCATAAATTTGGCTAGAGACTTGTTGATCAGATTTAGATGATTTTAAAGTGAAATCAGAGAATTACGGAATTTCAGAAGCAGAAGGACCTCAGTGGCCAGCTGGTCTAACTCATAGCTGGAAAAGAATCTTTAACACACCATCCATGATAAGTTATCATTCACCTTTCATTGATGACCTCTAATAAGGAAAAATCCACTACTTCCTCTCCACAAATGTACTCTAATTTGATCTATTCTTGCATAGTTCTAATTCCTATGAAGTTTTTTTTTCTTTCAACAAACCTAAATTTGCCTCTTTGTAACGTCTACCCACAATACGTAAATCTGTTGATTGGCCAAAGAGAATAAATCTAGTACCTTGTCCCAAGATAGTTCTTCAAATACTTAGAAATGCCTACCAGAGAATTTGATCTCCCTGCTTAAAGTCACCCTCCACTCCAATCCATCCTCTAATTAGCAGTCAAATTGATCTCCTTTAAGCACAGGTTTGGCCATGTCACCATCTTATCCAATAAATTCCAGTAACTCCTGTGAAATCCAGGAACAAACTTGTCCCCTTCCTAACTGTACAGTCTTCTTGTATCTCACTCCCACCATGTACTCTTCAATCCAGCCACACTAGCCTCTCTACACTTTCTCACATAGGACACTCCATATCCCAACTCTGAGAATTTTCATTGCTGTCTCCCAAGCTGGAATCCTCCCCCTCCTCATGTCTGCCTCTTGGCTTCCATAGCTTCCTTCAATATCTGCTAACTGCAAGAAGTCTTTCTCAGGCATGTAAACTTAGTAGGTTTTCAATATTATTTTCAACTAATCTAGAATATATCTTGTTGGTACATAGTTGTTAGTTATTTTCAAGGCATCTTCTTTAGAGCTGGGACACTTTTTTTGTTTCCCCCCTTCCCCACCTCCCCACCCTAGATCCATAGCACTTTACTGAGTTCCTAGAACACAGTAGGTACTTTAAAAAATTTGTATTGCCTGCCTGCCTACCAGATATGCTTAAGAGCATTCACTCTTTCTCATATTTCTCAACTAGTCCACTTAGTTCAAGCCCTCATCCCCTCTCACCCAATTTTTGCAAAGCCTAATTGGTGTCTCTACTCCAAGTCTCCCCTCACCTCCAATTTATTTTTAACAGGGATTCCAAAGTGATTTTCCTAAAGCACAGATGTAACCATGTCACTCCCCTGTTCAATAAACATCGGTAACTCCCTATTGAATCTTGAGTCAATTTCAAATTCCTGTGGCATTTAAAGCCTTTCACAAGCTGGTCTTAAACAGCATTTACATAATTGTTTTACATTTCTCCCCTTGACACATACTACAATTTAGCCAAACTGGCCTTCTTGTAATTTCTCACATCTAACAATTTATCTTTTGTCCCCAAGCCTTTGTACAGGCTGTACCCTGTTCCTGGAACTCCAATTTCAACTTCTAAGAAATTAGAATCCCTAATTACCACCTTTTCTATTTATGACTTTTTTTTTTCTGATTTCCCATAGTTGCTATTACTACCCCCCCTCCAGAAATTACCTTAGATAGATAGATGATCGATGGATGAGTAGGCAGGTGATTGATAGAAAGATCTTGCATACACTTATTTTTTAGGTTATACATGTTCAGTCAAGCAAAACACTTTCATAATAGTCATATTTTGAAAGAAAACATAAATAAAAAACTCAAGAAAAATAAAGTTAAAAAAGATGCTTCAATCTGCATTCAGACACCATTGGTTCTTTGTCTGGGGATGGATAGGATTTGTCATCAGTCCTTCAGAGCTGTCTTGCATCATTGTATTGCTGAGAGTAGCTAAGTCATTCATAGCTGAACATTCTACAATATTGCTGTTACTTTGTACACAGTACATTTCCCTTTGCGTCAGTTCATATAAGTCCTTCCAGGTTTCTTTGAGAGCATCCTGCTCATCATGTCCAATAGTACAATAGTATTCTGTCATTATCACATACCATACTTTGTTCAGTCATTCCCTAATTGATGGGAATCCCCTCAATTTATAATTCTTTGTCCCCACAAAAGAACTGCTATAAATATTTTTGTACAGATAGATCCTTTTAATTTCTTTTTTTTAAAAAAAATATCTTTTGGGATACAGACCTACTAGTGGTATTGCTAGATCAAATGTTACATATGCTAATAATATGTGCATCATGTTGCCCCTGATAGAACATAATCCTTGCCCTTGAGGGGAAGGAGTATTTCCATTTTACCTCTATATCCTCAGAGCCTATCAAAGAGTTGAGGCCTTTCACTTTTCTTATTCCCCTACTCTGAGCCTTCTGAAGCTTAACAATGTCCTTCTTAAACCATGATGCCCAGAATCAAATACAATATTCCAAATGTTTTCTGATCAGGAAACAATGACTGTCACTTCCTTAATTTTGAATCTAATCTCCTTTTAATACAATCCAAAATAGTCCTAGCTTTGTTGGCTGCAAAATTACCTTGTTGATTCAAGATGAGCTCTCAGTCTACTAAAATTCCCAGGTCATTGTCAGATAAACCACTGTCTCTCCATTCTATTTGTAGAGTTTATTGTTTAGCCCCAGACTTATATCTTAAATTTATCATTGCTAAATTCAGCCCAATATTCTAGATTGTCAAAATTCTTTTTTTTTGTATTTTTGGTCTCTCATACAAACTATTAGCTGTCCCTCATAGCTACAAATGTGATAAACATGCCATCTATGCTTTTATCTTGAATTTTCCAGCTAACTTCCTATTCCAACATCTGCTCTGTGTAATCTCACTCTGAGGAACATCATACCATGTCCAGAATAATTTCGTCTCCTGAAATCATCATCATAGAGATTGATTCAATACCTCCTTAGTACCCTCAGTTCCTGGAGAGTTGGAGGGCAAAGCAATCAACTCCTTGCAAAGCCTCCCTTTTAAGAAGGATCAGATTTTCTCAGCTAACTTCATTTCTTATTAGCTGCTCTGCTTGGTTTTCACTCCATGAACAATGCAAACCATGCTGGGTAACTTCTGGTGCCCCCCTTTTTAGTTTAGTATCATGTATTGTCTTCCCTCCAATAGATTTCAAGGTCCTTGAGGGCAGAGACTTTCATTTTCTTATTTGTATATCTAATGTTTTTTTAACAGTGCCTGGCATGTAGTAGGTGTTTAATAAATGTTTATTGACCATTATTGAATATTGGCTTTATCCAAGTCGTTTTTTTTTGGAAGGGGAAAGGCAGGGCAATTGGGGTTAAGTGACTTGCCCAAGGTCACACAGCTAGTAAGTGTATCAATGTCTGATATTGGATTTGAACTCAGGTCCTCCTGACTCCAGGACCCGTGCTCTACTCACTTTGCATCTAGCTGCCCCCTCCGCCCCCCAAGTCATTGATAATAAGGTTAAGCAGCAAGGTTCCAAACTCAGATCTTTGGGCAACCTTACTAGAGTGCTCCTTCCCAGTTGATAAAGAACTGCAAAATCTTTGAGTGCATTCAAACAATTCTGGATATATATATGATTGTATTATCGTCTATCCTACAACTCTGTCTTTTCCATGAGGTGAACATAAGATATTTAAAAATATTTTTGTTAAAATGTCAATAAATGTATCAAGAGCTTTCCATTGATTTATCTGTCAAAAAAAGCAAATTAGTTTAATAGAACATGAGCTGTACATGGTAAATTTATGCTGCCTCTCTATGCAAGTACTTTCTTTTCTTTTTTAATTATTGGTATCTTTTGTTTTTATATCACCTTTATTTGCAAATATATTTTTTGCCTTTTCCTGCTAGAAAAGTCGTCTTCTTTGACAAATAATAGTTAAAAAAAGAAATAGAAAAAGGAAAGTGCTCCCACAATGAACACATCAATTGAATCTAACTATATGCTCAATATTCCTCACCAAAACCCTCTCACTTCTGCAAAAAGTACATTTCCTCATCTCTTTTCCAGAACACTTCTCCCTTTTCTAGTTGTTCACTATCCATCCCTTTAATAATAAAAATAGTCTAGAATTTTGCTAGGAATTAACATTATGCTTATTAATCAAAAGTATTGAAATTCTCTTTCCTTTTCTGAAAATTATTTCATTTTCTTTCCTCTGGTACTAAATTATTTCTCCTATTCCACACAATCTTCTATACATAATTCTTAATAGTAGCCCAGAAATCACACAATTCCCATTTATTCGGTTCATGAACATGCAGTTCATCTGCGTCACATGCCTTGAACTTACCAATGGCAGTAAGTGCTCTCTATATCTTCATTCATATTTCTTATGAACTCCAATTAACCATTTTTACCCTCTAGAATGTAACCTAGGGGGCCAGGAGAAACTTCTCAATTAGAATTCACGTGGATATTATGTACACCAGCAACAAATGACAAAAAAAAACATAGTGGTGGGACTATCACTTAAACAACAGGAGGCCATGTCAGCAAAGAAGGGGAGAACTGAAAGTATCTCTAAAAGTATTTGGGTGGAGGTAAATGGAATAAGAACTAAGGGTGATTTTCTTCACAGGCATATATCATAGACTCTTTAGGTAAAAAGAGGAAATGGGGGGCGGAGCCAAGATGGCAGCTGGAAAGCAGGGACTAACGTGAGCTGCCCACCAAGTCCCTCCAAAAACCAATAAAAAATGGCTCTGAATGAATTTTAGAACTGCAGAATCCACAAAATAGCAGAGGGAAGCAGGGCTCCAGCCCAGGACAGCCTGGATGGTTGCTGGGTGAAGTCTTTCGCACATGGAGCTGGGAGCAGAGGAGAGCGGAGCAGAGCCCAGCGTGGGCTGTGCAGACCAACCAGACCAGGAGCCAGGTGGAGTGGGCCCTAGCGCACTGAATCAGTGAGCTCTGGCAGTTGCCAGACTTCTCAACCCACAAACACCAAAGACAACAGAGAAGAACTGCAGAACTCACAAAATAGCAGAAGGAAGCAGGGATCTAGCCCAGGACAGCCCGGATGGTCTCTGGATAAGGTCTATCCTGCAAGAGTTGGAAGTGGAGTGGAGTGGAACAGAGCCCAGTGTGGGCGGCGTGGACCAACCAGACCAGGAGCCGGGCAGAGTGTTCCCTAGCT
>CM053622.1:170754889-170775748 GCA_028646595.1 Phalanger gymnotis | reverse complement strand
ACACACACACACACACACACACACACACACACACACACACACACACACACACACAGAGGAAAGCCCAATATTATTGTTGAAGAGTCTTGAAATAAAGAAACCACAGGAGGAAGTTGAGAATAAAATGCCAAAATATTAGAACTAGAGGAGAACTTCAGGTTGTCAATGAAGGTATAAGGACCTGGACTAAGATTATCACTGCAAGAATATGAAGGCAATGGGGTATTCTGGAAGTGTTATGAAGGAAAAATAATAAGATTGGGTCACTAACTAGGAAGCTAGGCTTTCTTCAAAAATCTGAAATGGAAGTACAAGTCTTGAAATGCTTATGATTTCGTACTTCATGTTGCCTTTCCACAATGGAAAATATACTATAGAGAAAAGAAACAGTCTCTTATCTCAGAATCCAAGATAATTAAACTCTTTTCTTTGCTAAATATGAGTTGAGTATATGTGGGGAAAATTGAGGTGGAGAAGAAGGGGAATGATTAAGAGACCTAAAGCATTCTGGATGCTTTAGTGAGGTGTTTATCTTACTTTTCCCTACTTCCATCTCTCAGTTAATAGCTTAACAATGTCACTGCTTAAGGAATATTAGTCAGACTTCTACTGGCTATTTCCAGATCCCTGAGTAGGCAATTGCCTTTCTGAAGGTTAAAGGATTCAGCTGATGCAGGCTCCAGAACTAAATTTCCAAGGCTAGATAGAGAATAGTAAAGATTTGTCTTGAGCCAAACAAATCAGGACACATGGGGCATTCTGGTCAGAGAAACAGGAATAGGGAAGGGACTAGGGAAAAAGAATGAATTCTATTAGTGTTTCCTTCTCAAGATTAGAAATCAGGGGCTCTGGCAGTGGCCATAAGACCATATGCCTCTGCCTTGGTATGTCCCATATCCTGGATTCATCTATTAGTACTGACAAACAGCTTCCAACCTCCAAATTCTATTCAGTTGCATGAAGCCCAGATTGAAACCTTCTCTTTTTGCCCCCTAGCTGAAGGAAGACTTCATGAAGGAAGTGGAATTCAAGGAAGATTTTACCTTTACCTTCAAGTTTTGAAAGCTTTGTTCTTTCCAGCAGGCATTTGTATTTTTTTAATCTAGCCTTAGTCTGTCCCACATGACCAACCAGAATCTTTTTTAGAAAGGGAAGAGTTGCGAGAGACACATCAATTTATCCTGAATGGCCCACAGCTATAAGGTTCACTTTTGGGGGTATACCACCCTAAACATTTATTTTTCATTTCTTTAAAGGTAACAGTGTTTTCGATTTTATTGCTTTATATGATGGAGTTATGGAGAGTTAATGATATATTTATAAGGATGCTGTGGGTAAAGTACAGTAGTATATACATGCCTTGCAAATAATTTATTTTGAAACATGACAGTTATAACACATCAAACCCAGGGCAGATGCACTTACTCTATTTTAAGAGTTGCCCATTATATTGTAAATTGCTTGGGTATGTCTGTAAAACCATTTATAATGAAATGGGCAACCCTTAGAATAGAATAAATGCATTTTTAGGGGCTGCTGACTAGTTGCAACAATTTAATAAACCATTTATGGATATGTAGTACATTTTCTCTGTCTATTTAATAAGCCATATATAACCATTCATTCCAAGAATTCAGAAATTGAAAGGTCCTATTAGGGCATCTTGTCCATCTCTCCTTATTCCCAGCTCTAAAATGAGGTTCTTCCTGTAATATAGTCCCAAGTACTCTGTCCATTCCAGATATAAAAAAAAAAAACTCTAGAGATGGGGCAGCAACCACATCCCTGAGGAAATAGCTTACAGTCTAATAGCTCTCCACATTTGGATATTTTCTTCCTTTATGTCACGGAATATACTATTCTTTAAAGTAAATAATTAAATATGTTGACTGAAGTTGTTTGTACATAGTATCTGTTGGGGCATAAAATATTTAGTGATTGTCTGTTTTTGTAGCATAGTCCTCATTTGAGTGCACAATTTGTAGCAGCAAGATTTCCCGACTATTTCATTAACCCATGGCAATTCATTGAGGATAGAATTCTTGAAGCTCATGATTATCCTTTTTACACCAAGTTCCATACCTTATGCTTCCTTTTGAAGAGGGAAAACATGTAGACTCATTAAAGTCATCCTATATCCCTGATTACTTGGTTTATATATGTTCATATGCGCAACCTGGATAGTTTAAACCAATCATATTTGTTTTGTCACCTGAGGTTATATTTATTTGTCTTACTACTTCTACTGAGCAATATCTTCCTTTAGGATAAAATCAAATATTGTTTCCTTTACAAATTCCTAGGGTGTACTATGGTACAACCAGTGGAAACAAGATGGATTTTTCCATGTGTGTATTCCTTCCTTTAAGTAAACCTCAAGTGTAAATCTGCACATCTGGGCAAAGGATAAATTCAGGAAAGATCATTCAGTAACTTTATTTCCACTGCAGATTTTTCAGCCATGGGATCATATTCAACCTGTCTTTGAACCCTTTGAAATGGGTTCAGTATTAAGGGCGAATATCTATCTTTGTCCATACTTCTCCTTATTTTTCTCAAATCCTCAGATGAAATGACCTCTTTCTTCAGTGGTTATTAGTACTTTAACTAGATTCTAGTTCAGAAGGCCTCAGTTCAAATCCTAGCTCTGCTTAGAACTTACATGGTTTTCTCTCAGTCATGAAGCTCTTGGGATTGGATTAGTTAATATCTAATGTACCAACCAACTTTAGATTCACTTCTGTCATTTGTACATTATCACTACTCTTTCTTCATTGAGTTTGATTCACTTCAAAGGAGTCCTCCCAAGGCAACACGCTACCTTATGTTCAAAAGACAAAAGAGCAATGACTGTGTGACATGGAATGAGCTATGGAAACTTGAAAACTTGAGACAAAGCATCCTTCCCTTTAATTCTCTGAGATATTTCTTAGTAGCTAGAACAGATTTCAATGAGACTTGATTCAAATATCTTTCTGCTTCAGATAGACACCTATTTGGAAGTCACAGCATGAGAAGGATGGCTTCCTGCCGATCCAACAGTTGTCATTTGCTAGATAGTCCTAAACAACTTCTGCTCCCTCCCCTATGCTGTCTATCTGACTGATGGGTAACTGCAGGGTGCTTCTCTTTCCTTCTAGAGTTAGTTCCACACCTCTGTGACCAAACACAGGGGAAAACCAGCTGCTGAAAATAGCAAGTTAGCCTTGCCCAAACCTTAAGCCTTTGGATTAAATCTTGGTGCTCCAAACACAATTTTAAAAAATAGAGCATTAATTTCTCTAGGTGTTTCCTCCACATCCCACATTCCACTTTGTCATGCACAAAACCTGTCTTTGTATTCCCTTCATCTTTACTCTCTCTTTGCAACTGCAAGCATTGTGAGTCTGGGTCTCTAACTTTATAACCCCAGGCATGGGGTAGTCATATCATATGAATCTCAAAGTCAGGCCCTACCACTTGACTTCTTAAACAACAGTGTGAGGGAGTGGTTGGTAGTACTTAAAGGGAGTTCAGCTCATGTGCTAACAACAATAGAACATATTTCTAATCAGGATAATCAACATAGATTAGTAAGCATAATATTAAGAATAGGGGTAAATATGCGTAAAATATTATGTTATGTAAAACTTTCATTTAAACAACCCAATTAAGTGGGTATTGCAAGTGATATATTATTATTATTATTATTATTATATCCATTTTGTAGGGAATAAAACTAAGGTTAAGAGTCATGGTGTGGCAGCGTGTGTTGAAGTGGGGGTCAGATGGACTCTTTAACTTACATGTGAACTTAGACAGGTCTCAGTTTCCTCCTTGTCAAATGAGGGCCTCGGGCCATGCTTCCTCTAAGCTTCCTGTCAGCTGCAAATTCATAGTCCTATGACACATCCACCACACCGCTACTAGGTGTCAGCACCCAAATTAGCACATGGCTATTCTGATATCCAGTCCAGTGTTTCCCTTTTGCTACACATTTATTCTAAAAATCACTGACAGGGAACATTGAGCAAAGCACCACAAGTTTGTATCATTCTGTGATAGCGTTAGTCACCATTCAAGAGAATCATTTGAGGAGTAAGATGGGATTAGCACCGAAAAATAATCACCCAGACTGCTAAGGGATTCTTGTTTTTATTTTATGAGGAATTTTATCACTGAGATACCTATTACAGTTTAATGAGTGAAACCATTCATTAATTACCAGGCTGTTGGATTTGTATTGTGGGAGATGAGCCAATTGTTGAAGTTAGTAAACAAATAAACATCCAACCCCCTCCTCCACTACCACCACCACCGCCACCACCACCACCACCACAACCACCACCACCACCACCACCCTTTGTGGAAAGGGATTATTTTCTGGAACAATGAGAATCTGTCACAGGCAGGAAAATTTAGTCATTGCTTTAACCTGCTAAAGATCTCTTCTTCAGCCTGACTCAATTTTGAACATGGATGTTTGTGCCGCCCCTGCAACCTCCCTCCCCCATCTAACTCAGCGTAGTCACAGGTGCAAACAACAGCATGCTACACATTACTTGAGATCTTTCATAGCTGGCAAATGGGAGAAACTAGGGAAAAAATCAGAAATGAATTTGGGAGCCCAAGGATATAATATCATTTTGGTTATAATGTATTTTTTCTCCCTTTAGGAGAGTCCTGACCCATAATTCATAAGAAGCACAGGAGTCTCAGTTATATTCTTGACTATAAAAAATAAGATGTGTATTTTCCTTTAGGGCACTAGCCAGTTGGTGTGTGTATTATTTAAACTGATTAATTTTTTTTTACTTCATTCATTTTCATAAGAAAATAATTGAATTCATAATAGCTATTCAACATATAGTTGGATATGAGCTTTCTAAAATAGAAGTACAGAAAGGGGGTAGAAGAAGAGTGAACAAGTCCTAATTGTTAGAAGATTTGAATGCAAACATGTGCAACACATTCACCTGAATGTAAGTAAACATGGCTGATATTGCCAAATAGAAATGTAGATTGAATAGCCAATATACCGCAGCATTTTGATGAAGCCAGGGGTCCTTGACAGATTGGATCTATATAATGGCAAATATTCAAAAGAAAATGGGAAAATATTCATTATGTAAACATATGCATCATATGTGCAGACATTAATACAAACATATATATGTACATTATGTGTTTGTGTATTCAATATTTTCTCAATGCCAACTCTGTATAGTTTGGGGTGCTACAATTGTCAGTTTTTGACACTACCCCCCACTCCTTCAAAGATATTCCCTTCTCCCTTGGCTTTCAGAACATCGATCTTTCCTGAGCCTCCTACCACTTTACTCCTTCTCTCTCTTTTTCTTCTTTAAGTATATGTATTCATATATTCAATAAACATTTAAGTCTCTATTATGTGTGAGACACTCTGTAAGGTGTTAGAGGTAGAGAGACAAAAGTACATTTTTTCTTTCCTTCAAGGAATTGATCATATCTCAGCCCTTGATCCTCTTCTGTTATCTATCCATCCTCCTTTGGGCTGTCTCATTCACTATCATAGTTTCGATTTATCACCTTTCTGCATATAACTGCCAAGCCTATTAATCTAGTTCTCACATCTCCCCTGTATTATTCTAGTCTTCCATTTCCACACTTACAGGATATCAATACCTGGATAAGTACTCTCTCTCTCTGTCTCTCTGTCTCTCTCTCCTCTCCCTCCTCTCTCCTCTCTCCTGTCTCCTCTCTCTCTCTCTGATATGTTAATAACATATTACAATAATTGTATATGTGTATACTGAACTCGTCACTTTCTCCTCACAAATTGCCTTTTCAGGAACCTTCATGATATATGGAGAGAGTACCACCATCTTCCCAGTCACCATAATCTTAAACCCTCATGGTCATTTTAGACTTTTCCCTCTCCCTCATCCATATTCAATTAATTGCTAAGTCCAGCAACAGTTCAACATAGTGGGAAAAGGGGCAGGAGAAGAACCTGAGTAGAAGTGGCAAAAACTGTAAAGGATATTTAGAAGATTAAAAAATTATGAAGAAGGCCAGAGGTGAATTTTGAGGAATAGAAATTTGGGTGAATGTGAGTAGTTGAAAAACTTGAACTGAAAGAAGAGAATAGAAGGACTCAAGCAGAAAGACCTAAGGGAAAGTAGGAGTAGAATGAGATAGAAGAGAAGGAAAAGGAGGATAAGTGGAAGGAGGACTCAAAAAAAGGAGAAAGAAGAAGAAGAGAGAAAGGAGGGGAATGTCTAGAGAAGAAGTAAGATAAATTGGTAAAAGAGGATAATAGTCTAGTAAAGGAAGGGAAAGGAAGTTAGGTATGCTTCTCAAGGTTCTACTGATCTGCTAACAAGGTGGGAATGAGCTGTAGAGATCCACAAGCCATTTACTCAAGGAATTGTCTAGGAAAGATTCTAGAAAGAATGACCTCAGCTTAATGTGCCAATAATAGCAAGTGTTGAGGGCAGGAGTAATTTGACATTGACCTGCATAGGGTATGCAATGCTTGTATTTCTATCATTGCAGAGTTACTACTATCTGAGCTCAAAGTACAGGCTAGTCTTCCACCATAGAGAAGGTAGGGGATTTAAGGAATGTTTCTCCAGTCATCACATTATCAGGGAGAATGAAGTTTTCCTTTAAAAAAATAGGAGGACTTATAAATGAAAAAAAAAGAAGAAAAGAGATCTGAGGAGACTGATGGGAATCTTGACTTATTTCATGAGGTAGAATAATGTCACAGAACATAGATGAGAAAGAGGAAAAACATCATTGAACACATGGAGTTTAAAAAGAAATATGAGACTCTTCCTAATGAGGGAATAGCTGCTTATCCTTTAAGGAATGATGATTTAAATTCATAGAGGCCGTCAGGTGAAAGATAGCACAGCAAGGGTCAACGGAAGAAGAGGTCCACAGTCATAGTTTGTTCCTCTGTGGAGAAGGTTACTGAGATTATTAATTATTAATCTGAGAACAGCACTGCTGCCTTGCTGGAGCATATATCCAAGAAGTAACAGAGAACGTCTCAAATTGGATGAATATCACCCATTGTTGGTAATTTGTGGGCACAATTTATACTGCCAGGAGGAATCTAGAGACCATTAAGATTGTAAAGACTTGTGAAATCTTAGGGGGTACAGCATCTGCGTTATTGAGCAAAGGGAAGAATTTCTGTAGAAAAAGACAGATTTATAAAAGAACAGTTTGATGAAAAAGGTATATGAGAATAGGATATACACCTTGTCCTAATATATAGGAATTGCAAGCTCATGGTCAGGGATGGAGTTCACTTAAAAAGGATTGGTGAACATATATTTGCCTGGAATTTTTCAAATCTAATAAAAAAGGCTTTTAAATATAAAAGAAGGAAGAAAACTGCTTATGTATGTACATCCAGCAAGCAAGACACCACAGCATGTGGCTAAAATGTAAGAAGATGAAGAGTAATGAAAACATAGAAACATCCAGAAATTAATGGTGTCAACTCTCAGAAAGGAATGTCTTCAGATGTCTATACACAAATGACCCCCAAAATGGGTATAAACAAAGAAAACTAAAAATCTTCACTCCGGGAGGCAAGTTTGATCTGTCAGGTATTACAAAGTTTATAGAAATGACATTTAAAACTGGAATATAGCTACAAGAATGTATGTCTTATTCAAAGGGGAACAAAGACCAAAATGTGGGGGAGTAGAGATATAACCTCTACCTATGATGGTAGTGATCATGTATGAAAACTGAGGAAACAGCAAAGTGATGAATGATATTTGGGGTAAAATCAACAGGGACAGAGATGGAATGATACTGTTACTGGACTAAATTACAGATGATCTAGACAGAAAGATGAAAGAGACAAAGAATTTTGGAACAGAATCATGACTGCCATTGAGGCATAGTGATGGAGGACTTCAATTATCCAGATATCCGCTAGATCTCTTTCTGCCTAAAGCAGAGCAGATGATTATTTCTTGACTTATTCTAAAGATAACTTAATCTGTCAAAATGTGGAAAAACAATTAAGTAGAATTTCTACTGGAAATCCAATTCTTACCAATAAAGAGGAATTGATTTCTGCATTTAAAATAATGTCAACTTTGGGTAGGGGTAAAATTCCATCTTAGAATTTGGGTAGAGAAGAAAACGAAAGCTGGATATATTTAACTTGCATCCTAGATTTTAGGAGAGCAAAATTGAAAGGGTTCAGAGAAAGGATATATATATACACATATATATATATATACATATATATATATGCATATATATATATATATATATATATATATATATATATATAATCCTGAGGACTAAAATTCTAAAATGGAAATCAGTACCAGAGGGATAAGAAGCTCTCAACCATGAAATTCTGAAGACACAAAGAGGAATGATTCTGGTGAGGAAAAGGGGAGCTGTCTAAAGAGAGCAATGGGGAAAGCACAAGGAACTCATCAAACAATTTCAATTTAAAAGATGTGTACGGAAAATGGAAGTAAGGGCAGGTAATGGAGGATGAATCCACATGGAAGTGCACGTTGATCCTATAAGAATAATGTCAGGAGTGTTCAAGTTCTGAATGAACTGAGACTGGTGATACAAGATAAGGATAGCAGCAAGGTGTTTTTTTAAAATTATTTTTATCCACATTGAAGACAAGAGGAGGGAAGAAGAAAGGATAGTGTCACTACTTAGGGTGAATGGAATAGTGCTACCAGACAAAAGCTAACTGGGCAACTCAAGCCTTATTTTATTGCTCCTTTCTTTTCAAAGGAGAAATATCTTTGAACTGAAAATGACAGAATATAAATAGTTGGTAGGGAGTTGACAGTGAGAGAGCACCTAGTCATCCTTGATGAGTTCAAGCCTCCAGGCCCCAATAAAATGAATCCTTGGGCCCTGAAAGAAGTAGCAGATGTGATTGCTGAGACATTGTCATTGTCAAATGGGCATTTTAAAAAAATCTCTCATATTATTGCCGTGGGGTATGTGGTGAGAGATGAGCTAGCAAAAAAAAATCCATTTGATAGCTTCAGAACTATTTGAAAGATTAAGTCCTAAGAGTAGTTATTTGTGTCAATAGAACCTCCAAAGAAGGAGGTCCCTAGTTTTAAGGATATGTGTTTGGGCCAGTAATCTTTGAAATGTTTATCAGTGACTTGGACAAAGGCACAGAGGACATGCTTATAGCATTTGCAGAGTTTATAAATTTGCATGTGATAGTTAACATAGCAGTGTATGGATAATAGAGTGAGAATCTATAAAGATGTTTGTAGGGAAAACATTTGGAGAAATCTAATGGAATGAAATTTAAAAGAGATAAATGAAAATTCTTACACGGGTTAAAAAAGGTATCTCACAAATATATTATAAGAGAGAACTAGTTAGAAAGCAGCATTTGAAAATGTGTGTGTGTTAGCAGATTACAAGCTTAATATGAATTAACAGTGTGCTATGGAGGCCAAAAAGAGATGACAGGCTTTTAAACCACACTGAGAAGTATAGTGTTCAGAAATAAGGAGGAGACGTAATACTCTGAATAAAATACTATTATCTCCATTCAAACAAGTTCTGGGATTATTGTGTTCAGTTGCAGGGGACATATTTTATGGAGAATATTGTCCTGTAGAAAGTATTCTAGTTTCCAATCCACCAGTGATCTAATTGAAGGGAATATTCTCTATAGCAATGCAGAGTACAAAATGGACATGGCTGCTCATCCTGTATAGTCCTTGTCTATGTCCCCCTATATGTTTGGCACAGAAGGTCTACACAAAGCACCCAGGCAGGGGGTGAGGAACTCCCTGGAATACACAGGAAATCCATGAATTAATTTCTGCTCTTTATATGTATGTCTGTGTGTGTATGTGTGTGAGTGTGTGTACACATACACACACATATATGTACATATGTATGTGTATATATGCATATGTATGTACATATATACATAAATATATAAGTATATGTGTGCATATATAATATATATATGTATATATATATGACTGGCATATAACTCTTGTATGACAACACTGACACTCCTTTTTCCATATTATTTCTTGTTTATAATATATTGTTCGGTTGGTTCAATAATGTCCAATTCTTTGTAACCCCATTTTGAGGCTTTCTTAACAGAGATACTGAAGTGGTTTGCCATTTCCTTCTCCAACTCATTTTACAGATGAGAAAAGTGTGGCAAATGGGGTTAAGTGACTTGCCCAGGGTCACACAGCTAGTAAGTGTCTGAGGCCAGACTTGAATTCAGGCAAATGATTTTTTATTCTGATTCCAAGCCCAGTGCTCTATCCGTTGAAGCACACAGTTGCCAGTTTGGAATATGATGACACTAGTTC
Source organism: Phalanger gymnotis (assembly GCA_028646595.1). Classification (NCBI taxonomy): domain Eukaryota; kingdom Metazoa; phylum Chordata; class Mammalia; order Diprotodontia; family Phalangeridae; genus Phalanger; species Phalanger gymnotis. Next base: position 170,765,414 of record CM053622.1, on the reverse strand, counting down.
ATTCCTACTAAGTGACATATTGCTGCTTCAGTGAGCCTCAACTTCAGTTGTTTGGATACTGTAGAATTCCATTATTCTCAGCCATACAACATCAAAGGAAGAACATAAGTTTTAAAAGAAGAAAAACATTGAGCTTTATCTCAGGTAAAAGCTTTGGGTCATATGTAAAATTCTTTAATTATTGTAAGGTGAACCATCCTCCTGTTCAATTCTGTGCCCAACTTATCACCCATTTATGTTGTTAGTCCAAAAGATACATTGCTATACAAATATACGTATGTATGTATGTATGTATGGATAGATAGATAGATAGATAGATAGATAGATAGATAGATAGATAGATAAATAGAAAGATAGGCATTAGTTAGCTATGTCTGCAATGGACACATACCCATATCATTTAAGATTGGGAAACCCAGGTGAGAGATGCCTGGGATCTGTTTCTGGGAGAAGACATCTGTGGATTCCCCTGCCACATGGGTGGGAATAGCTTCTTTTAGCAGTATAGTCAGAAAAAGCTGTGTCTTTAAAACTACCAGACTGGCACAATCTTTCTCTTTCTTCCAACAGCTCCCAAATGATGAAAGCCCTATTCATCCATAGCACAAGTTTCATGATTCTGGGTAGGAGGAAAGGATACTTTTCCTTTGCCTCTTTAGGCCTCATATCCCAGAGAATCAAGTTTTGGGTTTTGGGTCTGTTTTGATTGCCCTTGGAAGTTGTAGTTACAGGTGGTGGAGTCTGAATCTGGGAGCTCAAGCCATTGCAACCTCGGAGGCAGGACTCCAGGCCATATGTTACTGTCAGTCTAGAGAGGAAGCCCTGACAAGCTTGGATGCCTGGGAATCAAGCCTAAGGGAAGCTCTGGACTTGGAACTTGTGTGAATGTGCTATATAGGAAACTAAGCTAAGTGGTGAACTTAACCTTCCTTTCTCTCCCCAGAGACTGAGATGGTATAAGGAAGGATTATATCGTACATGTTGGAGAAACTGTTTGTATATTTGTTGTTATATATTTGAATTAAATATTATTTTGTAAAAGCTACTCTGACCACTGAGTAGTTAATTGGAATTGAGATGTAGAAACTACTAAAATTGAGGAAACACAATGACTGGGGGCTAGAATCAATGGCAGAGAGACTAGATAACCTCAACTCTTGTGAGGGTACCAGAGAACCCTGAAAGAGAACCAGAATGAAATGTAACACACATAGCATAACCTTCAATGAAAACAGGGTAGTCACTATTATTTATCTGTAGCCATAATATACATACTGATGGATGTAATCTACTTATCATAAACTGGACAATAGGCATTCTTCATCCTCTTGGTTTTTCCTATATGGATAGATTGAACACAATCTCTTGAATGATTATGCGTCTTAGTGGAGAGACTTTGCAATGTTTCAACACAATACTATCTGTGAATGGGATCATATAGACTATCCTTCCATCTATGGGGAGTCTCTCTTTCACTTGGATTCCATGGTCTTTGAATTGTTTTAGTTCTTCTTGGAGTGACCCTGCTTTCTAGGATTTCAAACATGGAAATCATATTTCAATGGCACCTTGTTTATAGCGTTAATAGTAGATGCGGTTGGAGAAAGACCTGCAAATTCTGTGTCATTTCAGTGCATTAAGTATCTGAGTATAAAAATAGAAATGTGGAATCAAGATTTCTAGCTTCACCTTCGCTGCTTCCTACATCAGTACTACTGGTATGAATCCTATGTAGAGGTAAGTTACTTGCAGTCTATGACATGACTTCTCCAATAACAAAGCAAGAGTTCTAAGCCATCCTGGGACTAATCAATTTCTACCATTTTTTTTTCTTTAACAAAGAATAATCATTGCTGACCTACTGAGATGATTATGGAAGTGCTGTTATAAGACAGTATGGTGGGAAAAAAGTATTATACTTTGGTTTGGGAAAGACCTAAGTTAGAATTCTGTGTTTCCTACTGCTGACCGTGTGATCACAGGTAACCTCTCTCAACTGAAAAAAGCCTCTCATGTGCAAAATAGGGATAGTAGTGCCTATTTAACAAGGTTGTTGTGAGGCTCAGTTGAGATAATGTATGAAAAGCACTATGTCAGTGTCAGCTTCATCTCTGAAAATCTGTTTTCATTGAAGTATCAGCCCCAACCCATCTTCTAAGTGAAGCCTTTCCTCAGGGCCCCCCTTCTCAGAATCTCTTTGTATCTATTTCATACAATCCTTCCTGGCTAGATGTAAGTACCTTGAAGGCAAGGACTGCTCTTTATATCCTCAGTCTCTGGCACATAATGTCACTTCATAAATAGCTACTTGATTTAATCAATCATTATCATTATCATTATTACTTACTATTTGACTACCATTATTTACTTGGCTGCCCATTGGAAAGCAATATTTGATGGTATAGCATGATAGCATGTTTCAGCCTGTCAAGCGGTTACTGATTTCTAAGGAGAGGCTGGCATACTGTCATGAAAATAAACCACTGGCATAATACCCCTCATGGTTGCTGCTCTGCTCGTCTACAAAACGCCTGAGGACTCCAAGGAACCACTTTCTTATTATTCAAGAACACTATCACCTCTGTAGCAGAGCTGCCATGACTGCACAACTCTATGACAAAGAATTTTTTTTGTTACTCCAAGAGCCAAGAAAATGCACATCTTGAGCTACCTCCTTACCTGATCAATTTGTGTCAATTGCAAATTCTTATTAAAGAGAAGCCTCCAACTGAAGCTGTTATGGTTTATAGGGAAGTTGTGTTTCCTTATATGTGCACTAAATATTTGTATCTGTTTAGTAGAACTCAATGGCCCCAAGGGCAGTGACTATTTAATTTCTCTGTTTTGACTCAGCTCCCAACTCAGTGCCTTGCTACAGTAGAGACTTAGTATTTGTTTATTGAATAGAAATTAATTGAATTTTGCTCATTGTTTATGACTCCAAACTTCTCTCTAAGTCTGCAAGAGAAATACTGAACACTGACACCCTGGGCCACTGCCACTATAAATCCTACGTTATGTTTAGATATATTTGCTGGAAGTTTTAATGTTAGGAGGTCTTTCATGGTCCATTTAAAAAATTTTTTTCTATTATTTTAATTTTGAAATTAGAAGTTTTTTAAATTAATACACCCTTATGATTTAGCAAATTAAAAGCAAAACAAAACAACAAAAATATACAATCAAACCTCAAAAACAAAGGCTTCAATGCATAGCTCCCTAAGCAAACGATAAAAAAATGTGCAAATTAGCCATGACCAAAAATGCATGTCCTTTCTATATTTTAAATTCATCTACTCTGTCAGGAGGTAAGCATCAAATTTCATCTTCATTCTTTTTGACTTGTGGTTCATCACGGTGTTTGTCAGAGTTCTAAAATCTTTCAAAGCTCTGTTCTTTTATAAAATTGTTTTAGTGGATAAACGGTTCTCATAGTTCTGCTCATGTCTCTGCAGCAGTTCATACAGATCTTTCCAGTTTCCTCTGAAATTGTCTATTTCATCATTTCTTATAGCACAATAACATGGTATATTTTCTCATGTCACAGTTTCTTTAGTTATTCCCCAGCAGGAAGAGACTCTCCTAGTTTCCAGTTTTTCACTACTATGAAAAGAGCTGCTATACCTGTTTTTGAACATGCATATCCTTTTCTACTTTTTTTCCAGTTCTTTGGGAGTATAGGCCCATTATTGACATAGCTGCTTAAAAGAGTATGGATAGTTTGGTAGCTTTCTCAGGATAGTTCCAAATTCCTTTCCAAAATTACTGGCATGATCCACTTCTTCTGGTCAAATCACATACATTTAAGATTCTTCATTGATTTAATTTTTGAATTGGACATGACTAAAAACTCAAGCTATGCATACATACACATATCCTCAATGTGCTTTATCTTTCTGTAAAGGATTTCTATTATGGGTAAAACACAGGGATTTTCCAGGAGACAATTCTTTTATATTGGCCATGATGCATGGAACACATGCAGGAATCATTTGCATGAAACTCTTTGTGTCCTGGATAAGGAAATAGTAAAAGGCACTAGAAACTCTAATTGAGGACCCTGCTTCACAGAACTGTCACCTGTGAGATTAATGTATAGATTTAGGTATTTTTTTTAGGTTATCACATTTAAACTAGGAATAGGTTAGACTTTTACATGGATGTAGGAAGGCATGGACATGTTCCAGTTTTTATCATTAGAAAGATCCTATGGAGTATTTGAGTATCTGCCCATAGACTAGGCCTAGCCACAAATGAGGTCATTAATGAGACACTTACCATGCATATTTCATTAAGGGAATTTGGAGAGCAGCTGAATAACCTCTCTATGTGTTAGTATATATATACTAACTATATATACTATATACTAACTATACATAACTAACTAACTAACTAACTAACTAACTATATATATATATATATATATATATATATATATATATATATATAGTCTGTTGAATAAGAAGGATAAGGAAGTAAATACTCTTTTCTCCTGAAATGACTGAATGTTGACCTAATCCAAATTGTTGGCTAGCATAAATTGTGGCCCACAGCTAGTTAAGTGCTGGAGGCAGTTTAAGCCTTCTGGAAGCAAGGCCTTGGCAATCATTTTGCATCAGCAGAAATATCTTTAGTGGCCTGAAAAGGTAGCTAAAGGGAAAATGATGACTATTATGTGGAAACAGGAGACAGTGTAGTCTGGGTGAAAAGAGCTTTTCTCTCCTGTGTTCTTATAAACTTAAGGCACGAAAATACTGTCGGTCTTAAAAGTCACTTCCCTGTGGTCACCAAGAGAGTGGTAGCAATCTGCATTGTAAATTAGACTGTTTCCGAACCTGGCGTTTTTGCAAATAAAAATAGTCAGACAACAGGTTATAATAATACTTGGCATTTATATCTCATAAGGCTTGTAAAGCTATTTATATACATTGTCCCTTCTGAGCCTCACAACAAGTAAGTACTACAAACATAAATATTTCCATTTTACAGATGAGGAAAATATAACTGACATAAGCTCAGTGACTTTCCTAGCATAATGTGGCTAGTAAGCATATGATGCAGGATTTGGACTCAAATCTTCCTCACTTCAAGCCCAACATGTACTTTTAACACTAGATCACACTGTCAGTAATAGGATTTATTTACTCTGGGCTTCATTTTTTTCATAGAAATACTGAGTGAGGATATAAATGCCTGAACGTCTCATGGCAGTGTTTGGAAAACTGGAGAAAAATAATTTCTCTGGTTTGGGGGAAATATGTGTGTGTGTATGTGTATCTAAGTTTGTGTGCTGGAGGTTAGATAGAGGGGAGCACGTGGAAATTGACCTTGCCATCCAACTAATACAAAACCATGAAGGGAAGATTCCCCACCCCCATTCTTTCACAAACTGAGTTTGTATAATGTGATGTTTTCCTTGATAATAAGGACCTTGGGGAAGAGGCCGAGGTGAGGTGGAATTAATGTGTTTTGCTGCAGCCTCCATCCCCATTTTCCTACATTCTTTAACTGTAGACAGCTAAAGCTGAGCACATCTGGAAACCAACTGTTTTGCTAGCACAGGTGGTTTATTTTCATGATTCTGCAATAACAGAGAATCAGGCAGGAAGAGGGAAAAAAGCAGACATTTTTCTACCCTTCTTTCTTCATAAATGAATAGGTAGAGTATTAACCTAAGGCATTTCTTGGTAGATAGTAGAGGAATGCGACTGATCAGTGATATTTTTCTGCAGTAGCAACGTGGAGGAGGAATGTTAGTTTAATGTCCTGATACTTCCTTCATAAATACCAACTAACATAGGCTGGGGGTGCAGCTAGGTGGCACAGTGGACAGAGCAGCAGGCTTGGAGTCAGGAAGACTCATCGTAATGCGTTCAAATCTAGCCACAGACACTAACTAGCTGTGTGACTCTAGGCAAGTCATTTAACCCTATTTATCTCAGTTTCCTTATCTGTAAAATGTGCTGGAGACAGAAATGGCATACCACAACAGTATCTTTGCCAAGAAAACTCCAAATGGGATCATAAAGAGTTAGACATGACAAAAAAAAACAACTCAAGAACAACAAAAACATAGGCTAACTAAATCTCACATGGGCAATAAGTTTATTTACTAGGCTTTCTCCTCTCAATATATAGCTTAACGGCTCAAGCTTAGTTGATTAGCTAGAATGTGGCATGCGTGATTCCTGAAGTATTCAGTTATGATATTAAGGGTAATGAGAAAACACATCATGTTCTATTTCACAATAGGTTATTTGACTTATTTTTTGTTCATTAAACAAAACTTAAGTATATGTTGATTTTTGCTCATGCTTCTGGTTCTAGAACTTAATTAGTATGACTGCATTTTCATAGCACTGAATTCATTGCAATCACTTATTGACTATTCATAGCATAATAATTATTGTACATGTTGAGGCTTATGGTTTTCATAATGAGTCTATTAGGTTAGAAAGATACGTATTTACACTAGCTCAGAATAGCCCAGGAGAACCAATTGTTCAATTTTCCATATGAGCATTTATACCTTGGAAATCAGCAAGTGTTATGAATCAGGACTTGATTCATTGTTTTGGTGATTGCCTAGACTTAAGAAAGTGATGTTGAAAATGCTAATGATGCAGACTAAACTAAAAAGTGTCATGCTTCCAGGTTTGTTTTGTTTTGTTTTTGTTTTCCTGGAGAGTTGGTCGTTAAACATTTCCCAGTGACAGTACCCCGCTGCCTCTTTTTACAGGCAAAGAACTTTCTCACAATGCTTCCCTAATCTCTAGTCTTTTTCATTTGTGTTACAGGTGTATTTCATTATGTGGCAATACTAGAAAAGTAGAGAATGAATTCATTATAGAGTCTCAGGAGACTCACATTAACAGAACTCTTCCAGGAACATATATGTGATTTTCCTCTAGCTGTTTACCTCTCACTGTGACAGCAGGAGATATGAGAACACATCTCCAAATGCATCATGGAAAATAAAGGGAAAATGTGAGTCACTTTATAGTGTAAATTACAGAATAATAGATCTGGGAACAACCCTGAGAGATTAGTTGGTCTTGCCTTTAGGTAAGTGCATGTCTAAACCATTGGGGACAAATTGTTTTCTCTTCTCTTCCTGAAGCTTTCTAGGGACAGAGATGCCACAAAGTCCCTTAATAGTCCATTCCAATATTTTATCAACCTGATGATCAAGGAGTTGTTGCTGCTAGGTTGCCTTCTGGGATGGTATGTGGCTGTTAGTGGTCAGAAACAATCATAAAAGGCTTCTGGAAGGAGATGAATTTGAACATGAGTTCTAAGTATGGGAGGGACTGTGATGGAAAGGATAGGAATCTCATTCCATATGTAGAAGGTTATTTGTGGAATAAGAAAGAGGAAAGCAAATGTCAGAAAGAACACATTGATTACATTTGTATGGAATGGTAGGTGAGCTTATTAGTATAATATGAAAGTGATGGGGTTAGATGATGTGACTGCAAGAGATGAAGCCCATGGAATATCTGGGACTGGGCTGGTACTTGATTTGACATCGACTGGGAGAATATGACAGATACTCAAAATGAGTGTGACATGATAGCATGAGTAAATTAGCAAATTATATAGCTGCAGTGGCAGCAGAAATACATTCTACATTCATAAGCCTCATTAGTGAAGGGTGAACTGGACAAGAGGAAGAATTTGGTGAGGGTATAAAGATTCTGTGTTCTTCATGAGATGGTGGTCATTCATTTAAAAATGTTTTAAGCAATGAGAAATATAATTCATAGTGGAGGGGAAAGGCCATATTAACAGGGTAGACTTGGAGACTGGTCATGCATAGATGGTGCTAAAAAACCATGGGAGTCAATGATCACTATTACACTTTTATCACTGTTGTAATGCATTTGTTGAGTCTAATTATATAACATGTTCTGGTCAATCAGTCAATACACTGCCTTCAAGTTCTTGAAACTCTGTCTCAGACTACAATCTCTCATCCCTTCATCTCTACCACAACCACACTCCTCTTGAAGGAACTCTTCAACATTATAACCTCATACTCTCCTTGCTTTCCCAGTCTATCACCCTTCATTCTGAATCTTAACCCTGTGGTTTATTATTTTCATAAATCTCTTTCCCCTTTTTCCTTTGTTGCTCCCATCCTATTAGTACATAGCACTCCCCCTCCCCATTATCTTTCTTCTGCTCCAACACTCAAAGAGCAGAGTCTCGCAAGAGGGAGCCACAAAAATACCTACTTGTTCCATTCCATATTCCTGCTGTCTAACTCTAGTTTTTCTCCTTCTACTTCATTGACAACCTTTCATTTACTTGATTTTTGACTCCCTTTCCAACATTCTACAAAAAGCAGGCCTGAAATTCTGTCCCTCACTCTCACAAGTCTAAACTTATTCCTTTATTTAAAAAATAACCTTTTTCCTCTCCTTCACTGGGAAGATTGAGGCCCTCTGCAAACTCCCTCATCTCCTCACATACTTTAGAATTTTTTTTTCAAAGTCTTCTGCTTTCATCTCCATTCTCAAGGGTTAAGGCTAGACTTCCTCATTGAGCCTCTTCAGTGAGCTATTTCCCCTGATTTCAGTTTTGTTGCTCAGCCATTTCACTTGTGTCCAACTCTTTGTTATCCTGTTAAGGGCCTTTTTTTGGCAAAGACACTGGAGTGGTTTGCATTTCCTTCTCCAGCTCATTTTGACAGATGAGGAAACTGAGGCACACAGAGTTAAATGACTTGCCCAAGGTCATACAGCCAGTAAGTTTCTGAGGCTGGATTTGAATTTAGATCTTTCTGACTCCAGGCCCAGTGCTGTATATACTATGCCACCTAACTGCCGCCTTAATCCCATTACCTCATCTCTACTTGATCATCATCATTGCATCTTATATCTTATATGCATCTCTGTATTGCATTCTTTCCCAATGCCAAAAAACTAGTATCCCCTTGCTAAAGTAGACATACAGACCAAAATAGCTGTTCTCAACTCTGATTCCATCTCTTTATTCATCTAAGAGCTAATTTTATATTCTTCTCCACTACCAAACTAATAGAAAGATTACTTCATTGGCTTTACTTACTTATCACATACTGGATCCTCAGTCCCTTGTAATCTGCCTCCTATCACCATCATGGTAGTGAAATTACTCTTTCCAAGGTCACATACAATCTCTTATTTGCCAAATAAGGCATTTCTATAGCAGTAGCCAGTCTTGCCCATCTTTTCTCAGATATCCTTTCTTCCTTTTGATTACAATATGTAAATTCTTTCTGCTTTTCTGTCTTTCTCTCTGATTACTCTTTCTTGCTCTCCTGCACTAGTTCATCCTTCTATCTGCTAAGTATAATCATCTACTATCAAGGCTCTATCCTTCACTTTATTCTTATCTCTCAATAAATGCCTTTTCTCCCTTAGAGATTGTATCCATTACAATGGTTTTAAGCATGACCTCTATGTAGATACCTTTCAAATTTCTCACCTGAAACAACTCCCACATTCCAGCTGTTTACAAGACATTAAATGTATATTATGGCAAAGTTTTTGGCAAAGATTCTCATGCCATCTTTATATAAAAAGGATAGGATTGGATTAGGAAAAGGTTTAGTTATCAGAGGAAAAAGTAGTTATTAAGGAGTCAATAACATCTTGCATGAAAATCTTTATTAGAAGAAACCAGGAATATGTTCTTGACCCTTTGATATTCAAAATTTTCCCACGTGATTTACATGAAGCCATAGAAAGTCCATTGTCATATTTAAAAATCACAGGAAGCTAGCAAATTGGCTGACAAAGTCAGGATCCAAATATACTTCAATAAAACTAGAGTGATAGGTCACATCTGAGAAGATGAAATTTAATAGGCACAAATATAAAGCTCCATAGTTTGGATTTTAAAAAATCAGCTTCCTAAGAATAAGACAGGAGATACAATGGCTACATCACAGTCCACGTGAAAAAGATTTGGCGTCTGAGTGAACTGAAAGCTGAAAGTTAGTTGCTATATGACATGACAGATGAAAGCTGAAGACTACCCCAGGCCACTTTAAGAGAGGTGTGGTAGACAGAATGACAGAGATCATACTCCTGCTATATGCTACTCTCATCATACCATTTCAGGAGTGTTGAGTTCAGTTCGGAAAACCCTATTTTAAGTAGCAGAGTGACAAGTGTGAACATGCTCAGGAGAGGATAGGCAAGGATAGGCAAGGTTGTGAGCACAATAGAAGATCATGGCATATGAAGAAACCGGATTTTCAGCCCAGAGAAGAAAAGAATTAGGAAAAAATGATTGTTATCTTCAAATATTTGAAAAAAACTATGGAAGAGGTTTTCTTGTAGAAGAGGATTGCAATTAGTAAGTGAAAAAGGCAAATTTTTTTTAGGTTCTTTTTTTTTATTATTATTTTTAGATTGCAACAAACAGTTCTACATAATTTTGGGTTCCAGATTTTCTTCCCTCTTTCCCCACCTCCCTCCCCAAGAAGGCATGGAGTCCCATATAACTTCCAGGTATAACCAGGCATTGAATTAAT
>CM053622.1:170715686-170754389 GCA_028646595.1 Phalanger gymnotis | reverse complement strand
CTTCCTTCCTCCCTCCCTCCCTTCCTTCCTTCTTCCTTCCTTCCTTCCCTTTTCATCTGTAGCATGTGTTCTGAAGAACTTATACTGATTATCATTTACCCCCAATGAGCTGTATCCCCATTTAAATCCTTAAATCCTCCAAGATTTAAGGATTTTCCTAAGGAGTTGGGGTTGGGGGAAATATATTTTCAAGTACTCTAGCTCACAAGCCCCTTGGTGTGCTTCCTTTCATGATTATCAGCTCAGAATCATCTAGCCAGACCAAAGCAAAGTCTAGGAAGTGGCCGTTGTTGTTGTTGTTGTTGTTGTAGCGTTTGTCTTTCATTTTCAAAGAGGACCGTGACATCAGGAAAATGATGACATGACTTGCAACTGACTTTGATTTGAGTGAGGGAGCGCTGTGCAAGGTCACCACCCTCACTTTCTCCTCCTACGAAGTGGCGTTTGCTATGGTACAGTAAAGATGGAGGATAAAAAGCATTCCTCTCTTGAAAAGATTATAATACACTGTCCCACAAGTCCATGAAGAATCCAGGGGAATGTGGACTCAAGCTTAGAGAGCATAACTGACAAAAAGATAACTCTTACCTCTTGGTTGCTAGAAGTCATTTTCTCCTCATTCATGGCATGATCTTCACTCACTGCTAGCTAGAACCTTAATCTCTGCTAGATGCTTGAATAACTTGAGTTCTGAACTGGTCTTCTCTTTTATAGAGTACACACCAGGAATAGCTAATTTTTTTTGGCTTACCCAAACACTCTTCCTATCAACTACTTTCCTGTTCATCCAGCTCATTCTAGGACATGTGTGTATGACTACACACATATATGTATTCATGTATATGCTTACATATATGTATAAGGGCAGCTAGATGGTACAGTGGGTACAGCACCGAGCCTGGAGTCAGGAAGACTGATCTTCATGAGTTCAAATGTGGCCTCAGGCACTTACTAGCTATGTGACCCTGGGTCAGGTCACTTAATCTTGTTTGCCTCAGTTTACTCATCTATAAAATGACCTGGAGAAGGAAATGGCAAGCCATTACAGTGTCTTTGCCAAGAAAACCCTAAATAAGGTCATGGAGAGTCAGACATGACGGAAAATGAGTAACAACATTTACGTGTATACACACATTTATTGATTTAATTGATTGAGACTTATTTTCACATTATTAATGTATCAGGGTATATTATCCTTAACTTTTAAATAGGTCAAGGTGACTTGATTAAATATATTTCTTCCCATTCCTCAACTCAATAAGCACATATTCATCACAAATCACTGTGATAGAGACTGGCCTTAAAATGGTGAGTCAGTCAAAGTGGATGGTAGTAAACCAGGACTTAGCATGGGAACACCAAAAGACCCATTCAATGTTCTCTCAGCTCAAGGGCAACCTTATGGCTAAAGTCTTTGATGGGCTCAGTAGTTGCTAGTGTCTTCTCTGCCCACTCCCAAACTCCTTCATATTTCTTTTATCTATACCCGTATTTGTGCATGTCTTTTTCCAAGAAAATGTAACTCTTTGAAAGCAATCTTCACATTCTCAGCACACAGTACAGTGTCTGGTATACAACAGATGCTCAATAAATACTTGCTTCAGACTTCAACACCTGGCAGAGTCATCTGGCAGCCAAAAGAGGACTATCCCATTCCGATGGTACTGATGGTTGCCAGAGTCAGTTTTCATTACTGATCAAGCTCACTGTGATTTGGTTACTGCATGTACTAAAAGAAACACTGTATTTGTAGCTTTATATGTATGTACAGCTAGATCCTAATTAATGTATATAATGAATCTCCTTAAGGAGTCCCACTATTTGAATTCACCCTGTATATTTCTATTAGTGCTAGAAACAATTACCACATTTTGCATAATTACAACTTCCAATACAGTGAATTTTAATACATGAGGCTCCTTTATGGGATTCATTATTTACATTGATCAGGATGTAACTGTACTTTTTGGGCTCAATAATAGAAAACATACCTGAAGTGAATCTCTAGCAGTATTCTCTATACGAATAATCACATTGGGAAGGTTAAAAACAGTATTTTTAGTACAACCAATAGCTATTGATACTTGGCCTAATCCAGAGGTTTTTTTTTTAATTATTTTTAAGAGGATATGTGATACAAATTATTAGACCTGGAAGAAGCCTTGGGGATTTTCTAGTCCAACTCTTTTCATTTTACAGACAAAGGACCTGAGTTTCAGAAAAGTTGAGTCACTTGGCCAATGTCATAGACTCAGATTTCATGTTTCTAAGGCCAGTGCTCTTTCTATTATGCCACATTACTTGTCTAGCCAGGGTGGGAAACCTGTGTCCTTGAGGCTACATGTGGCCTTCTAGGTCTTTGGGTGGGGCCTTTTGACTGAATCCAAGTTTTAGAGAACAAATCCTTTTATTAAGGGGATTTGTTCTGTAAAGTTTGGATTCAACCAAAGGGCCACACTTGAGGACCTAGGGGGCCACATGTGGCCTTGAGGCCTAAGGTTCCTCATTCCTGGAGAGATACTCTTGGAAAAAAGAGCCCTTGTAGCCCATTGGGTCTGGAAAACATCTTGGACACTATTTAGTCCAAAAGCTCTCATTCTGTACATTGGGTTGTCAGAGATTAAAAAAAAAGAGAGTTCTTACAGTTACTTAGCAGAAAAGCTAACCAACAGTAGAAGTCAAAGGACGTGACTTATTGGCTAGTAGTCATTCTATTATAATTCGTAATTTCTATTGTTTTAATCAGAATATAAAGTGGACTTTAGAAATTTTTTGAAGGGAACCGTTTCTGTAGAATGCCAAGTTACGGATGGGTTTGGAAAGAGTTATTTTTAAGAAAACAAATTTGCAAAATGTTTTAAAAGTACTTTTATTTTGCAGAAAATAACCCTTTCTATATTCATTAAAAGAAGTCTTATGTGAACAATAAATGAAAAAATAAAGATCATTCATCTTCTATCCTCTAACCTTCAACCCCATTTTCTGAAGTTTTTTTTTTTTTGTTTTTTTTTTGTTCTCGGCCAAGCAGAAATTAACAAGAAAAATGGCCCCATTGCTTGAAAAGCAACGAACCCTTACTTATCAGGCTTTCTGATGCCCTGAAATCCTCCCACCAAATCCCTCTTTCAACAATTAGAAGGTTCAATTATATTTTCCTGTTGGCATTAACAGGCTTAATTATGCAGTTGTCTATTTTGAACCATTGAAATACAGTACCAGAAAAGGGAGAAAGAGAGTGAGATGGAGGATGAAAAGACAGAAACTCATTACCTTTTGCAAACTGCTAATCATTGCAAATGGTGACAAAGACCAGAAGAGATTGAAGAAAATAATTATCAAGCGTGAAGAAATAAAAATACCCTAGACCATATTTAAAAAAAAAAGGCAGAGGGAGTCAAAGAAAGCCAGTTGGTAGTAAAGCAAGTAGACTGGAAAGAATAATGGGAATGAAGCACAGTGAGAGGTCTTGGCAAGTCCTGTAAAGAGAAAGGGGGAAAAGAATGGATTTTGTCATTTCTTACTGAATATATTAGATGAGGCAGTGTCAAATACAAAGTGCTCTTGGCCATTTTTCCACAAACCTCTTTGATGCTCTTCTATTTATTCAGCAAAGGTCTTTAGTTTAGCAAAGATAAGATCCTCCCCATCCCAATCCTGCCAACTCCTCCTCCTCTTTCTCTGCCAGTTAGAAAAAAAAAAAAGTCTCATCAACGTTTTAGCTTCTCCCAGCTCTTGTTTTCCAAGTGAAATCTTCAGTGCTTTGCCCTGTGTCTGGCAAATAGTAGGCTCTAAATAGATGCTTATTCCCTTCCTTTCAGTGGCCCATCCTGATTAGTCAGATGAATGAAACATTCCAGCCATTATCTTGTCAAAAAGGGGTATTGTGACAGCCTATATTTTTGATTTTAATAGTAGAACTAAACACAAAGTTTGGTGTTCACATTTCAAAGATTAATTGATATTGAGGGTAACAAAAGAGGCCAAAATGAATAATCGGGGGAATGAGAGATAGGCGAGAGAGAGAGAGAGAGAGACAGAGACAGAGAGACAGAGAGAGACAGAGAGACGGAGAGATGGAGATACAGAGAGACACAGAGATAGGCAGAGACAGAGAGAAAAATTCTTGAGGCAAATGGAAATCACGTCAAGGTAGCAGCAAGTTATTATAATCCCACTTACTGAATTCGTTATAAACCTGGGACTGTAGTCCTCTAGCTAGCTAAGGTTTTTATTGCTTTATTTGGCAGACTTTGATAAAAATTTTGACCGTAAAGAATTAGTACCTTAGTTTTTCTTTTTCCCCAATGTTAATGAAATTGGGTATTTATTTATGTTTCTGTCCGTATGCTGATAATAATTAATACTGATACAGTTTTTTACAGTTTATAAGAGGACTTTCCTTGAAGCACTCCTCTGAGGTATATGATGCAGATAGTATTATTATTCCTGAATTACAGATTAGAACACTAAGTCTCAGGGAGTTAAAGTAACCAGTCACACAGCCTGGCAGAACTAGAACTCAAATAAAGGCCTTCTGAATTCAAATTGACTCTAAGAAGCTCCATTTAGAAATGGTAAGCTCATAGTAATTTCTAGATGTTGTATATCTCTTTAGTACAGTTACTCCTTTAGATCTTAGGTTGTCAGTGATGAAAACAAAACAAAATGATTGTGAGATGATTGCTCAAGACTGTGTATGCTAAGGTGGTGGTAGAGGACAAAACATTTGTCAGGAGGTAGCTATATCGGCATTATCTCAGTACCAAGCAAGAGAGAGCTCCACTAGGAACAATCAGAGTCTGCAGAAGCCATGAGCTGTGGGTGCAGTAAGCTCCATAATCTTTGTTTTCTGAATAAATAAATAGATGAACGAGGGAAACACCATAGAAATGTAGACACCTTTTCCTATCTAGACAATGGACCTATTAGACTCAAGTGTAATGAAACCTACTTAAGGAGACTTTTTTTAGCTCATTTTTTTCTTTCCTATTTTTTTTTGGATCATATCCAAGGCAGGTTTAAGTATTGATAGGTTTGTGACCGGCCATAAAATTAACAGACCATAACATAAACATGCCATTAATTTTGTTCTTCCAAACAATCAATGTGGTATCCTGTCTCAGTTGTAATGTTGTCCAGAATGCTCACAATGCCTTTGCTGTACTTGCATTCAACAGTGATATGTGATCATAGCTTCTGTACTGGGAACTTTACATGACCCTGCTGGTATTCATTACCTTATATGAATCATCATTCACTCAGTGGAAGCAGTCTATCCTTATCTTCCTAGTGGGATCGCCATTGTAAGACTAGTACACATATTCAGGATTCCTAACAAAGATTCTTAGGAGAAAAAAAAAATAGGAACAAAACCTATCAAGCTAAACTCTGTGCTGTCCCTCCTAAAGCTCTAATTTCTAGAACTAAGCAAAAATAATTTAGTCCCTTATCCTCATGACAGACCTTCATAAAAAGAAAGAAGCATATTCCAATTCCATCTTAGCCTCCTCTTTTCCAGGATAACCATGAAATGTAATTTTTCTTTAACAAGTAACTTTTTTTCCAAGTTTCTTTAACTAGAATTTATTTAAAATGGTCACAAAAGCTCTCATCATCTTGGTTCCCCAATTCCAACCCTCTCCAAAAATGTGTTCTAATTTTCCGATGTCTCTATAGATAAAGAATATGTTACTAAGAACTGAACATGGTACTTTGCAACAGGCAATATGTTATATTGGAATTAGAGGCAGGAAACTCTGGATTTGAACACAGCCTCAGACACTTGCTAGGTGTGTGGCCACAGTCACTCCTAATGCAGGCACATTAGTCTCTCTAGACAGCTCCCCTTTTTCTTCTTCATCAGGCTCATTATCAAAGGTCAGAATATCATTTGAGAGATTTTCTCCAAGTCCTTTGTTTTCCCTTTTGAAATTGTTAGTCATGGGACCATGTGGCTCTAATTAGAAATTGAATTGTCTCCACTTAGCCTGAAGTCCATTCTGGTTTTGTGAGCATTTGCGTTTTTTAATAAACTTTTGTCTAGATATTTCTACAGGTAGAAATATACTTTATACAGAAATTATTTCCTTTAATTCTAAGCAGAGGTGTACACTATGTCTAGCTCTAGAGCTGATCATTAAATTTTCAGTGTGAATATTTATGTCTCAGAAATCAGTAATTACTGCAAATTAGAGCTCTGTTTATTGTATGGTTGATTATTTAGAATAGAGTTGTCAAAGAGAAAGGGAGAAAAGAATGGATTTTGTCATTTCTTACTGAATATGTTGGATGAGGCCTTGATCCCTTGCTGGAATGCTAACCTAACTAGATTAAAATATAATTGGGAAATACTTATCAAAATAAATTTTAAAAATTTATTCAAAAGAATATATAATGTTACATTTAAAAACTAAGTCAATGTTCTTTAGGGGTCCTTACTTAAGGATTAGGAAGGCCCCATCTGTATTTAACTTTGACAGCAATGGTCTAGATTCAAGAAAGTGTTAATAATTCAGACTAAACTTAAAAGTATAAGGGCATACTTCCATCAACCCCAACATAGTTGTTAAACATTTACCAGCACACCTCTGTACTCCTCTGTAAACACTATTTGAACTGAGTAGCAGCAACATAGAAGACTCAGGGAATGAAGTCACCATCAAACTGCAGGTATCATCGTCATCATCAT
The DNA here is from genome assembly GCA_028646595.1 of Phalanger gymnotis. Lineage (NCBI taxonomy): Eukaryota > Metazoa > Chordata > Mammalia > Diprotodontia > Phalangeridae > Phalanger > Phalanger gymnotis. Next base: position 170,747,701 of record CM053622.1, on the reverse strand, counting down.
TATGGATTAATGATGATGATTATGATAAGCATTTATGTAGCACTTTATGTTTTGTGAAGTGTTTTACATCCATTATTTCATTTGAGTGTCATAACACCCTTGTTTCTAAGTTAAATAAATTAACATACTGAAAAATAGAAGGTGTCTGACTAAAGCAGAGTCCTTCCTAAAATGATGCTAATCATGGCCCAGCCTTTGGAGAGCTCCCCAGTAGATAGGTTATGAAGCCTGAAGTCAGGATGTTCAGTAAGTGTCTAAGCTTACTAGCTTTGTGACCCTTGAGAAGTCACTTAACCCTGCTTGCCTCAGTTTCCTCATCTGTAAAAGTAGCTGGAGAAGGAAATGGCAACACCACTCCAGTATCTTGCAAAGAAAACCTCAAATGAGGTCGCAGAGAGTCAGACATGACTGAAAACAAAACAACAACAACAACAACCAATGACAATACTGGACATTTACTAGGTGGTGAGATGGGGAAGATGGAGGAGGAAAGAAGGTGGTAGCTATCTGCTGGTATCTAAAGATACTCTCTTAATTTACATATAGGGTTGAAAAATTCTAGAGCTTTCAATTATCACAGAAATTAGTCCAATCCTTCTCCTTCTACAGATAAGAAAACAACAGCTTCAAATAAGGCAGTCTGTAAAAGAAAGTAATTTGCCCAAGGCCACACAGTATTTAATGACAACTAGGAATAGCCCCTAGGGCTCCTAACTCCTTGGTCACAATTTTTTTTTCCTCTATAGAACATTGTTTTCATGTAATCTTCCCCTAAACACCCATAATGCCTACCAGATCAAAGGTTTGGGATCACCTTTTTCTTCATGCCCATGGTCTTTTTGTGACTTCTTTTCTCTTCAACATTGCCCAGACTTAATTTAAAAATCTGTGCTGGGCACTGGAGGGAATCACATAGAGTGATTTTTCCCAATCTCATTCTCTTTCAAAATGACCCATGACCTTATTCTTTTTTAGCTTGGCCCTGCATGGGGGTCATTTTTGCAATAAATTAAGCACCTGGGAGCATACTTAATCATAGGTGTAACAATGTCTGGTTCATTGACAAAATTCTTTGTCAAAGCAAAATCGTTGTCAAATTAGGCCCAAGTTAATTAAAAAGACTTACAGAATTGATGTTCTCTAGGGTTTGTCAGAGTTCATAGATCTAGAAATAGAAGAAACCTTAGAGGCCATCTAGCCCAGCCTCCCCATTTAAGATATGAAGAAACGGAGGACCAGAGACATTAAGAGACTTTCGCAAGGTTGCACAGATAGTGGAAAAACAAAGTTGTGAACTCAGGTCCTGTGACATAAATAAATCAGCATGTTTATCCCCTAGGTTGTGATATGGTTTGATGTTTTGATATGGTTATGTTTCTGTGACTTCCCTGATAATTTTAAAACAAAAAATCTATTTGGCTTGTCAATATGGTCAATCTGTGACAACTTTCTCAAGACACTATTACCAAAACAGCAGAGAAAGAAATGGACTCTGGTGATCAACTTTCACCTTTGATGGTACTGAGAACAGCCGTGTCATTGAGGAATAGGATTAAAAGGCAGATAGGTTATGAAGTGAGTTGATATTCTTCTGTGGACTGTTATTTTAATTAATATTACTTTATCCCATATTAACTACATAAAAATGTTATGAAAGAACATGTAGAAGAGAGAAACTTTATTTGAGGTTATTCAGCTTTTCTCTCTATTATCCAAAAAGCATTTTCTAAATCATGTATAAAAAGGAGGAAAAGCGAAAATTCAACATGTAATTCACTTTCAAAATACTACCAGAGACAATGAAGCACTGATCTAGCCTGTTGTTTGTCTTCTGTATAGAAGAAATGTTACCAGGACTGCTTAGTAATGAATTGTCCTGTCATGTCTTATGGCAGAATGAATGATCCCAAGTTTGTGTATTTCTTCCTTTCATTATTAAAAGAGAAAACACAAGATGATCATGCTCTGCCATAAGGCAAAGATTTGGGTCAGTAAAGCTCTTCTTGCTCTGTAGAGGCCTAGATTTAATGAGCATTGTATTCAGGAACCCTGAGACAACATGCTTCAGTTCCTCCTACTATATGTTTGGGAGCCTGTGCACAGCGCTGGTAGAACAGCTCAGAAAAAAAGGCAATATAACTCAACATTCCTTTATAATATCCTTCCAGAACGATGATAATTTTAAAACAAATAGAAATTCAGCAAGTTTGCATACCTTTATAGTATGAAATCCAATGGCAGAAGATGCCAGGCAGGACGTTTTACTCTATTGTTCTCTCAGAGCCCCTACTGCCAAATCTTGCTATACAGTCTGGAAAAAGGATTGTCTTAGGTCACCACTCATGAAAAAATATTGGTTGGTTCATTGGTTGTTGTTCTTCATTCTTGAAAAGGACCAAAATGACATCACTATGTTAGAGTCAAGTTATAGTGTGTTCAACTGTAGCTAAATAGCCCAATTTGAGACTCAAATGCTCTACTACAGGTTGGGCACAAGTAGTCCACATGAACATTTGGGGCAGACTCTCTAAATTTGCACATCTTGCATTTCTTTTGAGCTACTTCAATTCTGCTTTGCTCACAGAGCACAGCATCTTCTCTTAGGAGGGGCATGCCATGATAAGGAGTCCTGTGCCAGTGTCTCCCATGTCATACAATCAAATCCAAAGTTTTTCAGAGAGTGAAAAATACACACACACACACCACATGAATTCCTAGAATGATTCTAAATAGAAAAAAAATCACTTTTTCATCCTTTTCCCGTATTTCAAAAAAATATTAAGATGACAAATGAAAAAGACAACTGGGAAAGGACAATAAACTGAATTAAATCCTATTATATTACCAAGTGGACATGTAGAAAAGAGTGAGTGTCCAAAGGGGAGTTTAGTAATTGTAGGCTGAAGTTAACCTAAGAAAGTTAATGCCATGGAATTGTGTCTCTCTAGTTCGATGAAGGTCAATATATCATCTGCACATCTGCTTCTCGTTGGCATAGAGAATTTCACTTAAGAGCCAACTAGTAATCATAAAAAGGTTGATACTTTACAAGGGTGTGCTTGGTTTTTTTTTTCAAGTTTTTGATTTAGCACCAGTGAAAGAAAGAGGCTGCTCTCTTAGCAAGTCTTAAGACTGATTTCTTCAAGTTCATCCTCACCAGTCTCATTCGACATCTCCAAACACAATCAATATAGTCACACCACAGGTAATTACTCATTAGAAGGACTCCATCCACCGTGAGGGTTCTGTGTATCAATTTATCATTTCATTTCCATGCATGTCAGGATGGTACATCTACCTTTCTGAGTTGCCATTTGTGCAGACCAGGTTAATACTAATTTAATTTCACTCTAACGGGCATCTAAATGAAATGCCTCCATGAAAACTAGGACCTGGACAGACCTTTGACGAAATTCAATCCAAAAGTTGTTGCCTCAGCAACAGAACTTTAGTTTTGATGGATTGTTAGTCTCTTTGGTTTCTTCACATTTAACTGACAGAGAAACTACATTTAACTAACGACACCTGAGGCAATGGCTAGTGGCATTCTACCTGTTAGTTCTTATGGCTTTAGGTTTCTAAAAATTATCTTGCTGACATGGAGGAACAAGACATGGACAAGGGAAGCACCTACTCACCAGAATGCTGCTTTGTAATTAGTTTAGATCAGGCTGTCATATGGTCAAGGTTTTTTGTTTTAAGGTTTTTACGATGAAAGGCTATACTGACCCCTAGGTTTGGGAATCACCTTTGCGAATCTAATTCCACCTTTTGCCCAGGGGTGGGGTAATTGCAGCCTTGAGGCCTTTGACTAAATCAGAGGGCCACACTTGAGGACCTTTAGAGCCACATGTGGCTTCGAGGTACCCCAGCCCTGACTTTTGGATATGGTATTTGGGGAAGCTGCGTAATGCAGTGGCATAGCTGGCTTTATAATTGGAAGACGTGCTCTAATTCCACTTCTGACATTTTCCAGCTGTGTCACCCTAGACTAGTCATTTTCAGTGACCTAGGCAATTCTCTAAGATGATAGATTTTAGAGCAATTGACAATTTGTTGTGGTAGAGGAGGTTTTCTCCCTGGAAACTGCCTATATTGGTAAAAATCACAGTTGTAGTTTAAAAAAACAAATCAGTTGAAACCCAAATAATGTCATAGGTTCATGGCACTAAAGATGGAAGATTCACTAGAGTTCATCTAATTCACTTCCTTAGTTGTATGTATGATGAATTCGAGGCACTAGCGAGGTAGAGTCACTTGTGCAATGTCACCCTGGCAGAAAGTAGCAGAGATTTGGTATGAACTCACATCTTTTGATAGAAAATCTAGCATACTTTGCACTGAACCACGATGCCTTCCATGGGTGTACTAATAAACACTTAACAACTGGATTTCTACAAACAAAATAAAATGTACATATGGTATACTAGGTGCCACTGGGGATAGAGGGTAAAGTGCAGAATCAGGAAGACAAGTTCAAATCTGGCCTAAAACACTCACTAGCTATATGAGCCTGGGCAATTCATTTAAACCTGCTTCCCTCAGTTTCCTCATCTGTAAAATGAGCTGGAGAGGAAGAAAGAATCACCTCAGTACCTTGGCCAAGAAAACTCCAAATCAAGTCACAGAGAGCCAGACATGATTGAAACAACTGAACAACAATAACATATGATACACTTTTAATTTTATTCTACATTATTCACACTTCTCTCTTCAGTTTCTTAAATCTAGGCAATCGACTAAACAATAAATCAAGCCCTAATTTATAATGTTTTCAGGTTTCTGAGGTATAAATGTTCTCAGTGAAAATTTGATAATTAACTCTTGTGGGTTGGTTTGAACTGGCTCCAGTATAGTCCTGGTGCCTCCTAACTGCCTTCTCTCTGATGACAAGATGATAAAAGCAAAGGGCCAGGAACACATCTCTGAGGAAAAAGCATTATCTTTCAGTGTATGCTTGATCAGTCAGTCTTCAAGCATTTATCAAGGACTGTCTGTGTCACTATCAAATACAATGAATGAAACAATCTGCATTTACAAAGACCTTACAATTTAATGTGGATAAAATGTGTACATGTATAAGTTTATATAGAATGAATATAAATAACTACAAAGTAACTAAATGTAAGGTAGTTTGAAGGGGATGTAATTAGAAATTGAAGAGATCTGGAAAGCTTCATGTAAAAAGTGGTGTTTAAGCTGTATCTAAAATGAAGAGAGGGATTCTAAAACATGGAGGTGAGGAGGGACTGTTTCAGGCATCAAAGACAGAAAGTGTGCAAAGGTACAAATATGGGATATGGGATTTATATGTGAAGGAACAGAGAGAACACAAGTTTGCTTGGATCTTAACATATGGAAAGGAGGGTAATGAAAATATAAGTACAGGACCTACAGGAGCATATTGTGAAAAACTTTAAACACTGACTAGAGAAGCTTATATTTAATTCTAGGGGCATTAGGAAGCCACTGGCCTTTATTGAGGAGAGGAATGACATTGATATGTCTGCATGTATAGAAAATCACTTTGGTAACAATGTGGAGAAAGGAAGGGAAGAAAGAAAGAATGAAGGAAGAAAGGAAGGATGGAAGAAGAGAAAGAAAGAAGGAAAAAAGAAAGAAAAAAGGAAAGGAGGGAAGGAAGGAAGGAAAAAGAGAAAGAAGGAAAGGAAGGATGAAGGCATTCTTTAAGTGCTTACTATATGATGGGCACTATACTAAGCACTTTGTCTTTACAATTAACCTGGGAATTATGTGCCATTATTATTACTATTTTAAAGTTGAGAAAACTGAGGCGAATAGAGTGACTTGCCCAGGGGTGTGCAGCTAGTAAGTATCTGAAGTTAGATTTGAACTCAGGTCTTCCCTGACCCTAGGTCCAGTACTCTATCTACCGTGCAGACTAGTTGCCTAAGAATAGATTAAGGCAGAGATAGACTTGTAACAGGAAGACCCATTAGGAAGCTTTTGCCCAATAGTTGAAGGGCCTGAACCAAGTGGTGATTATGTGAATAGAAAAAAGGGGTTGGATGTAAGAATTATTGTGGAATTATTAAACAGCCAGATTTGGCAACTGATTGGATATGCTGGGTGAGAGAATGAGGAGCAGAAGATGACATAAAATAGTAGCGTCTTCAGTAATAATGGAGATATTTTGAAGAGTAGAGGGCTTTGGGGGAAAGTGAATGAATTTGGTTTTGGACATTTGGACTTGGAGATATCTCTGGGACAACCAGTTTGAAATGTCTAACATGTTACTGAAGGCCTAGACCAAAAGTTCTGGGGAAACACTGAGGCTGGACATCCTTCGGCTCATAACCTATATTCAAATTTCCTTGACTTCTCTGATCTTCCTAGATCTTTGACTTTTGCTCAGTTGTTAGACAAACACATGTTTCCTTTCTTCATCCCCATCCTTACATCACTCCATTCTTATACTCAGAGATATGAAGGTACCACCTATCATTCAATAGTCTCTTAGAAGATCCCTATTTTCTGATTGTGATTTTGTTTCCTAGGCATAATAATATTTTACCATCCTTTTTGTAAGACAATTATGCTGCGTGCCTCACTTCACTCCCAATACCTGTAGTTCCATGCGGGTCAAATTGCTTTCCAGTACTGTTGTTAGTTTTGTGCTGATTCAGTCTGTTCCTTTTCTATAGGCCCCACTTGTGAACTACAGAATTCTTTTGAAAAAAAGGTGGCCAAGGTTAGAAATGTGGTCAATGAGGAGAAATCATGTGGCTTTCATGAAGAGTTGTTGATGGAGTTGGCCTCCTTAGTGATAGGATGGGGAAACTGTAAACAATACTCCCAAATGTTTAAGCCAAAAGTAAGAACAACACAGACTTTAAATTTCCTTGCTGTAGATCACAGTTTACAACAAGACACAATTTACCACGTACTACCTTCCAGACAAAGAGTTACAAGACTCTTATGGCCTCATCATTTTAAAGAAATGTCCTGATGAAGAATTATAGGGCACAATACATTTGGAAGTCAGCCTCTCACAATTAAAGCCATGATAGGTCAGACTCAGCTGAAATTGTGCACAGAAAAAACATCAGGGGTAAGCAGCCTTGGGATTTACTCTGCTTACAGAACATACCAATCTCACTATAACCAACAGAGCTACACAACTATAGAAAATTAGACAGGCCAAGCTCTAACCTTGAAGAGTTTAGGTGTCTGGCTGGGAAAATACCCCATAGTCAGCTGGATGCCTAAACTCTTCAAGGTTAGAGCTTGGCCTGCCTAATTTAAATTTGCATTATATCTGGAAATCTATTTCCTCTTCTTTAAATGAGTACATCTCTCATTTTAGCCTGTGACACTGCCTTTGTCCTACAACATCACATTTATAAAAATAAGGCCAATGTTTAATATCCCCCGCATGAAATTATTCTAGTTGTTTTGGAAACACATTGTTCTACTGAGAGCAACAAAGTCGATTGCTCTATGTGTTGAGAATCATTATTAGGAATGATGATAGCTAGCATTTATATTGAGCTTTAAGCTTTACAATGCAATTTATACATATCTCATTTGAAGTTTGCGTCAAGCCTTCTGAAGTGGATGCTATTATAATCCATCTCCATCCTGCCAATGAAGAAACTGAGGCTGAGAAAGGTTATGTGATTTGCCTCATGTCACACAGCTAAGCATCTGAGGTGGGTCTTGCTGACTCTAAATCTAGCACTGCATTACTAACCACTAGAAAACTACAAAAAGGCCCTACAGGGGATCCCATTGGAACCATACTTTTCTTTCCTTTTAGTTAGTAAGGACAAACAGCTCAGACAGTGGTGGCTCTGATGCCTTGTGGTTTAGCAGGAGGGACAAAGTTCTTTCTGTTGTCTGCTAGGGCTGGTTTTCTGTCTATGGGAGACTTGCAAAGATGGTCTTCCCTATCCCCCAGGTTGAAGGGAAAAAATTGTGAAGCTAGGATGACTTATCAGGTTGCTGTTGAAATCATCAGGGCAAGCAAAGTGGTACAGTGGATAGAGTGTCAGGACTGGAATCAGAAAGACTCATCTTCATGACTTCAAATGTGGTCTCAGACACTAGCTGAGTGACCTTGAGGAAGTCACAAAAGACTTTTTGCCTCAGTTTCCTCATCTGTAAAATGAGCTGGAAAAGGAAATGGCAAAATGCTCCAGTATCTGCCAAGAAGAGCCCAAGTGGTGACATAACTAAATAACAATATACTTTTCCAGGAGATGATCTAGATAGAAAAAAAAGATCACAAGATCTAAGATTTAGAGCAGGATAGATTAGAGATAATCAGATGCAACCCTCTCGTTTTATAGATTATGAAACTGAAGCACAGAGAAAAGTTGCCAAAGATCACCCAGATGATACAAATGGGATTTGAATCCAATTCTTTTTGGCTATAAGTACCCTATGTAATACAAGATGAATATCTTCTTTAAATGTAACTAGACCGATCTTGACCTAAGAGACTCGTGATCCAACACCAGGACTATTCTGGAAGCTTTTGAAGCTCTGTGAGTTTGAGAAGCCTGCATTACCTTTGTACCAAAAGAAAGGAGGAGAATAGGAAATTTGTACAGGAACAATACCAATAACTCATATTTATATAGTCCTTTACACTTGGCAATTTTTTTCATCCCATGGCAATCATGTGAGAAAGGTAACAAAAATGTTTAGAAAATTGCTTTTCTTACAATCATTCTGTATTATTATGTCATTTTACAGGTAAGAAAATGGAGACTGAGAGACTTGAGCAAGTTAAATGGCTTGGTGCCAGACACTTATCAAAGGGCAACTCTGGGATTAGAAGCTAGGTCCCCAACTCCAGGATGCACTTTGCATCAATAAATGCACAAGCTACATGCCATGCTCTGGGTATACAAAGATGAAAATGAAACAGTGCTTGCCCTCAGGGAACTTACTTTCTATGGAAAAGAGTTTGCATTTTACTGCATGTGCCTCAATTCCTTCTCTTCCTAATAATAGGTATCTAGGGTAAAAGAGAGATAAGGCATTGCTTTAGAATTTGAAACAACCTGGAATTATATGGGCTTGACTTTCTGAACCTATGCATTTAACACTTAAAGAAATTTCCTGTTGATAACCTGCTCTTACTCTAGACAAAAGTAGCACTGAGACTCTGATAGGAAAAAAAAAAGGTTTTAGGTATTATCTCAATTTTGCAAAACACCATTTGGAAGAATAAAGAACCAAATCCTGACATTATACCCCACCCAAAGTGCAGATAGGGCTTAAAAGTGAAGGGGAGATGATGCTGGGTGATGGCTTCCTTGATTTGGCCAAACCCAGGGTGAAGGAAGAATTACATGAGGAATTTTGACAAACTCAGGATGCTGCCAGATTTAACCATCCCATCTCTTGATTTATTCTAATTTACATCTGGAAGCTGTGACCCTGTGAGTCTGTCATCCTTCACGGTGCTGTTGTATGAAATTAAACTGGGGTAAATCTCGGAGAGAAGAGTTCTTAATACCCTGGCATTACCTGCGCATTGCTAAACAATAATTCTGAAAATAACCTCCCCAAGATTTCTAGAGCCACGCAGGCACATTCAAATAAATTACAGGGCGCAGTTGAAGTTTACAGGGCTTATGTGCTATTCACGACTTAGGTGGGGAGACAAACCTTGATATCAAACCCATTATTTTTCTTCCAGCATAAGGATAATATTATTCACATACTTTACATAAAGCCCTGACCTCAAAACTGCAAGAAAGGACAAAAGGAATGGAACCACTAACTTTCTTTGTGTTTGTAAATAATATGCTAGCCATCTATCCACATCAATACACATCAGTCTTTACTGGAACAACACGTTTCCACCACTTGGAAATAATTGGAAATGATTTCTTGGTAGGAAAACAATGTGGTTAAGTGTATTTGGCCCAGGATGCTGGAATCATAGCCCTAGCTCTGCTATGACCTGGTGTTATATCAAGTGAAGTCAAGTCAGCAAGCATTTATTAAGTGCCTACTGTGTGCCAGGAACTGAGCTAAGCCTTATTTCTTGCAACCTAAATTTCTCCTTTATAGAGGGTAGGTGACATTTGCTAGAATGGCTGAGCAAATTGTGATATATTGTTGTGAGGAAGTAGTATTGTGCTATAAGAAATGATGAGCAGGTTGGTTTCAGAAAATCTGGGAAGCCGTATATGAACTGATGCAAAGTAAAGTGAGCAGAACGAGAAGAACATTGTACATGGTAACAGCAACATTGTAATGATGATCAACTGTGAAAAACTTAGTTACTCTGATAGATACAATAATCCATGACAATTTCAAAAAACCCATAATGAAAAATGTTATCCATCTCTAGAGAGAGAACTGATGAACTCTGAGAGCAGATTAAACTATAGTTTTTTTAAACCTTATCTGTTTCTTGCTTTCTATTTTTTAACATGGCTAATATAGAAATATATTTTCCATGACCTCACATGTATGATCAATATCATATTATTTGACCACCCAATAGGTGGGGTAGGGCCAGGCAAGAGGGAGAGAATTTAGAAGTCAAAATTTTTAAAATTGTCAAAAATAAAGCATATTTGCTTTTCTTTATATGTGATAATATATTATGTCCACTTACGGTGATAGGCACCCCAAACACACCTCTAAGTGAAGTTAGGAAGGAGATATAAAAGAATGAGGATGAGAGAATAGCAATTTCACCAGCTCACAACTATCTACAGACAACTTTTCAGGTACTGAAGCTGCTTTTTTGAGAGTATTTAAAGTTGTGAGGAGACCAAAGTCCTAGAGTATAGGGACTGCCCATGTTGAGGAGCAGGCTGGTGGATTGAGGCAGAAATGTAGCTGCCATGCAGGCATACTCCTGCCCCCAAAGGCAGAATAGTAACTGCTTGAGGGTCCTTCTCAAGACATCACTTTATTTCCAGGCTTCTAGTTATGTACATTTTTTTATATGGTGGGCTAATAATATCTGTTACCTACCCATCTCGCAGGAACATAGTAAAAATTAATGGGATGAATTCTGTAAAGCACTCTGAGTCCCCTGGAGAGACACTACATAAATATATTATGATTGTATGCATTATTCCAACAGTCTGATATACAACGGTGAAGAAGCAGACTAAAGTATTTTTCATTTATCTAGCAAACTCTCTGTCGATTCTGTAGAATTCCAGTCCTCCATTTCTTTGGCTTTTGAGCACAGTTGTTTTTGAAATAAGAGCTTTATTGTTTGTTACCTTACACCTTAGTAATTTGTGTTATATTTTGTTTAGCTATTCCACACCAAAATTGTGTAATTCTGTAATTTCCTGTCATTTTACCCATGCATCTGTCTCCTTCTCTGTCTTTAACCCTGTGTCCCTATTCTTTCTCTCTCTCCTTAAGAAGGGTAAGAAAGTTTCCAGAAATGACATCTCACCAACCAATTATTTGGATGTAAAATACTTCTGTCATGTTTAAATGATAGTACTCATTTAGAAACTTCTTTAGAGAAAAACGAATATATTTCTCTATAGTATGGCATTCTAAGACTAGGAAATTTTTTAAAGCAGCGCCCAATTACTAACTTTATTGAAACAACAACATGAAAAAGATTTTTATCAGATGAACAGACTGCAGACTCTAGAGGGAGGGGGTGTCATTTTCATTGATGTGTGTACTTAATCCCCCATTCTTTCTAACAGCAGTTGCACATAGAGAGAACATGTTTCTGCCTATCAGTGTTAAGCTGCATGGTTTAAAGGGAAAGACAAGTTTCCCTGGCAGAATGGGGCATGTGTTTTTCCCCCTTTGGAGCAGCACTGAATTATTTAGTACTAGATTTGTCAGAGAACAGCTCATCTACACTAAGGGGACAGAGTCTTTACTGCTGCTGAAATAGAATATTGTGCAAGGAATTTGTTGGTAAAAAAAAAATACCCAAGCAAGTAAAGCAGAAGGCACAGTTGGTTTTCCAAATATATATACACGATACTCACATTTATCATCATTCAAGGGCTTTGTGGAGAATTTTCAAGCATGTTTTGCCTTTAAAAAACTGTCTTTATGTTCTATGTACATCTGTTTCCTGATTCTCTCCATCTCTCCTTCTCTCACTGTGCTTCTATGTCGGTTTCTCTACGAGCTGACCTTTTTCCCTCTATCCTTTACTACTTGCAGATGGGCTAGATATCATTGGAAGAAATGGCCACAGATTGCTTCTGTCTATTTTTTTTTATTACTTCAGCCAGATATTGTCCTTTGCTACTTCTGCTGGCATAGTATTTTTTTTCTCATTTCAAGATGTTAGTATTAATCCTTTCTTCATATTTTATCTTTCCTAAATATTTTTTCTCCTATTCTTTTTGTAACCATCATGGCACCAACTTATTTTGTTTTTAATGCTTAATATGTCAATATATACATCTATATAAATTAACATAAAATATAAATTCCATAAATTAAAAATATATAATTGCATTTGTGACAGTTAAAGATGTAGTCAGTTAATAGCTTCTGGTTTTGACCTTGGGCAAATCTCTTTACTTTTCTAATCCTTATTTTCTTCATCTTCAAAATGGAAAAACAATATTATATTATTTACCTTAAAGGGGTTTTGTGGAGATCAAATTAAATAATACATATAAAGTGCTCTGTAAATCCTAAAGTATCATATCGTATGCTTGTTATTATTATTGTAATTGCTATTATTTTCAATTACATCTATCTTCTCAACTTTTTTAATAAGATTAAAATAGAAATGATTGGAGAACAAGTCACCATTCTGTTAATAGCAGGATTCTTTTGTATTTAATGTTTTACAAACTCTTCTGCAGATGTATAGAATATCTGCTTTTTGTTATGATTAAGAGGCTGAGTTTTTTTTCCCAAGACTAACGGGGGCTTTTGCATCAAAGTTTCCTTGGAACACTTAAGTTTGCTGTTCAAATAGCTTACATGGGTTCTCATTCAAGTTTCCCTTTCATTTTTACTGGTTATGAACAGACAGTAATGCTCCAGAACTGCGCAACATAAGCAATGTAGAGGTGTATGTGAATTATTGCTCTGCATTTCAGCTATGACCACTTGTGTAATAGCTAAGTTAGTCTGATGCCCATTAATATTGTCAGAGAATTATAGGATCAAGTCAGAGAAAATCTTTGAGAAGAATTTTGAACAATGCCCTCTGTGCCATCACCAAAATATGCTTATTTAGTTTCTATTGGAATAATTCTAATGATGGAAAATTCACTACCAACAAGACATGCCAATCCACTTCGGGACAGAACTGAAAAATAAGTAAATGTTTCCTTAAATCAGACCAAAATGTGATTCTTAATAAGTCAGCTTTCTGACCTCTGGAAATAAGCAGAACAAGTATTATACCTCTACTGTATGACAGCTCTTTAGATATTTGAAGTTAGTTTTTAGGTACTTCTGAAGTATTTTCTTATTCAGGCTAAACATACCCAGTACCTCCAACCAAACTTTGCACTCCTACCCCACCTATTCTAGCTTGTCAATATCCTTCATAAAATCTTAGATTTAGAGCTGGTGGGGACCTTCTGTCTTACAGATGGAGAAACTGAGGCAGGTAAAGTTAAGTGACTTACCTAGGGTAACACAGATAATAAGTGTCTGAGATAGGATGGGAACTCTGATTTTCCTGCCAGCAAGTCCAGGGCTCTGTCTACTGTACTAACTAGTAGCTTAAATGTGGCACCTGTATTTGAATCTGCTCTACCAAATTGGGGTGGGGCGGGGTGGGGGATTGATCAGGAGAGCACTAAATAGATATAAAACAAGGCTAGTTCTAAATATCTGACTTCTATTAATGTAGCCTAAAATTGACCTTTTTTTGTCTTTGGCGTACCATGCTATCTCTTTGGGCTTTTGGCCTCTGTCTCACTAGAGAAATTACCCTTCTGGGTCTGAAAACACTTTATTTTTACCCCATGGTCTCTACTGTATCTCTTTCCAACTGGTTTACCAAAAGCAGAATTCCCTGAGCCAGATTGTAGCAAGTATTTCTGTTCTTTACAGTTGTCATCTGCTTCACCATAGTTTTTGGGAGTTGTACGTATGTGAGTTTTGGGAATGGGGGACACCAGGATTTGTGGCTCTAATGCCACTAGACCAGCCCTCCATAGCAGGCTCTTTGAACTTCCTCCCTTCATAATGTTTCCCTTCCATACTAATAGTGTCTTTGATTCCTATTCCTCCTTCCTGTAATGGAATGGCAGAATGAGTATAGAACCAATTAATTCTAAGTCCTTGTGCCAGCACTCAGTAACTGGCTCCAACTTTGGATCACACAATAATAGCTTTAGAGTTAAAGGTACCTTAAGAAGCTATTCAGTCCAACCCCTCATTTTACAGATGAGGCAACTGAGGTACATAGAACTGAAGTGATTAAGTCTTCCTGACTCCATATCCAGAACCCCTATCTGGCATATCCCATTGCCTTTTTCAAAGCTCTCAGAATATGACAGGTGTCTCATATACACTCTTCTCAGGGGAGTGATCTACCAGAACCCAGGTATATAATTAAAATAGATATCTTAAACACTAACAAAACATTCTCCTTCCCCATAAGGGAAGGTACCATACTGTGTAATTCTCATCATAGAGAGATAAACCTGATGTGTGAACTAATTGAAAAAATAATTTCTGAAGCAGATTCCATCACAGCCAAGTTGTTTCCTACCACCCCCACCCATCCAGAACTCTGAATTCTGAAACTCCCTTTTATGCCTTCCAAATACTCTCTCTTCCAGTTGACATTTTATTGGGGAATCCTCAAGAAATATATTCAACTACTCTCTATTCTTTGCCCCTTGCCTAGAAGGACATACCTTTTTTTGCTATTTATGCTGAAGATCTGCATGTAGCAGAATCTTTGAGACATAAAATTATGGATAACTGATTCAGAAAGATTACTTCAGGTTTTGAAGAGAAAGAAGTTGAGAGAAGAACTGGGAACCAAGGGCTGAGGCTACATCTGAAAATGGTGGCTTCAGGAAGGGAAATATTCAGAATGCAATCTAAGTAAGTAGTAAGACAGGAAGAGGCAAAGAGAGATAAAGGAGATCAGGAAGAGAACTTATCTTGTGGAAGTGTATGCCCTCAGTCAGGTTTGGGTCTGATTTCTGGATCTGTAATAGGAAAAAAAAATTAGTTTGGGGCACATGTTCCTACCCAAACTGAAATTCCCAGGACAAATTCTTTTGAAGTCTTGACAGGTTTAATATGACAAGAAACAATAATTTTTCCTGATTTAATCACCAAATCCACTATTATCCTTGCCTCCCTCCCCTTTGTTCACTTGTACCCTGAAATATGTTAGGATGACTCAAATCTTGGTAGGAATTTGGAACAAAGGGTCCATGCGTAAGAATTTTAGTCTTTGATTTTTCATGCTTCCCGTTCATTGATATGGGAGACAAAAGAATCTTGTGGATTTGAAAAAAAAAATGGATCCTGAGACCCAGACACCATTTTATGTTGTGTTGAAAGGACATCCCCAGGGGACAGAGTCAAGGTGGTGGCCGGAAAACAGGGACTCACCTAAGGTCTCCCCCGAATCCCTCCAAACACCAGTAAAAATGGCTCTAAACAAATTCTAGAGCTGCAGAACCCAAAAAATAGCAGAAGGCAGCAGGTCTCCAGCCCAGGAGAGCCTAGGTGGTCACTGGGAAGGGTCTATCACACCGTGCTAGGATCAGAGTGAAGCCCAGTGGGAGCTGAGCCAGGACAGACTAGATGGGGAGTCGGGAAGGTGGAGCAGGCCTCAGGGCCATGAAAAACTGAGTTGTGGAAGTTGCCAGACTTCTCAACCCACAAACGCCAAAGACCACGTAGCAGGTCAGTGGGGAAACTGCTGAATCAGTGTGCAATTAAGCTAAGTTAGGTTTGGATTCACACCTGCAATATGACACACTCCCAATGTAATAATGCTTTTATTAAAAGACAGAGGGAATATTACATTGGATTTACAACAACAATAACATTTCCTAATAACACAGCTAATCACAGCAAAAGCAACAAAGACACAGAAAACAATACATTAATACATCTCCAATTCAGGGAGCACCAGCACCTGATCCTTCAAAGCTGGGAAATCCCAGGGTACAGCTTGATCAGGGAATGGGAAAGTCCCAGAAAGAGTGTCCTCTCCATGAGTGACATTTTCATGCAACTTACCCATGTGGAGACTTAAATAGGGCCTTGAACAAAGAAAATTTACTGCCAATTACTCTGGATGTTCCCATTGAGAGGGGAGCCAACCCTTACAATGGGGTCTCATGAGATATCATTCTTGGAAGCTGGCTAGGCTCCCAGAACAGCAGTTTCCCTAAATGTTTAACCTCAAGAATGTTTACTATCCTTTGTTCAAGACTCATCATGTCTCCAAATGGGAGAGTCTGAAGGTTGGTCGTTCTTTGCATAACTCCAAGTATGAGAGTCTGGAGGTTTACGCAGAGGATATCCAAGGCTATATATATAATATATGGCTGTAATGATTTATCATTTCATCGGGTTAGAGAGCAGTCTGGCCCCAGCCCTGGGGGTGGTGGAGTGGCAGTGGCAGCAGCAGCAGCAGGAACCTCCAGCAGCTGCTTCCAGATCTCCAGTGTTGGCTGCTTCTGGAATCCCTGGCACACACAGTGGGAGGAATCAAGTGGTGGATCAGAGCAGGAGTGCAAGGAGTGCTTTGCTGTCACAGAGGCAGCTTTTCCCTGCCTGGTCTGGGTGACCCTGGTCCTGGTTGGCGGTTCTTGGGGGAGGAGGAGCACTGCTGTGACTGAGCTTGCTGTGTAGAAGTAGCTCTGAAAACAGCGGCACAGCCCCTCAAGCTTGGGACAAAGTACCCTCTACTCTACAAGCAGTCACAGCCTGGCAAAAAGCTCAAAGGTCAATGAGTTGGCTGGGAGTGCAGTGCAAACGACCAGACAGTGCAAAAGAATTCAGACTCAGACTCAGACTATAGAATCCTTTTTTGGTGACAAAGAAGATGAAAACATACAGCCAGAAGAAGTCCACAAAGTCATCAAGCCCACATCAAAAGCCTGCAAGAAAAATATGAATTGGTCTCACTCAGGCCATGGAAGAGCTCAAAAAGGATTTGGAAAAGTAAGTAAGAGAGGGAGAGGAAAAATTGGAAAGAGAAATGAAAGTGGTTCAAGAAAATAATGAACAACAAGTCAATGACTTTCTAAAAGAGACCCCAAAAATACTGAAGAAAATAACACCTTAAAAAATAGACTAACTCAAATGGCAAAAGAGCTCCAAAAAGCAATTGAGGAGAAGAATGCCTTGGAAGGCAGAGTTAGCCAAATAGAAAAGGAGGTCAAAAGGCCACTGAAGAAAATACCACCTTAAAAATTAGATTAGAGCAAGTGGAGGCTGGTGACTTTATGAGAAATCAAGAAATTATAAAACAGAAACAAAGGAATGAAAAAGTGGAGGACAATGTGAAATATCTCATTGGATAAACCACTGACCTGCAGAATAGATCCAGGAGAAATAATTTAAAAATTATTGGAAAGGACATCCCCTATAAAATTGATCTGAAAGGGGAGAATATTAGAAATCCAAAATCTACCAAAGTAGCAAGTACTTTCTTCTCCTAAATCAGATCATCATCAGGGCAACAATCTGTGATTCAACTGCAGACATAGTGAAATGATGATAGACACATAGAAACTATTATAGACACAATGTCCACGAGCTCTGCTTAGCGGGCTGTTTATTCTGTGTTCCAAATATTCTTGGTTCATGGAGGCATAGACTCTCCTGGAAAAGAAAGCTTCCTGCAGCTTTGTCTGAGAACTGAGAGATGTCATAATATAATAAAAGCAGCACAAGTTTGTCCTTGGTCTATTACCAGGCCCATGAATGCCTTGTCTCCATATAAGACCTGAAGTTTAAACCCGAGGGTTCCAAACTAATAAAGGGCAGCACCAATTCCTCATTTTATGGGGAAGATGGAATATAAGAACTGCAGAAATTAGAAGAAAACTCCATCACCATGTTCTGGGAGATTCATGCCTAGCAACCACTGAACATTTGGTGGAGCAATGCTTAGTAAGGACCCCAAACCCAGGAGAGCACTACACCACCAAGTCTATGCACCATCACTAGGAGACAATAGGTAGGACAACCGTCTCCTTGGGTTTCTCCAAACCGAAGATAAATGAGTTTATATGCAGGTCAAATTGAATGAAATAGATCAGAGAAAAGAACAAAAAAAATTGTTCGTTCTTCATTTTTGATGTGTACATGCACTTATATACACACATACATACTCCTGTCTCTGCTGACAGTATTACTTCTATGGATTCTCAATTTTTTACCTACCTCCTTCTATGAGCCTCTCTTTTTTTACCTCATTCTTCTCAACCTCTGCCTTACCTGATGTGAAGACTTCACTGGGTGCTTTGGCCTCTTTCTTGCTGGTATGTTATTTTTAAGATAATATTTTATTTTTTCCCAATTGCATGTAAAATAATTTTTAACATTTGTCCTTTAAAATTTTGAATTCCAAATTCTCCCTTCCTTCCTCCACTTCCCCCTCCTGGAGATTGTAAGCAAATTGTTATAAATTTTACATGTGCAATTATGCAAAAACAGTTCATATTTGTCATTTATGAAAGAAAACAGATTTCCTCCCAAAAACTTACAAAAAATAAAGTGAAAAAATAGTATACTTTGGCATGGACTCAGACTCCATCAGTTCCTTATTTGGAAATGGATAGCATTTTTCATCATGAGTCCTTTG
This sequence comes from Phalanger gymnotis, assembly GCA_028646595.1. Lineage (NCBI taxonomy): Eukaryota > Metazoa > Chordata > Mammalia > Diprotodontia > Phalangeridae > Phalanger > Phalanger gymnotis. Next base: position 170,728,953 of record CM053622.1, on the reverse strand, counting down.
TAATTGTATTTCATCATTGTTTTCTGAGAAAAGTCATTGTACAATATTGTTGTTACTGTGTACAGTGTTCTCTTGGTTCTGATTACTTCACTCTGCATCAGTTCATTGAAGTCGACAGGTTTTTTCTGAAATCATCTTGCTTGTCCTTTTTAAACTTGCTGTTATGTTATAATGGAGGCATCTAGGTAGCATGTTGGATAGAGAAGTAGACTTGGAGTCAGGGAGGTCTGGGTTCAAATCCTGCCTCAGACAATTACTAGCTATGTGACACTGGGCAGGTCACCTAACCTTTCTGTGCTTCAATTTCCACATCTATAAAAATGGGGATAATGATAGCACTCAGTTCAAAGGGTTGTTTTAAGAATTAAATGATAAATATACAAAGCACTTTGCAAACCTGAAAATGCTATACAAATGCTAATATTATTGTGGTTGGCCAGCATTGGTTTGACTATTTCAGACTAGACAAAGAAAAAGAAAGCTGGAGAATGGGAAGATAAACTTGACCAGTTTCATAATTTTGTCTAGTTTTTTTTCTGACTTACCATCAACTATGTACAGAGCCATCTTTGTTTGGTGTAGCCTCCCACACTCATAACTTAGAGAGAATATTATTCCTGACCTCTCTGCATCCCTGACTGTTTGCCAGGGTGCTGAAATAATTTTCCCCTGGTTTCTTTGGATTTCATGTTTCTTGGCTGCCTGCCTATTCTTTAATTTACTGCTTTACCTCTATGCTCAGTATCTATATCCTCCATGCTCCTGTCTGATTGCCTGGTTTGAGCTATTGTCTTGCTTTTTGCTCTGATTCAGGAGCACATACTTTCTCTGAGTCCTGATTGCCTGCCTGCTTTAGCTTACTGTATTATTTAGAACTCTAGTAGCTGTATATGCTCTGATTCTAGCCCCTTTACCTGACTCTACTTTTCAGGTTCTGACCCCAGGTGCTGCCTTATTCATAAGCTTTTAAATACTTTCGTGAGTCCATCCTATTCCCATGCATGCCCTCTACTTTCCCCACAATTAGAGCTTCCAGTATTAGTGCCCCTGGATTTTGCTCTGCTCCTGATCCTGTTTACTTACAACTGCCCATAGTACAGTGGAAAGAACAATGGATGTGGAATTAGAGGATATAGGTTCAAATCCTGGCCCTGTCACTTAGCACTTACATGACTCTGGGAAAATCATTTTTAACTTCTTTTGGTCTTGATTTCTTTTATAAAAAGAAGAGATTGGATGGCATGGTCTCTGAGATCCTTTTTCTAAATGCAGGATCCTATGTCCCTGGCACTGAAATCAGGGCATTATACTTAAGATGACCAAAATATTTTCCAAACCCCAAATCAAGACATGTGCTCAGACAAAATATATCCCTTCTGTGAAGTCTTGTTGAAAAGAGTACACTTTCTTTTCTTGAAATCAGAACTCTCCTGGAAAATCCAGGACATATGGTGCCATAACTCCATGGCATTTGTGGGGGTTACAAAAGAAACAGCAGACTTATTTCCTGCTGCCATGTCGCTCACAGACTATTTGGGAAGACAGAAGCAGACACTTATGAAATAAGTAAGGCATGTCAACCTGATGCCAAAGCAAGTGATTGAAAAGTGAAAAATTCACTCAAAGTACTAGGTTCTTTTTTTCTTGAAGATTAAAAAAAAGATAGAAGAAAAAAGCATCAGACCTAGAGTTACAAAACAAGTTCAAATCCCAGTTCTGTCATTTGCTTAAATGGTGACCTTGATGTCATCATGTAACTTATTTGTACTTCTGTTTCCTTAACTGTAAAAAAGAAGCAATAATAGTTATAGTGTCCATCTTAAAGACATTCTGTACATCAAATAAGATGACTGTAGTTGTTGTTTGTCCTTTGTTCTTGAAGAAGACCATGACATCACTTTGCTGATGCCATAGCATGCAAGTGAATTGTATTTAAATGAGAGAAGACTGTGCAAAGCCACCAACCTCACTTTCTCTTCTGGAGCCATCTGGGTCCAGTGGCCAGATATGGATCAGGATGACTGGAGGTGGCCCAGGATGCACTGGGGGACCTTGGCCTTTTCAAGCTAAGGTCTTTAACAGGTCTTAGGCTGACAGAGGCAATGCCCATCAATGGCATGTAATTGTAAAATGCCAGACAAATGTAAACTACTATAATACATTATGGAGCATGAGACAGATGACATGTGTGTATAGATTATAAAAGAACCAGGTTGCTTAAGTTCAGGGAAGCTCATCACCAGGCTGCAGGATAAAGATGTTTTGAGGCTACAGAAACTCTCAAATATCATCTGCTTAACTCTAGAGGGTCTATGCTCTTCCTTGGTGAAGGAAGTAGACATACCAACACGAAGACATACCTTAAGGCACTCAAACGAATATTGTATTATGCCTCCATCAAATTCTTCTCTTGGTGTCTCATGAAGTCATAGAAACGACCTTGGATTCTTGAAATCTAAATGAGTAGTTCACAGTCTCTGTCAGGCCCTGTCAAGACAGAAATGTTTTTGAGGATGAGTAGAACTATAATTTGAAATTTTTGTACTTGGAGAAAAAAATCAAGGGAGCATATTTAAGTGTAATGTGTGTATGTGTGTGTGTGTGTGTATGTGTGTGTGTGTGTGTGTGTTGTCTTTCTAAGAATGAGAGCTATCTTAAAGTGGAATGGACTGCCTCTAGAAATATTGGTTTTACCCTTCTTCGAAGCCTTTAAGAAGAGGCATGAAGATCATTTTTCAGGTATTTTATAATGGGGATTCCTTTCCAGTATGGATCAGACTAGATGGCCCCTGAGATTGTCATCAATCCTCAAATTCTGTGATTCTGTGATCTATACTGAAGTATAGAGTACTGAAATACTGTGGTACTGAACATCTGATATCAAATATATGATATGATATCAAATAACTTGTTTGATTTATTCACCAAATTAACCATTTACTTTAGTATTTTGTAGGCAGTGGCATAGGAACACATGAAATATAGGAGATACTATGATGCTAGTTTCTGTGCAAGTGAATACGATTTTTATGAATCCCATTATAATTTCCAGGTTTACAGGAAGAAGACATTTCCATCTCTCAGCAGATAGCCTATCTTCATATTGTTCTCTCTGATAATGTGGTTAAAGCAACCATTTTGGACAGAAATTCAATAAAGAACAGACAACCAAGAAGTCTTTTCTGTACCTCAAAAATCACTTACACTATAAAACTATATAGAAATAAAATGAAATTATTTAGGGAAATGTTAGATTTTATTAAGACCAAGCTATGTTTCTTAGTTACACCCAAAGGGATAAATACATCACTTGAGGATTTGCATCAGTCCTCCAAAAATAAACAAAAAAGTAAAAAAAAATGTAAAACAAAAAAAAATCATCTTCTATTACCTTTCCTTGGCCATAAAAAAGCAAATTAATAAAAAAAATGTAGTATAATTCTCCTGTACATTGCAATGAAAGGCTACAAGTTTACAACAATAAGGTGTAAATTTGCTATCTTAACAAACTTTTTGATAATCTCATTAAATTTAATACTGCAATATTACTACTCAGCAGTTCATAGAAGAGATAGTCAAAGGATTAGAAAATCTTGGATTAAATCAGAGAAATTTTCCCAGAGGAAGTCAATGCCCATGATAGGTGAATCAGGTTATTCAGAATTTGAGGAATAAAATGAATATCTTCATTGAGAAAAAATGAAGCTCTTTGTGGAGAAATGGCTAAAATAATTATCTTAATTTACATTGGTCCTATTGGTCTGCTGGGCTGCCAGTATACACTTGGAAAATTACTATATGACCTTAGCACAGGAAATTGATATAGATCTATATTCCTGCAATGTTTTCTCTTGGCAGGATGACCTGCAGGAACTTCAGCTCATGACTTGTATGTATCTTCTTCTAGATTCCTGATTTTTTAAAACAACCTCAAGAACTGTCTAAATAACTTGCAATAGTTTAGAGCTAAGCTAATTATGTGAGTCACTCCTCAAGGACTGAAGGTAAATTATTTATCCTGATCCTGCCCAACTTTGCCATTCCCTGTAATAATCCAGTTATGTAGTGTTTGGTTGAACATTCATTTTCCAAGATACAGTAATTAATGGCAAAGGAATGTTTATGGTGGCCATTTTTTTTCATCAATGTAGAAGAACATGAGGCTACTGAGAGTAAATACGGATTTATTTCTGATAATAGCAGATTGGCTGAAAAAGTTATACTCTTACTTATTCCTTCCCTGTGAAACTTGTACACATATAACTGAATTTATTTGATAGATTGAGGTTAAGTGAATGTGGTATAAATATTTATAAAACACAATTGTATTATATACATAATTTATCAATATATATAGTACATGGAAAAATACATTAGGAAATAAATTCAGCAGAAGAAAATAATTCTTCAGGACTCCAAAACCCACCTCCCAAACAGTAAGAGTAAGGATGGTATCTCAAAAAGCAGACAACTAAACCTGAGTTATATCTATAGCATATTGCCATTGTGAGGCAGTAGAAGGATTACCATTACTAATTATAAATAAAATTGTCCATTCTTCTGATGATGGGTAAAAAGCAAACCCTCGTACTGTGTAGTGTGGTTAATATATTGCATTGTCCAAGTGAAAAATGTCCCCAGTGTTATCTTAACTTTCTCTACTTGTATTAATCAAGTGTTGATGACCATGACTTTAGGCCTGAAAATATTATGGTGGAAAACCTTGGCAGAGAGAAAGCCCGATTGTACATGAGAGAGGTTATTTATCACGCTGTCACTGCACACCTAGGGATGTGGAGTTCAAGCTAATTTATTACAACATTGTTTTCATTTTTACTGGGTGAGGAAAGGACTTAGACTAAGGCAATCTTCCTGCGATCTGCCTCTGAGCAGTGGCAATGACACTGCTACTGTTCACGTTCATATTTTATGGCCCCCCTTTCCCCCTGACTCTCCTATCTTTCTAGTAGCATTCAAGAGAGTTCATTAGACCTCCTTGAAATCAAATATTAAATGTGTTTGTGAAGACAGGGAGTAGTAGAAGGTGAAGAGGGAGAAACAAATGAATGCAAGACTACTGTATGCAAAATATGTTAGTTGCAAATTCAAGTTGTTTAACACCACTAATTCCTTTTGTACAAGGTCAATAAAAAAAAAAGAAAACCCTAAGCTACATGTCTAATACTACATATTCTATAGAGGTGGAAAGAGGAAGGTTGAAAGGTGTCTGGGGACATTGCTAGGACAGCACACTTTTTTCCCCCTAAAATAAATGCACATACAAAATGAACTGGGGACTGGTGAAGAGTGATGGGTTGACAGTCATGAAGCCTGGAGAACTGAAGAATTTGTTAGAACTGTGTACCAGAATTGCACGTGAGATTTTCAAATTCTTTTTCCTCAGGAGACTCTCACAGTCAGAAAACAGCTCGTTCTAAATGCTTATTCAGGTTTTAGCTTCCCCAAAGAAATGGTGAACCAGAAATCAACTGGTGCACGGTTGTTGATGTGTGGTGGGAGTATATAACATACAAGTAAATTAAACCAGCAAGAGAAATGCTCTTTCAGTACTCCATACGAATAAAGACCTAAGTCAAATTCTCCCTCTCTGGGGTGATTTTACAAGCACCTTATATCAGGGCCTCCCACTTTGCTAAAGCTGCATTGCAATAGACTTTATCCATTTGGCATGGGTGAGTGAACAGCTTTTGAGAATTAAATGTTCCATCTATTTAAAACTAAAGTGGTGGGAGACCGTGGCAATCTATGATTGTATAGTTGAAAAAGTAAGGCTGGTGACAGAGGATTTGGGTTCAAATCCTAGCTGATACTTATTACCTATGTAACATTGTGGAGGTTTTTCATCTGCAAAATAAAAAGGTTGCACCCAGTTACTTGTGTACGTTAAACACTACCATTAAGTATCAACTACTGTGCACCAATTAATTTCTGGTTCACCATTTCTCCAGTCTCCAAGGCCCTATCTAGTTCTGAATCAATGAGTCTAAGTACAGAGACCATTTGCCACAAGGTACTGATGTGATTTTGGCTCCAGAAACTGATGAAAACCATTTACTATGGCATAGAAAGGATTTGCGATAGATTGGGGAATGGAGGACCCACAGTCATGTTTCAATCATTTTAAGGCTATAGATTAGCACATAAGTGGAAGAATGTTAAATAAATCCATCCTTTAAATCAGCACACAGTCCTATCACCACATAAGCCACATTAAGTTGTCAGATGGTCAAATATGCTTTGATCTTTGTGGGGGCAAACAGACTCTTTGAAGAACTGAAGAAGTTATCTTAAAATGATGTTACTTAGTTTGTTCTATGCATTAGTTTGTTTTAAAATGTGTTTTCAATTGATAGAATGAAACACATAATTGCCTGATAAAAAGAACCAGAAAATATTTTTGTATAGTATACTTTAACTCAATAGTTCCAACTACATGAAAGAAATTTAAGACATCTTTTAAGAAAAATTAAGTTTCTACTAAAGAAAGGTTCTTAAAATGCTCATGCCCTTTGTAATATAATGTAGCATCTGGGTGACAGGACCGTGTGTATTCATTTAAAGTGTGATTTTATTTACCATTTCTTCACTTTTATCCTAATCTATTGCCTCAATGTGATAGAAGGTAACCCTGGACTTTTCAAGACAATGGCACAGAAGCATAATCTCTGGAAAATGTTACAAAGATAGAACTGTTTCACTGTTAATGTAATAATGAGTGATATGTCTATTGCCTAAAGAATAGCACAGGCAAGTTCAATGAAAATGATTATGAGAAATTTACCACCTGGGTAATGATATTGACTTTAATAAATAATGAAGATCATATCCTGTGATTTAAGAAGGTCCTAGTCTGCATCAGTGGGGTAAGGATCTACAACTAAGAAAACATGAGTTCCTAAAGTATTGAAGTGAAATTGTGGACTCCGGCTTCTTTAGCATTTTCATTTCTATTTTGTGAATGCTAGAGTCTAGAAAACCATGGATGGGGATGAGTCCTAAGCCATGAATCATAAATATAAGGCAACAGGAGGCTAGGAGGGTAAAAGGAGCCAAAAACAGATGTACAGTTGGGCCTTTGGCTAGATACAGGGAGATTTACCTAAAAGACAATAGAAGGCATACATTTTACATAAGAAGTTCAGCCTGGGAATTAGAGCTGTGTTACATAGTAGCATAAATGATAGTGACTTAGGAAAGGAGAAGATCGTGATTTTGTCCATCACGATTCTGAAGAAGGTTCATGGGATCTCCAGAAAGGAAGAAGTTCAGATTTTAACCTAAGACCATAAGGTAGAAAAGCCAGCTTCATAATAAAGAAATATTAGCAGGACCCATATTTAGTAGAATCACTTTTAAATAACCATCAAAGACATGACATGTCGAGGAGGGAGAGAATAAGCTTCCAGTTGGCCAGAACTTCAAAGTCTTAAAGAAACAGGAATACGAATTGGGATAGATAGGGAAGAAAGAGAAGACTAGAGAAGGAGTGACTTTCTCATACAAGGAGCTGAAAGATAAGATAAGACTACCTAGTGGGAGCAGAGAAAAAGCCGTGTCTGTCGGATCTGGTATATTTTAAATCTAGAGAAAGTAAGGTTGGTGACCTTGCACAGCCTCCCTCACTCAAATCAAAGTCTACTGCAAGTCATGTCATCATTTTCCTGATATCATGGTCCTCTTTGAAAACAAAGGACAAGCACAACCTATGAGTAGACCGAGCTGCCTGATAGGGTGCCCAGTTAGTTGGGTAACTCAGCTCATCTTCTCCCTCTCCCTCTCCCTCTCCTTCTCCTCTCCAAAGGAAAGTAAATTTCACTTGACTTGGGGTTTACTGGCTAGATTTCTCTCTCTCTCTCTCTCTCTCTCTCTCTCTCTCTCTCTCTCTCTCTCTCTTTCTTTCTCACAAAACCTTAAACCCAGTTTACTCTGAAGTTCATAGATTGGACCACAATAAGTCCCTGACCAAGGTCTACCTAATGGCTTTATTTTGGGCCCTCCTGCCTTAGAGTGAATGTCAATGGTAACTGTTTATCTTTGTAACAGCAACCATCAGGATCTTCCCCTCCCAGCTGTATTTTTTTTTCTTTTTTTTCTAATTAAAGAGGCCTTCCCTTGACTCACTTCTTAAAGAGGCCTATTCACTGAATGGACTTTACCTCACTCTAAGTGAGTACATGGAAAGGCCTTAGCCTAAAAGGGCCAGGGTTGCAACCTGGGTCATCTCCAGTCATCCTGATGAATATCAGGCCACTGGATCCAGATGGCTCTGGAGGAGAAAGTGAGGCTGGTGACCTTGCACAGCTCCCCCCTCACTCAAACCAAAGTCAACTGCAAGTCGTGTCATCATTTTCCTGATGTCATGGTCCTCTTTGAGAGGGAAAGACAAACACAACAAGATAAGGAATAGAGAAGTAGATTTCAAGAGGGCTAAGACATGTACACCCTTGCCAAACCAAATCTGTTTGAAAAAGTCTCCCAACCAAAATAATATCTAGCTGGCTTCCCTGGGACCAGATCTAGAAAAAAAATCCAAAGTCAGCCAAGAAGAATGAAGGATTCTAGGTTTTAGAGCTGGAAGGGATCTTAGAGTTTAGCTAGTCCAATCTTCTCATTTTATAGAGGAGAATAATGCATCCCAAAGAGGTTAAATGACTTGTCAAAGGTTATATAGATACTAAGTATTTGATGTAGAGCCAAGAAAAAAATTCATGCCACTATGAATATACATGGACAGCAAAGAATAATAAATAAACAAAAAGTAACATATATGTAACCATGTAACATAACTTTCTCCTTTCATTGTTATAATAATCACCTGCATGTATAGTAAAAATAATCTTTTAAAATACCCTAAAAATGGGTGATATGCTTTTTCCAAGACGCATGGGTAGCAAAAGCCCATGTCCTATCAGTCTGAGCCAAGATTTAGAAAATCTAGAGAGAGAATTCTAGAGAGAGAGAGTGGCAACTAAATACGAATTAAGCATGTCCTTCAGGGGGCAGCTAGATTTTGCAGTGGATAGAGTACCATTCCTGGAGTTGGAAAGACCTGACCTCAAATGTGGCCTCAAGGTACTAGCTGCGTTACCCTGGGCAAGTCACTTAATCCTGTTTGTTTCAGTTTCCGCATCTGTAAAATGAACTGGAGAAGGACGAAGCAAACCACTCCAGTATATTTGCCAAGAAAATCCTAAAATGGGATAATGAAGGGTCAGGCATGACTGAAACAACTCAACAACAACATGTAATGACCTGCTACCTCACAAGCTCAGGGTGGGTGATGACATAGCTCAAGTCAACAATCATTTGTTAAACACATACTACGTGCCAAGCATTGTGCTATGCATCGGATCTGCTGTGTTAGCTAATTTAATAAATTTTACTTGTACCTTAAAATGGAAGGGAGGGAAGAAGGAGGGAGACTGATAACTAGATGTGAGCTTTTTTTAAGTTTCCAGTTGAGTTATGTAACTGAAATATGAGACTTTGAAGATTGAAAATATCACTATGATTTGAGACCAATCCTTATCCTTTCTGAAAGATTACTTATATGAAATACATATTGGACCCCAAATCTTCTCAGGTGTTTATATATTGGTATTTTCGGACAGGGATGAATATATTCATAAATACTGCCAGCTCAAAATAGAAACTAGAGTTTCAGATATCTTAACATTCTATACCCTTCCAGTGGTGAGATAGGATGAAAAAAGGAGCTACTAATTTCACGCTGCCTAAATAGTTTGCCTTTGCTGTTGCAGAATGAAAGCTGTTCAATGATTTATAGATCAATAAGACAGGGCTATAGAAGGAATTAGAACCACCAGGCCCTGATTAACATATAACTTTCTATCCCTTTCTATCAGCAGCACCACTACTTTTCCTCCTATACCAGCTCACATTGTGTGTGGTCCCAGGCAGTTCCTAGCTCAGCTGGCTAGCCTAGGTCTCAAAGGCTTATACAGTTCTCCAGAGTCATTTAAAGGTCTGCCAAAACTGGGCTGGTATACATAACACAATACTTTTGTAATAGTAAGTGTGATAGCTAAATCCTTTCTCTACTCAGTGCTCTGCTGAACTGGGGAGTCCAAGAAACTTGTCCTAATAGCATAGCTAAGGGGATCACTACCATGTCTGGAATGGGAATTAGGGACTTTTCTAACATCCTTCAGAGAGTAAGATATTTTAATGTCTTTACAGTATTGGCATTTATATTAAAGTTTTCTCTTTATGCCTCAAGTAATAAATAAAAAGAATATTAAACATGTCCATGTTTATATTGATTTATATTTTAAAATAAAACTAAAGTCTGAAAATGGTTTGACAGCAAAATAATGATTCTATTCTTATACTTGCTATTGTCTTATTTGGTTTTGGTTGAATAACTTTTTTTTAAGATTTATGATAGTACAGGGGAATAAGTGAGAGAACTCTTTGTTCTAAGTTATCTTTCCACTGGTTTTAAAACTATTGAGAGGCTTCCCTTGTGGAGATGCGTGTGTGTGTGTGTGTGTGTGTGTGTGTGAGAGAGAGAGAGAGAGAGAAAGAGAGAGAGAGAGAGAGCACGTCTTTTCATTCTAAGTTGTCAATTACTCAAAACTAAGAAACACTATTTACCCCTCAGACAGCAGTGTTATGACCTTTGTGGGGGTACCTGCAAGATGCTTCACAAATAAATCACCAGAATAAGGTCGAGTGGCAAAAGTCGTCACTTTGAAATATTACCCTATTATTGATCACAAAGTTCAAATGTAAGTTCACAATTCAATAAGCATGGGCCATAAGAAAGGAGGTCTGGATTTATATGACCTTCCTCTCTCTTACCCTGGTAACCAAAAGTCCTTTTAATCTTTAAAGAAAAAAAAATCTGAATTCAATGTCATGAGTGGTCAAACTGCCATGCAACCTATTAAATGATACGTAATCATTAAAGTAATTTACAAAGATGCAGCTACATTTTAATGGTTTTTGCTATTTTTCTTAATTATTTTCATCATTAAATTTTGTTGATCTCTAAAGGAAATTTGATCTAAATAGGCTATTACTAAAAAATTCATAAAGACTCCTTTATACCATCCTCCTATCACCATTAATTCCCCTAAACTATGAAAAATAACAGCAAAATTCTTGATGGAAACTGAACCAAATGTCACACATCTTAATCATTAAAAAAGGTTTTCATTTTTGCTGTTTTTTGATATTGGAAGGATAGTATTTGTAAAACCCACATTTCATTTTTTCTGCTCATTTTGTGGGCGTTGAAAATAACCTTTTGTGCCAAAGTTGCAGATGAAGATTATTGATGTTCTGAAAGGAATATTATAAGAACCAGTCATGCCATACTTAAAAAAGAATTGTACTTTTTATAAAGAATTTGGTCATATTGTTTCTGCTACTAACTAGAAGCATGCCTATTGGCTATTCCCTCATCTGTAATTTTTTCCAACTCTTTACTAACTGACATTTTTTAAAATTCTCTAGAATGAAGGTTCTATTCTTGGGGCCCATAAACTTATGTTCAAAATATCTCAATAATTCTTTCAATATAATAGTTTTTTTAAACCTAATCTCTATAGTTTATTTTATGTATTTTATCATTCTGAGTGGGCAGCTAGGTGGGGTAGTAGATAGAGCACTGGGCTTGGAATCAGGAAGACTCATCTTCATGACTTCAAATCTGACCTCCGATACCTGCTAGCTGCCTGACCCTGGAAAAGTCACTTAACCCTGTAAGGGGTCAATTTCCTCATCTGTAAAAATGAGCTGGAGAAGGAAATGGCAAACCACTTCAGTACCTTTGCCAAGAAAACCTGTGGGTCATGAAGAGTTGGACCCTTGTTGTTGCTGTTCATCCTTCATTCTCAAAGAGTACCAGTGACAGGACTGAAAAGATGTAACAACAAAAACTGTCAGAAGAGATCCTTCATCATATTGTCAAAAGGGTCCATCTCTCTCTCTCTCTCTCTCTCTCTCTCTCTCTCTCTCTCTCCCTCTCACACACACACACACACACACACACACGCACACACGCACATACACACACACACCCCCTAAGGACATTTGATTTAAAAAGATTATAATATTGCCAAATTAGAATGAATTAGCCTAGATGAGAGGCATTACCTTTGGAATCAGTTTGAATTCCCGCTCTTTATGTGTGCTGTTTATAGCACAGGTCAACCATGTCTTCATTCTCCTTAAGGCTACCTTCTGACTTTCCATAGTATAGTCTCCTGCCCTCTTGGAGTCTTAGGTGTCTTAGTCTTTCTCCCAACCTGATTTTTATGTGTTGTCTTCTATGTTTTGCTTTTTTGTTGTGTTTTTTATGTTTTCTTCCCCCATTAGAATGTAAATGCCTTAAGGACAGGGTTTGTCTTTCTGCTTACATTTGTATTTCCAATAACCACTTAATAAGCATTTGTTGACTGACTGATGTGGGCTAGTTTTCTCCTGTATGGACCTTATTTTCCTCATCTACGAAATAAAGTTGTTGGGTGCTGCTCCCCTCTAAAGTTTCTGTCTAGCTCTCAATTCTATGAAAAAAAAAATGAAATTCTGGGAACTCATAAAATTGCTTTTCAGGAAGCTTCCATAAGGAGACATATGGGGTGGGATAAGGGAGCAGAGAAGGACATACAGTTTCTAATTAAGCATTAAGTTCAGTTGTTTCTAGCTGCTAAAGGAATCTAAAGACTATGCCCTATAAATGTAACCAACTTGGACAAAGGCTTTTCTATCACCTTTCTAGTTATAACTTCAGAAATGTCCACATGTTCTCCCTGATTTTTTTTCTAGTACATCATGAGGCTTGATATTTTATGGGCCTGGGTTTTATATCTGTCACATTTCTCTTTAGATAAAGTATTTGATATGGAAATCATATATGCTTTCCTTTAGGGTCTTTTCTATCTTTCTGCCTAAGAATAGGTAAAACTAAATACTATAGTCTGTAACTTTATTATTAAACTTAACATTCAGTTTGGGGACTGAGGTGCCATAAAACCCCTGGGAAGGGAACTCTTACATTTTCCAGATTACATATTCAAATAGTTCCAACATACTCATTAATCAAAGTGGTCTAAGAAACAGATATAGAATATTTGTAACTGAATAGCATCTGGGATTGCTGTCTACTTAAGCCTATGGGAGGAAAAGGCACAGTTAAGTTCATCAAAAGTTTTCTATGAGCTTTGGAAGATATTATAATACATCTTTATGCATATTAGCTACTCAGTGCATATGATAG
>CM053622.1:170671135-170715186 GCA_028646595.1 Phalanger gymnotis | reverse complement strand
AATCAAAAAAATAATAAATTAAACCCTGATTTGTAGCTTTGCTGATTTCTGAGGTTTATATGTTCAGACTGAAAATTTAACAATCAGCTTTCACTAGCCCACTATTAGTGGGCTCCAGCACACCCCTGTTTACCAGTTTACCCCTGGTAAACATCTCTGCAAAGAATATTATTGTGGAAGTGGAATAGAGACTAATTAAAAGAGGGCAGACAGGAAGCTATACAATAGTTTCCTCATTTTTGAAGTGGAAAAAAAGTATGTTTGCACTAGTAATCTCATGGGGTCTGAGAATCAAGAAAGAGCTCTATGTTCATTCAACAAACCTTTATTAAATATCTATTAGTTCCAGAAGACTATGGTAATCATTTAGTTCCAGGCTTGGTTCAACTAAAAAGAAGCCCATGTTTTCAGGAAGACTGGTTAGTTGGGAAAAATATGACTCACATTGTCATTAGATAACCTGGTTTCCAATTCTGACTCTTCCATTTACTAGAGTTATGGCCTTAGGTAAGCCAGAGGACCCATGTGGGTCTCAAGTTCCTTCCTCCGTGAAATAGGCTAGATGGTCTCTTCATGTCTGAATCCTATGATCCTTATCATTGCCTAAAACAAAGGATGAACAACAACAGCAATAAGAAAATGAAAACAATGTGTAAAGTACAAACTTTGGAAATCTTAAAGTGTCATATCTATGTAACCTATCATTGTTGTCTTAGCTAAAGCAGTGGGATGTGATTTGGTTATTATGTATTAATGATACTATTGTAAAATGGCATTGGTTAAGGCAACTTTGCGTGGGGTATTGCAGGTAGTATTTTACCTAATCTTGATAATAAATTCATTTAGTTTATAAAATTCATGAATTGAGAAAAAATAATTCCTTACTCATATAGAGAAATTGTTAAGTGGGTGAAGGGAGTTTAAACTGCAGGGTCATCTTAATGTCCAGTTTTAACTGGTCATTGAATTTGACATGTTAACTATTATTACATGGTAATGATTTTTTGGGGGGGGTTATTTTTGGATTTTCTTAGGTGTTTTACTTTGGCCTTGTAGACAGTATCCTTAATTTCTGTAAAATGGGGGTTATAATACTTTCATACTTTTCTCAAGGTTATTACGAAAATGAAATTATATGTTGTTTACTCATTCGACAAATTCTAATTGAGTACTTTATTGCTTTAATTTAATATTTGACAACCAACAATTCCAAATGTACTTTAAAAAAATTTAGCACATAAATATGTCCATCTTTGGTGGTGGTGTTCAGTTGTTTCAGCTATATCACTCTTCATTACCCCATGCAGTGTTTTCTTGGCAAAGATAGTGGAATGGTTTGCTATTTCCTTTTTCAGCTCATTTTACAGTTAGGGAAACTGAGGCAAACAGTTACGAGCCTTGACCAAGGACACACAGCTAGTAAATGTCTGAAGCCAGATTTGAACTCATGAAGATGACTCTTTCTGACTGCAGGCCCAGTGCTCTGTCCATTGTGCCTTTTAACTGCTAGAGCCTGCTTAACACCTACTGACCTGATAGACAGAACAAAATTATGTGTGTATTTTCCTGCAAGTCATTTCCGTTGGTTTCTGGTACTCTATATTTCCTGGCCCATATAGGATTCACCATCACTGTCTTTGAGTGGAAATATTTTAATATATTTTAATGAGAATTATCCTGATAAAAATTTCTCAACAAACATTTTTCAAGTTCCTACTATGTGCAAGATTGGGACTAAAAAGAGCAAAATGAAAGAGTATCCCTCCAAGGAGCTCACCTTTCAGTAATAAACTTGGACTGTAAAAACTATGAAATATTTACAAAATAAAATATCACTTCCCTACATCTACAAAGGTGTTATCCCAATGGAGATGCTTCAAGGAGATTTAGAGTTTTTTCAAATTCATTGAAGACAGAAATTTTTAGCTTTTTTTTTTTTTATCACGGACCTCTTTGTCAGTCTGATAAAGCTCCCAGAGCCCACCTCAAAACAATGTTTTTAAATATATAACATGAAGTAGGTTTTACAAAAAGAAGCCAATTATATTGCAATAGAGTTATCATTTTTGTTTTTAATAAATTCATGGACTCCAGGTTAAGAACCCCTGACTTAACAGGACTTTTAAATACGCATACACACACATGCACACTTGTAGTCTAAAAGCCTTTGGAGATTTTTGATAAAGTGATATTTAACTCCTTTACTCAGGACCCAATGTAGTCTCATTTTCTTAGAGCCTTCTTCACATTTCTCACCCTTCTAGGCTATCAGAATCTCACTCTTTTCTTTGCGTCTCAGGCCTTCCCCCATGGAATTCCAGTAGGCTTTTTTCCTTTTCCTCTATGTCTCCTCCTCCTATAACTTTAGCTGCTCTATATATCATTTCTAGAGTGTCTTGTGGGGTGAGTGGCTAGCTAATCTGATTAACTAATTAGTCCTAAAGTGTTAATGAGTGGTAACGACTTAATCTGTAAAATCCTACTAACCTATTTATTTTAATGGGAATACTCAATGAATGACTAACTGTAAATTTCAGGCACCTTGGTAAATCTTCCAGAGACACTTTTGGGGGGCAGGTGTGGAGGAAAAACAATCTTGTTACTGGAATGCATGGTTTGCCTTAGTCAGATTTGCCCCTCCCTACCCCTAATTGAACTGCAGACTAAATATACTAAACCTGAATAAATTGCCCCCTTTCTGCTGCAGATGGCATAACAAAACCTGATTCAACCAGCTCCATTCCTGCCTAGGCTGAATACACAAAGCCTCATTGCACCTGCTTTTCATTAGCTGCAAGGACCCCACACTCCTTCCACTTAACGAGTAACTAGGGACATTCCTGACCAACTTCCTTATCAGGGCAGACTACCTCCCATTGCCTTGTTCAAATGTTTCATAATGCTGTTTCTTGCTTATGTATGCTAAACAGGTCCGGATGAGGGGAAATAATTATATAAGGCAAATCTGTACCCTAAGAAGGAAACTAGTAGACTTCTGATACGACTGAGACTTAACCTCCCACTTAGTTTAGAAATTTTGTGAGAAGAGATGGATTTTGAGAATTTGAAAACAATTTCTTTTCTTTATCAGACCTATGATTCTATGTGGGTGATGACGATGATGATGATGATGGTTGATTGATTGTGAGTATAGAGATTAGGTCTGCACTTTTAAGAATTTCTCATGCCACTTTGGCAATTCAGGCCTTTGTCAGGAAATAAACATATATTAAGTGCCTGCTAAGTTCCAGGCACTGTGTTAAGCTGGGGGTGTAAGAAGAGGCAAAATATAATCCTTTCACTCTAGCAATTCATAATCTAATGAGGTCAACAACCAACAAACAAATACTACAAACATGTTATATGCAGGATAAACAGGAAATAATTGAGAGGGAAGGAACTAGAATTAACAGGAATTGGGAAAGGATTTCATAGAAGATGGGAGATTTTAGCTGGGACTCGAGAGCATTCCAGGCATTCTCTGGAGGATTCCTATTCCCTTGATGCAGCAGAGTTGGAATAAGTATAGTTATCCATTCTGCAATGCCAGGGTTAGGGGTACTGTGCCTCCATGAGCTGGAAAATCCTTGTAAAAGTTTTTGGCACTCTGTTCATACTAGAGAAAAAGTTTGAATTATTATGGTATTAAAAGATGAAATATGTTGTTATATAATACCATATATATGTATATACATATACATATATATGTATATTTATATATATATAATTTCTGAGTTTCTAAACTTTTTCTATGTTGTCCAGTGGCCTTCACATGCCATCTGCAGCTTCCACAAAACTCCCCCAAAATTCCCATTTAATTTCTTGTGATATATTGAAAACTCAATGGGGAAGTTGTGATGTGGAAGGGATAACTATATTTTAAAGTGACAAGGGTAGAGCATGAAGACTAGATTGGATTTGGACATTGGATCCTCCCTCAGCTTTGACAAGCCAGGTTTTGGCCTTATTTTGCTCTGTGCCAAACCTCAATAGCATTTCCCAGAACTTACCCAGCTATGTTTGTAATTCTCTTGTTCTCCTCATACTTCTATGTTCTGTTTTCCACTACTAGAATGTTAGCTCCCAGAGAGTAGAGAGTATCCAGAATGATTTTATTTGTGTCTCTAGCTCTTAGCACAGTGCTAGGCTCTTAATTAGTGGTTAATAAATGGTTTAACTGGGGCACCTAGATGGTACAGTGAGTAGACCACCAGCCCTGGAATCAGGAGGACCTGAGTTCAAATCTGACCTCAAACACTTGACACACTAGCTGTGTGACCTTTGGCAAGTCACTTAACCCCAATTGCCCTGCCTTCCCCCCTCCAAAAAAAATAAATGCTTTAACCTATCTCTAAATCGAATGCTTATCTGGAGAAATGAAGGTAATGTTATGAACCCAATTCATTGTTTTCTCATAAGGAATAAGATCATTCTGAGCTGAAATTCTTAGCCTATTTGTCTTTCTTTCAGTAAATACTCCCAGGTCATTGTGTCCTGTTTTTTCTTTTATTAGAAAAAGAACTATTCAAAAAATAAGAAAACTAAATAAAGTTAAATGTATCACAATCTGTCAGCATCATCATTTCTGTTAGCATTTTAAATTATTTCATTTTCCTTTCATGCAAGGGAAAATTGATCTTTTCCTTCACCTTGAAAAATCAAAGGGCTAGATACAATTCTTTTCCCCTATTACCAAGATTCCTAGTCTTCCATGCTGGTATCTTAGATAGCTGGGTAAAAAGGACATCATGACCCCAGCCTTATGCATGCTGGGGTGTGGTGGTGAAGGCCTGTGTGTAAGGGGCTTTGTCCATTCTTGCATTATCGAGGTCTTCTACTCTTTTATTCTCTCAGTTCTCTCAGTGAAAATGCAATAGACAGTCCATACTCAGGTAAAAATAAAATGGTTCAGGGAGCCCCCAAATAACGCACTTTGTCTTTCAAACGAATCCAACAATAGCGGTTGGGTGAGATTCATCATTGTTTGGAGGAAAAAAAAAGCCTTTGGTTCTTTTAATTTTTTTAGTGCCCCCTTTCCCTTCTGGTTCTTGTTTCTCATTTGTTTAGGGGCCAGGCTTTCATCCATTCAAGAAAGGGGTGACACCACATCCATTTCAAGTGACAGCTAGCAAATAGCCTAGTCCTGCCTGATTAAGTGGATAGGGAGTTCTTCCTTTTCTCCTTTTCCTTCTGAGAAAGATTATCCGTGGAGAGAAAAAGAAAACAAGCAAAAAACAATGTTCAGTCCCCTAACTCTTAATAGTTAAAATTTTAGTGTCTTTTGAAGGGCTTTGTAGGATAGGGAAATACTTTGTTTCTGGAAAATGTTAGGTCAATTATTTGGAGAGTGTGAGTCATTGTAACCTGGGGAAGTCTTTAGATGACCAAAGGTAATGCTGAAGGGGGTGGGAACTTGACCCTGGGGAACTGCTTTAAGCCTCTGTGGGGGATTCTTAGATTGCTTTGTTGATGCACATCTGGTGTGTTAAAGATGTTTAGTTGTGAATCAGTCAAGTGAAAAGTTTGACTTATGGAATATACATTCTGACATATTCATATTCTCACTGAAGTATTGTGAAGAGCACAAAAGTGAAAATTATATATATCCTTAAACAAAAGTAGAGCTATAGCATGTCCTTCCGTCATAGAGGAGTATAAATGAATCCATTAAGAATTACTAGAGAAAACACCAAAAAAAGAGAAATGAATTGAGGACAAATTAGGGAAAAGGGGAAAAATGAGAAATGAATTGGAGACACATTGGGGAACTGGGGAAAAGGGCTGGGTTTGGAGTCAGTAAGACTAGCATTCAAATCATCTGATAATGTTTATGGGTGTGTGATCTGAAACAAATCCCTTAACCTCCATGTAAGTTAGATAACTCCCTAGCCTTAATCTTGAGATGAGTAAAAACTCACAGAGACAGAATTTTATGGATAATTAATAATCGATTTACTAATTAGGCTAGTCAACAATTAACAAATTGATGCTCAGTGATTTCTCTCAGTAACCAAACATGCCAAGTGAGACCCTGAAATGCTTTAAATCCCTTGTGAAAGAGAACTCCTCTGAAAAGTGAAGCTCTACCCTAACTGGTAGACACAAAATGAGAAGGTAGGTAAAAATCTTCAGCTCCTCCTTCTAAGAACATGGTTTGATTATGAGACTCAGGGGCCTCCAGGCCTGTGGGCCAGGGAAGTTATCTCCGTCTGGACCTCTATAGCTAGTTTTCTCCTTCATGAGGTGGGTTGCTCTGCACCCTAGTGGAGGGGATCAAGGACAGTGGTTGCAACATACCCAAACTAGATTCTGCTTATACTTTAAACAGAAATAAAACAGAAATTAGGTCTCCCAGTTCAGGAGACCTAATTAGCCTTGAAAGCAAGTGGCAAATCTTATCTCTCAGCCACACCCTTCAGAGGCTCACTGACCCTTTCAGAAGTTCAGTTTTAAATAAGGAAAGTTATTAGTATAATAGTATGATATTAATTACTCTCAGCCTACTCAGTCATAGCTAGATCTTGTTTAGGACTGCTAGACCATTGAGATGAAATCAAAGATTGTTCTAGTGTAACAGAATACTTTGGACCTTACTGCTTAAAGGCCAGATTTGGTATATTTCATCTTTCCTGCTAGGCCTAGCACCCTAAAGTAGGTTTGAAGATATCTACTTTCTGCTTTTGGCTAAATCCCCCTATGATTGTATTCCCTCATCTGTGAAGAATCCCCAATATCCCTGTAATATTGATGGGATTTAGACTGGGAGCCCCCTTGAACTCCACTAGGTGAGAAGTTTGCCTGAGGCCAACAAGCCTTTCATTATGGCAAGGCCCAAATATCTAAGTTACATTTAACCTAACCTAGCCCTCCCTTGTCCAGCTCCTTCCCACCCTTGATCCTATCAACCTGTCTATGCCCAAATCTGTTACCCTTAAACTAGCCTAGCTCTACATTGTCTGTCATCTCCAGGTAGCCTTCAGCTACTTCCCACCCTTAATCCCATTCTCTTGGTTCTTGGAGTCTGACCTCATCCCAGTCCCATCAAGCTCCTCCTTAGACTCCTCCTCAAGACTTCCCTAAACCCCTCCTCCCAACACCCCAGGGCCCCTAGATCCCTCCCACAATCTTTCTGTATATAAGTCTCATCTTGCCTCTAAGAAGGTGCTCAGATTCAATCTACCTCAGGTTGAATCTGGCCTGCCTGTGAAAACAAACGTCACAAATGGTGAGATTTCTTAAGACTACCCATTTCGGCGAATCTGTAGCAAACTTTGTTTTCCTTTGTCTGTGAGAAGGCTTGAGTCAAATTCATTCGAGCAGGGCCTGGCATGTTGATATTTGGGGTGTTGAGTGTCCCTAAAAAATATGGTTCCCTGACTTCATCAATATGATAAACTATCTGATTAGCTTTTATAAAGGAGCACTTACTTCAAAGATATAGCAATAACAAACTTGCAACCATTACTCCCAGCACCTAAAGGACTATAATCACCCCTCAGACTTGAGTTCTGCACACTCTGGTTAATGAGGGCTTCCCTTCTGGGTTCCACCTGGAATCCTAGCTTCAAGGTCACCAATGCTTAAGCTACTGCATCTGGGCACTACACTGCCTATAACTAGAACTGGAAAGGACAAATGAAAACAAACCAAAACCCAATTTACTTCCTGGATGCTTCTGGAGAGGGAGATACAAAGAGTTCGGCCTAGATGAGAGACAGAAAGAGGGAGACCAAGAGAAAGAGACAAAGAAGGAAGGGAGGGGGAGACACAGAGAGACAGAGACAGACAGTGAGACAAAAGAGGGAGACCAAGAGACACAAACAAAGAGAAACAGAAGCAGAGAGAGACAAAGAAAAAGTGGGGAGAGACAGAGACCGAGACAGAGAGAGAGAGAGAGAGACGGACAGACAGACACAAAGAAACAGAGACACAGAGAGACAGAGACACAAAGAAAAAGAGACACAGAAACAGAAACAGAGACAGAGAGAGAGACAGGGACACAGAGACAGAGAGACAGAGACAGACAGACACAGAAACAGAGAGCACTGTGGTGTGTGCTGATGATCCAACACAAAGAAACAGCAAGCCCCTAATTTCAAGGTACATACATTTTAAAAGAGGAAAACAAATTACAAAAGGGAGCTGGAAAGAGGGACGGGGGTAGAAGATACCCATGATGGGGGCAAGGCAACTTGAGGGGAGAGTGAGAAGGAAGCAAAGAGAACAATGTGATTGGGGGTCTTAAAGAAATATATGCACATTAAGAGTTTCCCGTACTTTGCCACCACAAATGTGTTGATTTCATTTTACTTTTTTGTATACAAGCATTTTGTTTTTGTCAATGATCGCCCTAGGACATATATTTATCAGTAAAATCTCTGTGCCAAAGTTTATAAACATTTTATCCATGTTATTTGCATAATTCTGACTTGTTTTACAGAGTGGTCATACTAATTCACAGTTAGACCAACAATGCATTAGTGTAGTTACATGTAGTGTAGTAGCTAGCCCGACTGCAAACACATAAACACGACCATTCAAAGAATCAGAGGGTCAAAGATTTAAAGCTAGATCAGAGATCCCATAACACTACCATTTTATTTTATAGATGAGAAACATTATCTCCAAAGAGCTAATTGTCCAACAACACAGAATAATTATATGATGATTGGTTAGGTACTATCACTTTTCAGATAAGGAAACTGAGGCCCAAGAGGTAAAGTTACTTAAGCAAAGGCACGAAGTAAATAAATTGCCGAACTGGGAACTTAACCCAGGTTCTTTGACTCCCAAATTCATCTCATGCTGCCTCCCCAAAACTCAAAATTAAAAAAAAAAGATCATGTCCCACAGGCTCCTTGCACATAAAATGATATGTTAACACTTGGGTTCTACGACTATATTTTGCCAATGTCAGTGCCACTCAAACCTCTCTGTAGCTTTAGTGTTCATAAAATAACGACTGAGATCCCCTCTACATTCAACTAAAGCCTAAACCCTTAGAAAACATCAGGTGGCTGTGAAAGTTGGAAAGCCAAGGTTGCAATTCGGGTTCTCTGACTCCAAGGCTAGAGTACTCTTTTCTCTATATCATATCACCTTTTCAACTTATGAGTTGTATCGGAAATGGTTTGTCGACCTATGTATGGGGGCAATGAAATGGCACAACAGATAGAGAACTGGACCTGGAGTCAGAATGAATCATCTTCATGAATTCAAATCTAGCCTCAGCCATTCACTAACTGTGTGATCCTGGAAAAGGTATTTAACCCTGTTTCCTCATCTGTAAAATGAACTGGAGTTCCGGTATCTTTTTGAAGAAAACCCAAATGTGGTCATGAAGGATCACCTCACCTCATCTCTGGTTAGTGCACTGGGTCATCCTGATCTCTCTTTTTTTTTTCTTTTTTGCAGGGGGGAAGACAGGGCAATTGGGGTTAAGTGACTTGCCCAAGGTCACACAGCTAAGTGTCTGAGGTTGAGATTTGAACTCAGGTCCTCCTGACTCCAGGGCTGGTGCTCTACTCACTGCACCACCTAGCTGCCCCCATTCTGATTTCTTTTTAACAAGCTATTCACTTCTTTTCTATTTATAAGCTCTTAGTGATCATCTACTAACCTATCTGGCTCTCTTTTTCTCTCCATACACACCCAAAATGCACACACCTATATTATGTACACAATTACCTATATCTATTAGCAATATATAGATTGGATATATTCATTTAAGGCTAAAGGGGAAAAGATCACTTCTGCCTGGAGCAATTAGTGAAGGTTTCATAGAGGAAATAATGCTTTAGTTGGGCCTTGAAGGAATGATAGGAATTTGAAAGTGGGACCTGGTGGGAGGGAAGATACTCTAGGCAATGGGAGACAGAACACACAATCTAAAGGATCCAATGTTTTCTTGGAAGGGGGATGGAAAGCAGAAATGAAAACACCACCTGTGTCCCCAAGGTCTGCATTTATCTGTCTCTCCTCTCTAAACTCTTAGCTACTAATCTTCCTAATGAACATAATTGGTTATGTAGTACAAATAGATTTTCCACTTTGATACTTTGTACCATCCTTTTATAAAAAGCATAATCAACACAAACTGAATTTTCATAAACTTTATTTCCCCAAATTTGTTTTTGAAGAGTAGAGATGATATGTATAGAGAAGAATTGACTTGTGTCATATATGCTAATAACAAGGAACAGAGAGTTTGTGGATGTATAGAGGGAGGGGGAGAGATAGTGGATTTATCAGAGTATCTGAAAAATTTGTAAAGAGTAAAATTTGCTTAGAATATTAAGAATTTGTTTAAAATAAATAACAACTAAAATATGTGTGGGATCAGATCAAGAGGTTTTTTTTTCTTTTTTTAAAATTGTTAATTTACTTATTTTTAGTTTTCAACATTCACTTTTAATTTTTAAAATTTTATTCCCCTCCCTACTCTCCCCCAGACATGGTGTGCAATCCTATATTGTTGTCATTGTGTTTATTCTTCATTGTCAAAGAGGACCATGACATCAGGAAAATGATGACCTGACTTGCAGTTGACTTTGATTTGATTGAAGGAGGGCTGTGCAAGGTCACCAGCCTGACTTTCTCTTCCCACAACCCTATATAAGCTCTACATATACATTCTTATTAAACATATTTTCACATTGGTCATGTTGTATTGAAGAATTAGAATGAATGGGAGGAACCATGAGAAAGAAAAACAAAACAAAACAAAAATGAAAATAGTCTGCTTTGATCTGCATTCAGACTCCATATTTCTTTCTCTGGATGTGGATGGCATTTTACACTACAAGTCTTTTGGAATTATTTAGGTCCTTGCATTGCTGAGAAGAGCTAAGTCTATCAAAGTCAGTTATCACACATTGTGGCTGTTACTGTATATGATGTTCTCCTGGTTCTGCTCACTTTCTCAGCATCAGTTTATGTAAGTCTTTCCAGGTTTTTCAGAAGTCCACCTGTTCATCATTTCTTACATAGCACAATAGTATTCTATTACATTCATATACCACGACTTGTTAAGCCATTCCCCAATTGATAGATATCCCCTCAATTTCTACTTCTTGGCCACCGGAAAAAGAGTTGCTATAAATATTTGTGTACACGTGGGTCCTTTTCCCATTTTTATGATCTCTTTGGGATACAGCCCTAGAAGTGGTATTGCTGGGTCAAAACGTATGCACATTTTTATAGCCCTTTGGGCCTGGTTCCAAATTGCTCTCCAGAATGACTGGATCAGTTCACAACTCTACCAACAATGAATTCATGTTCCAATTTTCCCATATATTCTCCAACATTTATCATTTTCCTGTTTTGTCATGTTAGCCAATCTGATAGGTGTGCTATGGTACCTCAGAGTTGTTTTGATTTACATTTCTCTAATCAATAGTGATTTAGAACATTTTTTTTTCTTTTGACTATAGACAGTTTTAATTTCTTCCTCTGAAAACTCCCTGTTCATATCCTTTGACCATTTATTAACTGGGGAACAGACGCAGAGTTTTTTTTGAAGAAATCAGGGGTTGTTTTAAGCACAGAAGAGAAAAAGGTAGCTGCTCTGTTTGAGATTCTAACATTCTTTACTAACTCTTAGTAAGTTGTTGTGGAACTGACAGCCATGATTTTTTCTAAACCCTTCCTGAATTTATATTTTTATCTTATACTGGTTCTCAGGTTTGTTACTGTTCACTTGTTTCAGTCATGTCTCATTCTTTGTGACCCCATTTGGAAAGATACTGGAGTGTTTTGTCCATTTCCTTCTCCAGCTCAATTTATAGATGAGCAAACTGAGGCAAACAGGGTGACTTGCCCAAGATCACACAGCTAGTAAGTGTCTGAGGTCAGATTTAAACTCAGATCTTCGTGATTCCAAACCCAGTGCTCTATTCCTTGTGCCACCCAGCTGCCCTTAGGTTAGGGTTATGGCTATATTTTGGGCCCTCCTGGCTCAGAGCGAATGTCAATAGTAACTGGTTCTCTTTTGAAGAGCAGCTCTGAGGGTCTTCCCCTCCCATTTTGACTTTTTTTTTCTCTTTTTCTAATTAAAGGGGCCATCTCTTGACTTACTTCTTAAAGAGTCCTATTCATTGAATGGATGTTAACTCACTCAAAGTGAGAACCTGAAAAGACCTTAGCCTAAAAGGGCCAAGGTCTCCCATTGCATCCTGGGCCATCTTCAGTCATCCTGGTGAATATCAGGCCACTGGATCCAGATGGCTCTGGAGGAGAAAGTGAGGCAGGTGACCTTGCACAGCCCTCCCTCACTCAAATCAAAGTCAACTGCAAGTCATGTCATCATTTCCCTGATGTCATGGTCCTCTTGGAAAATGAAGGACAAATAAAACAGCAAGATTTAGGATTAGTTAGGGTTCTCAATGTAGACGCTTCCATATCACTACTACTCACATATAAAGTGTTATTGTTTCTAAAATGACCTCCTTCCAGGCTTAAGGTTGCTAAGTTTAGCATTTGGGGATTTACTAAAAAGCCCATGTTTGCTTTTAAGGTTCATTTGTCTTTGAGATCATTTCTCTTCTCACTTTTTGGTTTCCCATGCTGAAGAGCTCTAACTTTCTTTGGTCTAGGCTCTATTCTCGTATGGAAGCTAGTGCATCTCCTTCCAATATCATTATGTCCTTCTTGAAATCTTATGACAAGAACAACTTCCATAATCTAAGTGTTGACAAGTTGAGGTTTTCTACAAGGGTAAACTTGCTCTTTTTCTTTTATTTCCAGTAATATTCCTAATGTGATACATGAGAAAGAGCAGCAGACTAGGAAGCTTACGTGCTAGTCTTTGTTCCAATGTCTTTCTGTGCTACCTTGGGCAACTTCATTCATATCTCTTTGTTTCAGTTTCCTTTTCTGTACAATGATGCAATTGAACCAAATGATTGTACGGTTATAATGCATAGTTTAAAAAGTTAAGGAAAATACTGGGCATGTGTCTCAAGTAGGTTATTAACTTTTTTTTAAAAAAGTGAGGGTGAGGAGTCTCCTATGTACCAAACTGTTTATAGCAGATTTTTTTTTTTGTCATAGGAAAGGACAGAAAGCCAAGTAGATGTCCATCAATTCAGGAAAGCCCCAACAAATTGTGATTCAAGAAAGAAATTGAGTATTACTCTGCTATAAGCAATGATAAATATGATGAATAGAGAGAAGCCTGGAAAGATCTACATGAATTGATGCAGAGTGAACAAGGAAGCAATATACACAATGACTATAACAATGTAAACAGAAAGAATAAATACCACAAAACAATAGAAAGTGACTATTGAAAAATTAGTCATTGTAGCTCAAAGAAAAGCTATAAGAAAAGCTTCTCCCTACTCTTTTGCAGGAAAAAGATCATCCATAGAGGAATATTTGCATTTTTAATGTTTTAATCTGTTTTGCTAATTTTTTTTTCTTTTCTTCCTCTTTAAATTCCCCCCCTCCCCCAATATGTTACAGCTGTCTGTGAGGGGTTAGTGAGAAGCATGGGGAAAAAAAGGAGAAATTTAGGCAATATGAAAACAAATCATTTCAATAAAATTATTTTTAAAATGTATAGGAAAGGAGTAAGGAAGGAAAAAATATAATAATTTTGTTGTATATATGAAAGGGAAAAGTTGCACATAGTAGATTTTCAGTTTCTTGTGCACTCATCTTTTTTTTTTAATTATATGGTTATGGAAATACTTGTTTCATCCCATAAATTGAAAATAAAAGAAATTTTAAAAAACTCACACATACCAAATAAATTGCCTCTTGAATAGAAAAAGAAAATGGATAGGAAGGCCCAAAATCTTTAGTAATCTTATATTTGCTTCTAAAAGATTACTTGCTGCTTCCACTTTTCCCCTTGTTTTTGAATCCTTCATGGAGATGGGCAGAGAGCACATTAAGCATGAAGAATCTTTCCCTATATTTTTTCTTGCAACCTTAGTCATATTTTCTTACTGATTTACTTGTGAATTTGTGAGATGCTTCTTTGGGGATTCAATTCCAATTGGAGATATCCTTTGATACTTAGTTTCTCTGCCCCTAAGCTCCTATTGTCCACTACCCAGCCAGACACCTAAATTTATTTGGGGAACTCAATATTTAACAGAAAGCCAAAGTTCTTCTGAGAAGTGAGGAATCATTTGCTAACATTGTTAATATTCCAATTCAACTGTTTTATCCATCTGAATATTCATATATGGTATCTTTAAAATTGGGCACCTCCAGTGGTGACTGTCTATTATTCTGTAACAAAAGGTTTCCATTATCTAGAAGTGCCCTATTAAGGACTAGTCCAGTAACCCAGTATTTGGGCTTTCCATTTCCATTTCATCTTTTTCCTGCAAAGGTAGTTTTGCTCTGGAATTAACATTTAGGAGCCCAAAAAAGATTGTTTTTTCTTGCATAGCTAATGAAATTTCTTTCTAGAGTCACGATCCCCTGAAGGGGATGAATTTAGTAGGCTCTCAGTGATGTGTCCCACCCTCAGCAAGAAGAATTTAGAACAAATTGAAACTACCTCAGGGCTGCTTGTTTCCTTCCAGGGTAAACCAGGGAGCTTGTGAAATTGATATTCCTAGCCAGCGATCTATTAATGACTTCAGGTTGTCTTGTGGGTGAGCATAGCAGAGAAATGGTAGTGAGACATCTGGGAGTGGAGTTTGTGGCATATGTGACTATAAATGCATGACAATCAATGCATATATGTATGAACATTTAAGGGAGAATACTGGGATCCCAGTGAATGTTGTTTATAGCTCCAGTAAATTTAGAAAGAGCTATTTATAATTAAGAGTGTATTGAATAGTGTAAGCTTCTTTCATAAGAGAATGAATGTTCTCCCTCATATACCGTTTCCAAACCTAAGAGAGTGATAGAAAGATCAATACCATTCTCTCTGATTATAAGATTCTGGAAAGATTAGGTTCAACGTTTTCACAGACTAAATGGCAATAAAACAAATCAGAAACCTCGAGGTCAAATAAAAGGCAAGCTAATTCCCTTGTCCCTTCGGAGAGGGTTAAGATCTGCTTCGGGAGTCCAATGTTCAGAGAGTCCAATGCTTGCTTAGGCATTTCATCAATTCAAACCTCTTGATAACATTTGCATGCATGCCTGGGTTCTTACCCACCCAGAAAACCCAAATCTAATTCTAGTCAGTGCTATTCTCCTATTCCAGTTCACTTGACCTATGGAGGGATCATGAAATCAAGAAACTGCAGCAATAAACACAGAAAGAAAAATCAACTAGAATTCCTTTTGAAGAAAAAAAAATCGTTCCCCTGGCCATCTGTTAAATGTATTCATATGAGTTCAGCAGAATATTGCATCTGCTCTTGTCTTCCCTTATAGCTTTATCAGCTGTAAAGGTCAATTTTGATGGTGTTTATTAAAGGAAAGGACAAGGAAATCTGTGTCACATTTGAATCCCTCACATACTTTGAATTAAGCTATCTTTCTTCAATATACATAAACCCTTTAAATCTATTTTGACCACATTTGGTAGATTATAAAGCATGTATATGCTTTTTTTTTTTTAACTAGAGAAAGATTTTTTTCCCCTTTCCACTGATTACAGGTCAAACTGAAGTCTTGTATACTGAAAAAAAAAAGTTAATTGTTAATTATTTAATATTGCTATGACAAGTTTGATCTTTTAATGCAGGAATAAATTATGGAAGAATTCTTGAATTATCAGGTAAACTCAATAACTACTTTGATATTTGGAACTTAAACTCATTTTTTTTCTAGAATGAAATATAATTTATCATCCCTCCAAAAAATAGACAAATGGATGATAATAAAATTAATTACTAATATTTTTCTTACTGATTATAAAGAAAATGCAAAAATTTCAAAGGGAGTATTCAGATTTCTTTGGTGTATTGCAATTTTGTTGTGAACAAATTTTCCTAACTTGTGATGATAATCAGACTTAATACTTTTTTGTCATTTCTCATTTTTTCAGAAACAATGGCTTATTCAAACAATTGAGACTGGAGCTGCCTGTGAATACTTCAGTGTCTTCTACTCTTTATCCTTTCTTCTAATTTTATGTTGATCAAAGTTTGCCTTTTTATCTAACTGATAGTCTGATTGCCTATACACAGATTTTGCTTTCTGAAATGACTCACACATCAGTACCTAGTTACTTCCTATCAAGAAAGTTATAATCAATTCTATTTTTCTTAACACGTATTATGTGCTAATAAATACAAGAGGAATGAACGAATGAATAAAAAAATGAATGAATGACCAGGAATTTGCTCCCCTAAATGACAGATGCAGTCACTTTGGAGGTGAATTCTTATACACTTATTTTATATTTATGTATATGTGCAAAGAAAGACAGCATTATATTGTGGATAAAGAGCTAGCTTCAGAATCATAACCATTAGGTTCAATTTCTGGTTTTAATGCATATCACGTAGCACAGTACCTGGCACATAATAGGCACTTAATAATTGCTTTTTGATCAACTGATATTAAAGGTAGTATTATACATATTTCATGGATGAGGAAATTGAGGTCTAGATTAGTTAAGTGACTTGACCATCCTCATACTGCTAAATAACAATGACTAATGATAACAACAATAATAATAACTAGCATTTATGTAGTGCTTAGAGGATTACAAATTACCTTACAAAAATTATCTTATCTTATTCTCACAACCTTGGAGGGTAGGTACTATTACTATTCTCATTTTACAGATGAAGAAACTGAGTCTCAGATAAGTTAAGTGACTTGTCCAGAGGTGTACAACTAGTGTCTAAGGCTGGATTTGAACTCAGGTCTTCTTGACTCCAATTCCAGTGCTCTACTGTCAGATGAAGATCTGTCCCAGTGCCACGTGCTCTTCCCTCATCTTCATCATCATTATCATCATCAATCATCTTCATCATCACCAGCCTATCAATCAGTATGACTGGGAAAAGAGTGCTGCAGGGGCTGGAGATAGAAGAAGAGAGAGGCAATGCCCTCATAGCCCTAGAGAGGATTCCCAGAGATTTCAGTGTGCTGGTATTACTGAAAACATCTGGCCTAAACCTCAGCACTTTAACCTGGGGCTACTGTGGTTAAGATACTTAAGGGATGCAAACCAAACCAAATGAAAACAACAGAGGCACTCGAGCAAATTGGCTGTGATGGATTTCATGTTACAGAGAGGAAAGAATGAGGGAAGTCTCAGTTGAAGCTTCTGGACATAGTTGCATTGCACAGACACAGCAGTTAGGCCCCCGGGCAGAGCCCTTTTGAGAAGTTATATGTCATCTTTACCACCCTTAGTTTGGAAAGACTTTCCAGGGAGTTCTCCTCTTGATTTCCCTGAGATGCCTTGAGTGTAATTGTGCCTGTCCTATCTGAGAGCTAACATATCTATGCTAAGATCAAGAAAGAAGCTATGCCTAGGATCCATTGATCCTACAAACATCTCTGAGAAAATCCTTTCTGAACCATTGATATGCTATTAGGGGTTATTTAGCACCAGTGGCTGCAGGAATTTGCTCATGAAAGGTCATGGAAACCTTGAAACTATCCCTATTTGTCTACACTGCATCAGATGTTTTCAGGTCTTTTGAGACTCATTAGCAAGCAAAAGTCTTGTGAAAATAGTATGAAGTAGATAGGCTAGGTGTTATCAATTTATATATGAGAAAAATGAGACATAGTAGTTTTGACTTGACTTGATCAAGATCAGACAAGACATACTAATGTTTTTTTTTTTTTAACAATATAACATGTTACTGATATTAACGCCTTGATGTACAGGTTTCTAATTTTCCCAAGTAGGAGAGTTGCTTAAATTATAGTCAACACAATCTTTTTCTTCTTAAAACATTTCATAAATTCAATTAATACCAATTCAATTCAATATAAATGTATTGAATATATTCGTATGCAATACGTTATGCCAAATATATAGATCCTTCACATCTTCAGCTTGAGCAAAGACCAGAGTAATGAAAAATTTTGGCCATGCTTGAAAAATGATGAGACAATAACTTTTGGAAGGAATAGGGATTTGTGTATATGAGTGGGAAAAAGAAGAAAAGAAGGAAGGAAGGAAGGAAGGAAGGAAGAAAGGAAGGAAGGAAGGAAGGAAGGAAGGAAGAAAGGAAGGAAGGAAGGAGTAGAATGCTGATCTATCAGGTTCCAGGTCATCATGTCCCCAAAACTGAGACAAACTGGCACAAACCCAATATGATTGTGCCATGAAGAAAAAAAAGAATATCCTGCTTCCTAAATCTTAGATTAGGTATGTGTAGGACTGTACTAGTAAATGTCAGGGACATTAAAATAAAAGTATAATAGAGGGGTGACGTTAAAATAAAAGTATAATAGAGGGGTGAAATCCTGGGCTTCTGCATGAGTAACATTTGAGAAGAAGGAGGCCTGTGAGCCACATGAAGATTAGAAGGGGGAGGTATGAGCCTTAGTGAACATGAAGTTATATTGTTGCTGTTGTTTTTTAATTATAGAGAGAGAAGGGATTTTGAGCTGCACTGAGTACCAGCAAATCTGGCCCCATAGCTACCAGGCTCAATCTCTGTGAGCTGGTAAATAAATCATTGAAATCATTGAAAATGATTGAAAATAAATCATTGAAAAAAATCAGATCTCCTCAATATTACTCTTGACCACTGAATGCCAACATTACAGGGAAAGCTGGAGCAATATGTACATATGATTATATATGCATATGTACATGGTTGTATGGATGCATTCTTATCATAGCTGGATGGCTTCTGGATCCTATCTAAAAAGCAAAGCCATATGTGATATAAGGCAATTATCCCCAATCAGGCATAAAATAGGCCCATTCTGCAGATGGCAATTGCCATTTAAGGCATTTTATCTCAATTCTCCCCTTTTCCTAAAGAGAATACATATTTATTAAGAACAGAAAGTAGAAGACATTACAGAGCATGTATATAGATATATAAAAAATAAATACAAAGTTATTTTGGTGAGTATGGAATGTTATAGACAAGGAAGTAGCAGAATTTGGATGGCTCAAATGGGCTGGTATTCAATAAACTGAAAGGGAGGGGAGGAAAGGAATTCTAGGTCTTCATAATTTAGTTTCAGTCTCTCTTTCCAGACTGATTTTACATTTCTGTCTTTCACTAAACATTTTCCAGTCAATCAGATATACTTGCTGTCCTACCTAGCTGACTATCTTCTACCTTTGTGCAGTTTGTCTTCCATGCTTAGAATACTCTTTTCCCTCGTCTCCACCTTTCCCAGTTCCCTTAATAATTCTGCTCAAGTGCATTGGTTGAGGAGGGAGGGTTTTTCTTATCAGTCCCCTTAGATTTTAGTCATCTCCAGCCCCCAAGAGGTACCAAGTATTCAGTGTTATTTGGTACATATTTGGATTCACTTGTCGATGTACATGCAGGTCTGCTCCAGGAGAAAGCAAGATTTTGATAGCAGAGACTCTTTTAATTTTATTTTCACATTTCCAAGATCTAGAACAATGCCTAACACTCAACAGAAACTTAATAAATGCTTTTTGAAATGAGTCGTGAATCACTCTCCTTTGGGAGATGTCTTTTAACATCACTAACTTTAGCCTTATAAGATTTAGAGTTGGAGGGAATCTTAGAAATGACCCATTTCAAGCACTTCATTTTAAGGTTGAATGAATTAGGGCCCAGAGAGGTAAAGCCCTTGCCCAAAGTCTCTCAAAGGTAAAGAATAAAGAGCTGAGATTCAAATATTAGCTCTTTGATTCTCTTGTCCATTATTCTTTTTACCACATCATGTTGTCTCTCCAATACCAGACTAAACAACATGTTCAAATGACAGTTTTGTGCTACCAAGAAAATACTCAGAAATGTCCGTTATTCAACTTTATCCTTTCACGGGTTTGTAACTGTCTATAACTGTTCGAATAATGGGTCTGGGAATATAGCTTATTTGGGGTGTATGGAATGTCCCTTGAGATTTGTAGGAAAATTACTGAGAAAACATGAGACTAACATTAGGTGAGGAGATACTTCAATTAACAAATATGCTATGTTTTAGGAAATTATGCCAAAATGTAATATCATCTGGCTAAAATTAAGAATAAAAGAAAATATTTTAATGTAATTATATTTTGCAGAGAGAAAAAGAAATGGGGTGTGTGTGTGTGTGTGTGTGTGTGTGTGTATTTTCCTTTCCAGAAATGTCGTACAATATTTTGTGTAGAAGGGTGAACTTTACCAGAAAGGTACTGAAGTAATTTGGAGTCCAAATACTCACAGATTCTTCATTCTCTAAATTGTCCTTTCCTGGTAGTCAGCAAGATCTTAATGCTCTGCTAGACTACTAAAAGAGGTGATTTCTTTTCAGTAAATTAAATCAATTTCCATTCGTTCTGGGTCTGGGAAATTTTATTTTCCCTTGTCTTTATTCAATTTACCATTTATCCTTCTCAGAGCATAAATCAATTTCCTGCCTTTGATTTCATGACAGGTATCTCCTATTTCTTTTTCATTATAGTATATTCAAAAAAATCATTACCCTCAAGAGATCTCCCACACTCAAGACATTTGGGGGAAATCAATTAATGGTAGAGTACTGGGAATTACAGGGGTAATGCAAATGATATCCGTGGCCTTGTTGAATATGAAGTTGGAAGAGAGCTTAGAGTTCATCAAGGTCAATTTGATACTCAAATAAGAAAGTACATAATGAGTAGCAACCAAAGATTCTAAGTTCAGGCAGGTTGTTTCAATAGAATATGGGAAAAACATTACCTCAATCTTATTGCTAACTCATACTTTCAGAAAAGCTAAGAACGTATGGCTCTGTGTGTATGTTGTTCCAATCTATCTAATCCACCTCAGCTATGATATTTGATTGATAGTAAAGGATATTCTGTGAAGTAGGTGAACTTGGGCATTTCTTTAGGGCTCAAAAACTGAAAGTGAAATGTAGATGTTCCTTT
Organism: Phalanger gymnotis; assembly: GCA_028646595.1. NCBI lineage: Eukaryota > Metazoa > Chordata > Mammalia > Diprotodontia > Phalangeridae > Phalanger > Phalanger gymnotis. The sequence goes on along the minus strand of CM053622.1, from coordinate 170,694,248 downwards.
CTTGCTTCATTTTCCTAGGCCTCGATTTAAGCTAGCTTTAATTTTATCTATACAATCTAGAGTGAGTGGTAGAAAAATGAAATTTCATGTTATTAATTGGCTCCTCCCTCTTGATCCCATACAATTGATTTTAGTGATTCCCCCCAACCCCCACCCCTTTGCATTGATTAACTGGTTGCTTTGGTATTTTGAAAGCATAGCCTTGGATCTGGCTGCACTCCCAAAATAAGTGATTCATTTTCAAGAAATCAAATATGTTTTCATTAATCCTGAATCCAGGAATTTTTATTTTTTCTCATCCTTATTGAATCTACAATCTATGCTTCTCAGTGCATAAATCTATTTTCTTCCTAAGGCTGTCTATTCAGTGCCAAAAGAGCCTATTGAAAAGTAAACATTTTTGTCATACTCCTTATTTGACATCATGTAGGCTACTAAACTGTAGATCTTTTTTTTCCTGAATTCCCATTTTTAAAAAATGGAATTCCACAAAACTGGTTTGCTCGTGTGGACAGACACTTGAGGAAAAGCTAAAATGATACCATTTCTGAGATATAAGTTCTAGTCCTTGTGAATTCCCAGAAATGAGATAGTGATGGCTAATCCAAGTGAAAGGGAATTGGTTTGAGAGTAGAGTGGAGATTAAGTGTTTGGACAGGGCACTTCAAGAGTTTAGAAACCATTTAAAAGCTCCCTTCTCAAACTAACCTATAATTACACAAGTATTTATTTAAGCTCTTATAGCTCTACTGCCTAAGCACTTTACATTTATCACAGTCAAATTAGTGGCAAGTGTGTAGAGAAGGAGAGAGCAAGGGAAAGCAGATTAAGGCTCTATCTACACATGTCAAAACATCTGGGTAAAAAGTGGAAAATTCACTCAGCCATCTGGAGATTTTTTTGGCATGATGTTAAATATTCAGTTATTTGTGATGGCTAGTAGGCATTAATAATTGTTTGTTGACTTGGTTTGTTTCCAGTTTTTAGTTGGTAAAATGCTTTAAAACATTTAGCTATTTAATATTGTGTAGACAAAACAGCCAGAGGAGTGCCCTTCATTTCTTGTTTTTTATTGGAATGTATTGGTGCCTTGGCGATTGGTAGGGAGAGAGACTTCCTTCAGAAACTGCTTGTGCCTTGGCATTTCACCTTGCATCTTCTTTTTTTTTTAAGGTACTTAAAACATATGGTAGACAAACTATTTACTTCATATATAGTCACTATTTACTTCCTATATATTCAATTATATACCTTAACCAAAAATAAAACTTCGGTTCTCATTAAAATTATCCTATTTTATATATAAATATATTTACATATAATATATATGTATATATATATATATATAGTAGCTCCCTTTTTAACATCCAGAGGAGATTATTATTATTATTATTTAGTATATAAAATGAAATAACAAAATGGCTTCCTAAGGAGTTTTGGTTAATGATTGTTGGATACCTTGCTAGGATTTAGACAGGCTTCACAGATGATTTGAAAATTCACTCAAAGATAAAAGCTATAGGCTCTCATGCTTGGCATATTTAAGACAAATTTAATTCTCTGCTGGCCTAAGTGGAAACATCCAAAGAAGGAAAGAGGGGTTGGTAGACAGGAAAGATAGACAAAGATTACTAGAGGAACATCTACCACTTCCACCTCCCTAAAGTAGAGTTTTATGTGGTTCAACTAACTGGGACCAAAAATTATCCTTACAAAGCAAGATTGGAAGAGTTGGGGAACAAGTACAACCAGAGATGTCACTGAGGAATGTTGAGTAGGATTATCTCCATGTCTTGGTGGGAAAAGGGAGCCCATTATGTTTGTGAGAGGGGCTACTCCTAATCACTGCACAAAAATTTCACAATTTTGCTAATTGGGACTTCTGGGTAGATCCTTCAATCTCGTCCAATTGTCTGTCATAATCATCATCTTGTTGTTTGCATAAGGCTATGCCCTCCACATCACAGGGTCCCTGAAGAACATGCTATTTGACCTAATCCACTTAGTTTTGGCACCACTACATATGACCCTGCTTTTGGTGAATCAGACAATCCAAATTTACATGACCTATTCTATCAATTTAGCCCTAGTCCCCAGACTGCATTTCACACTTTTTTGTCATCCTTTCTGTCATTGAACCAGACTCCACTTTTCTATCTCTTTCTGAGAGAACAGTCACACTTGCTTCTGAAAAGGGCTTATTGAAAGACTTCCTCATGGCTCCACTCAATCAATGTATGGGTTGTCTTATCCTACTAGAATATGAATTCTTTGGGGTGAGGAACAGTCTCATTTTTTTTTTGTATTTGTATTTGTATTTTGTATTTGTATTCTTAGTGACTGAGAACAATGCCTGGCACATAGTGACCCTTAATATTTAAAAAAATGAAGAATTAATGAATTAATACTCCATACATAAGGGTAGCTATGGTATCAGGACAGTTTAGGCATTTTAAAGATAAGGGTAGAACCCCTCTCAGAGGGTTTGACTGATTTCCTTCTTCTGAGGCATAGGTCGGGAGACACTAGGTGTCTAAGCAAATGAGAATTTCAAACCTGTAAGTTTAGTTATAGTTCTAGACAATGACCCATTAGCGGATAGCTAGCTCACCTCCTGGTTAATGATTAAGATTCTATTTCTGTCTTTGATTCATATTGGCCATGTGACTCTGGGAAAGTAACTTAATCTTCCAGTTCCCCAGAAAACTCTCTGAGACTATAAATTGGAGAAAGGGTGGTATTCTACTTGAGAAAAGGGAGCTTCCTAGTTAGGAGTCCAAGAAAAAACATAGGCCTGGTAAATAACAAGAAAAGATTCTGGGCATGAATTGCAGATGAAATGGGATTTAGTGAAAAGAGAAGCAGGAGAGAGGCTTTGGGGGGTGGAAGATGGAGAGGACTAGGTATTTCTGGGCATAAACAAATACAAAAAGTATTCTGCCATATTCTTAAAGTAAAAGAAGTCAAGTTCAAATTCCATTCAGCTACAGAAGGGTGCAGAGTTCTGAAAAACAAAAAAGTAAAAATAACAGATAAAATATCTCTATGCTTTCACAGTTTCAATTCTAGACCTGTTGAATGAAAGCAACATGTCATATTAAGACATTTGTTTTTACCCTAGTTTATGTAAATGAGCACCTGGTAAATTAATTACAGTTTTGGAACACAGATTTACATTCTGTGTTCTCTCTTTTTTTAAAGATTGTATTAGACCAGGTAAAATAAATATGTCTTATCAAATAGAAGTCTCAAGATTTTGAAAAATTACTAATCTTCACAATATGCTACATACTATACAGATGATATATAATCTCTATTTTAAATTATGTAACATTGAAAAGGTTAATCTTAATATATGCCTTTGAAAGTAAAAGACAGTAATATGCTTATTTTTTTCTTCATCCGAAATACTTAAAAGGAGCCATTAAAAAAGACAAATTCCATCAGAAATGAATAGCTTTTCACTTTGATCTAAGTAATAACTTGCTTCACAAATATACCTGGCTGATGTGATGGGAACAAAGCTAGCCTGATGATGCTGGTATTGCCAGTGACCAGGAAGCACCATTATGTAGTTGGCTTCTCCCAATATCCCACTATTCCAAACAATTTTTAATGCAGACATTGTCTATAATCGTGTTGATCGTGACCTAGTCATGCTTGCCCATCCTGTGTGATTCATGTCTATGTCCTTCCATAAGTTCACCACAGGGAGCTTCCAATGTGCCTTCCTCATGTTCTCCTGACATTGTATGTGTGCTAAAGAAGCATATGGGCTGTCTCCAGGTTATCCATCATTGTCAACCAGCATTAGCTCATCCCCCACTCCTCACACTATATATTTTCTTAAGACCTTTATATCTTTTCCTATTTACTTCCTTATTTGTGATATGCCACTCTATCTTTACACCCATTCTGTGGTCTTCCATTTTACTTTGGGTGATCTTCAATTTCAATTTTTCATAGGTTATAGAGGTCCGTGTCTCATAGTTATGAGGGGAAATATTGGCATTAAAAAGATGGCACTTCTTTCCAAGGAGAAACTTGCGGTCATTAAAAAAAAAAAAAACTTTATAATTTCCAAACATAATCCAACTCGTCTTTTTCTTTCTGTTCAATTCTGGACCCAACTTCTTGTCCTTTTGTGGTATCTGTCATACACATATACATATATGTATGTATATATCTATATATTTTTATCTATATCTATATCTATATATATGTGGAGAGAGAGAGAGAGACAGAGAGAGACAGACAGACAGAGAGAGACAGAGACAGAGAGAGAGACAGAGAGGAGAGAGAGAGAGAGAGATGCACATGCACACACCCATATATATGTAAAGTACATTTGATATTGTTCAGTCATTTCCATCCTGTCCAACTCTTCCTGACCCCATTTGGGGTTTTCTTTGCAGAGGTACTGAAGTAATCTGCCATTTCCTTCTCCAGTTCGTTTTGTAGATCAGAAACTGAGGCAAACAGTATTCAATGATTTACCCAGGGTCACACAGTTAGCAAATGCCTGAAGCCAGATTTAAACTGAGGAAGATGAGTCTTCCTGACTCCAGACCTAGCATTCTATCCACTGTGCCACCAAGCTGCCCTCAGATCTGTACATATATAAATATATATATATATATATATATATATATATATATGTAGCTGTCATATCTATATATCTCTATCATTTATCTCTTTATGTCCCCAATGAGGGAACTTCTACCAATGCAACTAATTTAGAGTTAATTGGGACCTGGAGAAGGTAAAACAAACAAACAAAACTTTCCTAGAATTGTAGAGGCAGCTGGTGTCAGTGGCAAGAAACAGATTTTCCTGGGACTTGCACTTTAGCTACGGTACCATGTTGCCTCTGGTAAAGTAAGTTTGTGTGTGTGTGTGTTGTATGTATCTATTTTGATAGATAAGTTCTATTGGTTGTTCATGCTACAGTAGAATGGTGTGATATCAGGAATTTTTTAATCCGTGGGGTTTATGTGGTTGTGGTTGTGGTTGTTATTGTTTGTTGTTTTTTTTTTTCAGTGGTGAGTAATTTGGTCAACTCTTAGGTGATTTTGTATCTGATTTAGGATATTCTGCAGTGTTTCAGGGATCGAATGAAATAGCATGATGGCTGCTGAAAATGTGGCATCTGGAGGATCTCCCCATGATTCCAAAGGTATTACTAAGACAGGTGACGGTGATACACATTGCCTCCAAGCAACATAGAATGAAAAGCTTTCAAAGCAGAGACCTAGCAGAAGAAATAAAAACTAGGTAGGAATAAGATGAGGTCTATAATATCCCTATTATTTTGCTTGCTGCTGGAGATGTCCAGAAGATGTTTTTCATCGATCCTGTAGAAGATAAGATTATATCTCAATACTTTTAAACTCAATTACAAACAAAACAAAACAGTTATTTTATCCACCTGTAGAATAGTGGACAGAATAGTATCCCTGAAAGCATAATAGTGTAATAGTGACCTATCTGAAGATTATTTCTATCTCAACACCATCAAACAAGAAGAACAAGATAATAGCAATTATTTTAATAGAGTTGGGGAGTGAACTTTTGGTTTCATTGCTATCAGGGAAATCCTTGATAAGAAAGCTTTCTTTACTAATGCTGGTCATCATTTTTTTCTGTAAATTATGAAGTCTTTGAGAGTAGCCTAGATACTTGAGGTGGTAAGTGACTTGTCTGGAGCCACAAATTCTTTATATGTCATATTTGGGATTTGAACCCAGGTCTTTATAGTTCTGGGGTCTGCGTTTTATTGACTACACCATGATTTCATTTCCACTAATGTTAATAATAATAATAATAATAATAATAATAATAATAATAATAATAACACTTACGTGGTGCTTTCAAGATCACTAAGTGCTTTACATACATCATTTAATTTGATTCTCATAATCCTTCAAGGTGGTGATTCTCCATCTCACAAATGAAAAAAGTGAGGCTCAGAGAGGTTAATGGCATGTTCAGAATCACACAGCAAAGAAGTGTTTAAGTTTCAGACCCAGGACTTTCTGTCACTTATTCTAGCATTCTATCCAAAAACTATTCCCTGCTGAATACAAGAATGCCAAAGTCTCTCTTGTCCTTCATCAAAACTCTCACTAGACACTTCTTTCCACACAAGCTATTATCCTACTTTTGTTCAGTTGTTTTCAGTTGTGTCTGACTCTTCATGACCCCATTTGGTGTTTTCTTGGCAGAGATGCTGGAGTGGTTTGCCATTTTCCTTCTTCAGCTCATTTTACAGATGAAGAAACTAAAGCAAATAGGGTTAAGTGACTTGCTGTGTTGGTAAGCAAAAGGGCTCCTTAGCACTTAGTTCAACAAGTGCCCTTGAAGAGTTTTGTTTGCTTTGAGTAATTCAGTGTATTTCACTGAGTCTTACTAAGTGCTAAGCCCCAGGCCCAAACGCCTATTATGTGTAAAACCTTAGTGGGTGTGGATTGGCAACTAAGGTGGGGCCCAAGGTGGGGCTAACTCCAGGAAAGGCCTAGTTTGCATGTCTGGGACAGCAGAGGCTTTTAGACCACATGGGTTTAAGTCACCTCTTTGTGATGATTCTAGGTCACCTGGGTGAGTCACATGTGTGACTCACCCCTGATGCTGAAAAAGATATAAAAGGAGGGGTTGGACTTCTCTTCTTAGGAGCTCTTATCTACAGCAGTGGTGGTGTGAGACTCTAGGCCAGCCCTTGTTCTGAGCTCCTGGGCTGAACCTAGATGTTGGTAACTATGAATCTGTATTTCATCTGTCTGTTGATGTTCATAATTTGTTTGTAATTTGCTCTGAAGTTCAGGGTGCTGGCTTTTTCCCCTGAACTAAGTGAATGATATTTGTATGCTGAATTAAAGTAAGCTTGTCAACCCCTTTAACCTTGCTTTCCTTATTAAGGCAGATCAAAAGAACCTGTGCTTCTGCAGCGTGTTGGCAGCTTTCTGGGTGCCGGTTGTAGGCGGATCTTACACCCCCACAGAATCTGCTAGCTGGATTTTTGAAACACTTGCCCAGGGCCACACAGCTAGTAAGTGTCCGAGGCCAGATTTGAACTCACTACAAAGAGTCTTCCTGACTCTAGACTCAGGACTCTATTTACTATGCCACCTAGTAGTACCTATTGTTCCATAGCTCTCCTTTTATTAGCTAAAGGCTAATACTTTTTTAAAATACTTTTAAAAATACTTTTTAAAAACACCTATCCAAATTCTCCATTCCACTTCCTCTCCTCTTCCTCTCTTCTAAAGTATCTAAACTGGTTTTTGATCACACAACTGGAACTTCCTATATTAGCAAGCACCCTGGCACATCCAGGATGGCCTGCTAGCACAGTTTCTTTGATCTGCTTTTATAAAGGAAAGACAGCTTCAAAGGGGTTAATAATCCTACCTTAATGAAACGATGCAGACTTTATTCCATCTAACCTTCTCACAAGGGCTGCTGAGCACTAACTCCTACAACATTCTCTTATCACCCTTCACACAAGGGCTGGCAAGGAGTGGGGGCAACTCCCCCCATGTCTCAATGGGGTCAATTGAGATGGGCACAACTTGTGCACTCCACAAAATCCCCTCAAGACTCAATGGGGGCTAGTTGAGGCAAACACAGATTGCCCCCAAGTCTTGATGGGGGCCAATCAAGGCACACACAGCATCCTAGCTCGTGCATTTCAACCCTAAAGGTTTCCCACTCACTGACCAGTGCCCACCTACTTTATACTTACACTCTACTCCTGCAGTGTCCTGACCTTTACAATCTAAACAAGTGACACCTTTCCCTTACAATCTACGTGGGTTGTGCTAGAGATGTTTTGAACCATAGAACTATAGATCTAACACTTGGGGACAAGAAATTATAAAGGCTAGGATCCTGGAAAACCAAACTCCAAAAAATACTAACAAAAATCCACTTTGCTTACATTTATGCTTCCCTATTCAAAGCCACCAGATCTGATGGCTTATTCTCTTCCCTTCAGCATTTGGCACTCTTGGCTACCGTCTCCTCCTGGATAGTTTCTCCTCTAGAGAGATAGCTAAATAGAGCTGTGAGTAGAGAGCTGGGCCTGGAGTCATGAAGAGCTGAGTTTAAATCCATCCTCAGATATTAACTGTGTGTTCTTGGATGTGCCATTTAACCTCTTTCTGCCTCAGTTTCCTCAAGTGTAAATGAGGATTACAATATTCCCTATCTTTTGCAGGGAAAATGAGATAATACTTATAAAGTACTTAGCACAGTGCTTGGTACATAGCAGATGCTTAATAAATGCTTATTATCTGCTTTCCTTGGTTTTCTTCTGACTGTTCCTCAATCTCTGTTCTTAGATCATCATCTGTTATGTTCTCCTTAACTGTGAAGAAGGCATGTCAAAATTTTGTCCCAGACCCTCTTCTCTTCTCATTCCAGACTTTCTTTTTGCTCATCGGTTCACACTAGTTTCATTATTATCCCTACTATCTGATGCCCATATCTACATTTCTGTCCCTAGTTTCTCTCCTGTCCTTCCTCCCTTCACTACCAACTGCTTATTAGACATTTTAATTAATGACCCATTTGAAATTTAATGTGTCTAAGTAAACCTCATTTCTTTTCCCCTCAAATTCACTGCTATTTCAGACCTCCCTGATTCAGTAGAGGGCACAGCTATCTTTCAGTGACCCAGGATCTCAACCTGTGTCATCTTTGATTCCTCACTCACATTCACCCATATCCACCCTATTGCCAATTCACGGCTTCTGCTTCCACATCTCATGACCATATGTCCCTTTTTTCCACTCACAAAACCACAATAGTTGAAATATTTATTATATCTCACATCACTCATTTCCCTACACAAAAAATTGTCATGATTTCCTTTTATCTCAGAATCAAATACAAACACTTCCCTTTGGAGCTGCCTCTTAGAGGCAGGTAAGTGGTACAGTGAATAGAACACTGGGCCTGAATTCAGGAAAAGCCAAGTTCAAATTAGGCCTCAATCAGTTATTAGTTGGATGATCGTTGGAAAGTCACTTAATTAATCTCTATCTACCTCAGTTTCTTCAGGTGTGATATGACATGATACGTGATGTCTAACCAGGTTGTCATGAGAATCAAATGAGATATTTGTAAAATGCTTAGTATAATCCCTGGAACACTGTAGACATTTAACAATTGCTTATTTCCTTTATTCTTCCCTAATTTGTTATTCACAACTGGGATTCAACATATTTTTCCAGCCTTTTTGCACCCTACTCCCTTCAATACAGATTGAGGTCTGGTCAAATTAGCCTTTCTATTCTTTGTACAAGAAAGCCTATTTCTCATTCTTATGTCTTTGTACACACAAGCATAATAGACATATACCTATTTCTACAAGCACATTTGCATCTATACACATATTCGTAACAAAAACATCACATAGAAATTTCCACATAGATGCACACACATGCACACATATACAGGGTATTCCAAAAATCTTAGTGTTAGTTTAGATGTAATTCCTATGCACAGCCTCCTTGTTTATTATGGGCAGGGTAGATAGTTCTTGACTGAGTCTAACTCAAACCAGTGCCCCTGCAATTTCGATCTGATATCAGAAAAAAATGATATGCTTGTCACTCAACAATTAGCAAAAGAAAATTTACTAACCTGTGATAAGAGAAGGCTAGCAAACAAGGATATTCATTGAGGACAATGTGAGTCAATTCAGCTGAGTGAAGCTTCCCTTCTTCTGAGTTTCCCATGGTGGTGTGGCAGCCACACATCAGGAAATTGGAGTTCCAAATGGCTGTTTGTACTAAGTCAGCAGAATATGAAGTCAATGGCCTTCTCCCTTAGTCCTACTGAACCAATCAATTTTTTTAAATAAAATTTAATTAATTTTTAGTTTTCAACATTCACTTCCATAAACTTTTGAGTTTTAGGTTTTGTCCCCCGACTCCCCTTTCCCCTCTCCAAGATGGCATACAATCTGATGTAGGCTCTACATATACATTCTTATTAAACATATTTTCACATTAGTCATGTTGTATAGAAGAAATAGACTGAATGGGAGGAACCATGAGAAAGAAAAAATAAAACAAAACACAAAAAGAGCAAATAGTATGCTTCAATCTGTATTCAAACTCCATAGTTCTTTGTCTGGATGTGCATGGCAATTTTCCATCATGAATCTTTTGGAGTTGTTTTGGGTCCTTACATTGCTGTGAAGAGCTAAGTCTACCAAAGTGAGTCATCACCACATTATGGTTATTACTGTGTACAATGTTCTCCTGTGAACCAAATAAGTCTTAAGGCTGGTTTTGATACCTTTTAAGGAAAAATGCATTTGAATGGGAGTGTTTAGGTTATTACTTCACCATAGAAGTGGTTTCAACAATGTAAAGTCCTTTGCCTTGAAATGTATTTCATCTTGAAATTCTATGAATTAAAAACACATTGTTAGGCAAAGTCCTTTCTTAAAATCATGTAGGAGCTCTGAATAATTTTATGCTTTAATGTCAATGATTTCATTAAGATTTCTTCTCAAGCCTTCATTGAGGATAGACACATTGAAGGAGGGGGAATGGTTACAGGCAAAGATGGGTATATGGAATGAATGAAACACTACAGGGGATTGGTTTACATCATGTGAAGAGTCCAGATTTGACTCTTTTGACAAGAACACCTAGAAACAAGATCAAATGAGAACTGTTAGTATTCAGAGCAAAAACAATAAAGGCATCAAGTATTTTTGGGCTCTGTTCCTTCAAAAAGACAACAATGCATGATATTGCTAATGGAAATAGAGCAAGGTGGATGACTGCTTCTCTACATCTAGACAAATGGTTTGGACACATACATGTACATAGCACATATGTATACAGGAATACACAGCATTGCACATGTGCACACATAAACGAATGCACCAATGTCAAGGACACTAGAGTGATTTATTATTTAGCCTCTTCTGCAAAAAAATGTTATTAACATGTTCTCAAGAGTCTCTGTGTCTCTAGAAAGACACTATCATTGACGTAGCTCAAGGAGACCTTCTGAGACTCCATTGCCTTGCTGTTTATTTAACTCCTCCTTGCCTCAGGCTTGTCCCTTCCCCACTCCAAATCAAAGCAAGCTTTCTAGTGGACCTTCGAATTTGTCCTGTTGATTTCATGTCATAGTGAACAGGAAAAAAACCTTTGTACCTGAATGGATGGAGAAAAAGAAAAAGTAGAAGAGGATCAGCTTAAGCTGACAATAAATCATACACATCCTTTCTTCTTAATTAAAGACAAACATAAGCTTTCAAGTAAAAGAGGCAGCCATTCATGTGGATATCAGAAGGAGGAGAGGCTGAAATGGATTGTGTTGGTTTCCCACTCCCTCCCTCTCCCCATCCTCCATTTTTTTAAACAACCACTGAAGAGTAAGGAGAGGAAAACTAAACAGCAGTGTAAGGAATTGGACCAAGCAAGTCAACATCAGTTTTGTATAAGATACTGACTCCTTAGAAGGAGGTTAAAAGGTCATGCTTCAACATGGCTAAGGAAAATGAGGAGCTTTTTTGGTTCCTTTTATTCTGACATGCACCTTCCTTAACACAGGAGTAGAGCCAGAATTAACAATCTTTACACCTATGGTAAAGGTACAGGGTGGTAGCTGTCCTGCGATTTCATGGCATATTATGAGATTTCTTTTCTGTTGGAGGATTATTCCCTTCTAGGGGTGAGGGACTACTGTGGCCTGTTGCCCAGGACCATGACTATGGGTGGAAAGGTAAAGATGGTGGGGTGAAGCCCAAAAAAACTAGCCCAGGAGGAAAATTGGGCCAAAACATAAGTTCTTTGAATAATTAGAAAGATGAGATCAATATTGTTTCATGTTTATTATAAAATCCAAACCCAAATTGCTATGGTACTTTATGGGAGATCTTCCACTGCAGCCCACTCTGATGAGGCATCCAAATTTTTCTAGGGAGATTTTTACTACTAAAGCAATCTCAAAAGAACCCTCCTCCACTCCACCCATCCCCATCAGAGATCTGTTAAACTGAAGAACAAGTTCCATGCCTTCATAAGAACAGTTAAAATTAGGCCCTTGATGTGATGTCATGGTGTATGTTAAAATGCGATTCTATGATCTAGGATCACAGAGACACTTCTACCCAATGATGCTTGTCATGTCAGTCAGACAATACATTTTTTAAGTCAGTAAGTCATAATATGAATGTCCCCAAACACTGAGTCCAACAGGTCTTTGAACTTCCTTCTTAGTTTGTAGGGAAACAAGTGTCAATTATTTATTATGAACTTCATCTGGAATTGTGCGGGTCCTCCCCATCTAATGCATCCTTAAATGTTTAACTAAGGGACTGGGCTCTAGATCTTCTTTGAGTTAATCGCCCACCCTTCATCAGACATATAAGTCATTATATGGTTTAAACTTGTACTATGTAGTTTGATCGAGCCCAATCAACATTGTAACATCAATAATAATAGCCATGAATTCCTTAGCAAAGATTATGAAAAGTATACTGAATTCCTTCCTAGAACTGGTAGTGACTGGTTAGCCTCTTCATTTCCACTGTACATACACAGACAACACATACACGCACACACACACACACACACACACACACACACACACACCTGGGAATATTGACTGGTCAGCCTCTTCATTTCTACGGTACACACACAGATGACACAGACACAGACACACACACACACACACACGCACACACACATTTTGTATATGTAAATGTTATCGCCCTTTATGAGCTCTTTAAGGCAGCTATGTGGTGTGGTGAATAGAGTTCTGGACTTGAAGTCAGGAAGACCTGAGTTCAAATCTGGCCTCAAAAACTTCCTAGATGTTTGATGTTGGGCAAAGTCACTTAATATATTTGCCACTAGAGAAGAAAACGGCAGACCACTCCAGTATCTTTGCCAAGTAAATACCACGGAGAGAGATCTGTGGGTCCATGAAGAGTCAGGCATGATTGAAATGACTTAAAAACAAGAATGCCAATTTCTCGTTTATCTCTTCATCACCAAATTTATAGTATAGTAAGTGCTGAAGGAATGTCTGTTGATTGACTTATTGAATCACTGGTGGTAGTATTCACACTGATAAAATAATATGAATAAAATACCAAAATATTATTCTTATTATGTTGCTTAGGTTGGTGTATTCATGTTTTTAATATGCTACAATAACATGCCCACTAGAGATAATTGTATAATTTTTCACCAAAGTATACCTTATATCAGGGAATAATCAAATAATAGACCTCCTCCCCCAGATGCCCCTAAGTGGCTTATCAGAAAAGAAATAAGTGCTGCTTCAGAGAAGGCTAATCATGAAGGAGCTGTCAAAGTAGAAAATCTCTGAATATTGTGAACTTTGGAATCCTTGGTGGTAGAGTGTTGCCAATGGTTACCATGAAGGACTAATGTCTTGCCATGGTTGATAAGAATCATTGTTTTTTTATTACCAATCAAACCTGTCCTAAGTGGTACCTGTGGCACTATGAAGACTCAGTCAATGAGGAGGGTTTGCAGAACTAAAAAGAACATCAATATGGATAGAACCCAAGCAATAATCAATTCATGCAGAATGATGATGGGAGGGATATATAACACCACAAAATTAAATAATTAAAACAATCACCCACCCCCAGTTTCTTTATGGTTAATAATTATAATAATACACTCAGATGCAGGCAGGGTTATTATTAGATAATGCCTGAAATTTGAAATGGGCCTCATTAGCCACCCGAGGCGAAACATAATTGCCCAGTTTCTGTGCATTATCAAATGGCAGATGATGCTGCTAGATATTATTACTTAAGTATTTCAATTTTTCATATGGTAGAGAAATTAAATTCTATTTCTATGAAAAGATTGGCTCTCTGGGGATCTGTGTGTGTTTTCGTGTTTGTGTGTGCAAGCAGGGGGTTGGTACAAAGATCTTGCTGAACAAAAGAAACTGAGGTGATAATATATAGTATCCAGCCTTGAAAATTTCTGCACCTATATCACTTTTGTAATTGGTACCTTGACAAGGGCCATGATAATAATGTCCTAGTAGGAAAGAGAATTTCCCTACTGAATGATCCTGAAGAATTCAGTGAGCTTAGTCTTAAGAATAGTGAAGAAGCAACTGCTATAGAGAGACTGTTGTTTAGTAGTCCTATACTAGAAAAATTTAAAAAAAATGATGATGGTGTGTTATTTGAAGTTGTTTGTAGAGGACTATTTAGCCACTTAGATATTTAAAGTCCAAAACACAAGCATTATCTAGGTCAGAACAGCAACAAGAGGTTGAGAATATACCATGGAGTTTAAGGATGATAAATAGATTCTGGAGCACCTCCCTGAGCTTCCAATTCCCAAGGAAATAACAATCTCTTTTCATTATTGTAACTGATGCACATAGTCAGTCATACCAGCTTCATGGTATGGATTAGGTGTCAATTCTTATTTCATCTGGAGTTCTGGTCCTGTCCCATTTGGCTGGGGTTGAGGCCCTGGTTGTGAGGGAGGAGAAAATGAGTATCTTTTATCCTTAAGCTTAGGGACTTAAAACAAGAAATGTCCTATTAAGAAGGCAGAAAAATAAGTGATCGTCAGATAATAAAACAGTTGGTAGTACTCTCAGGATACATGAGAGGGTGATAAAATCACGTATGCAAATAGTACCTCAAGGTTAAAGCCAAGACTTGTTAGGGAAACAGGGGGAAAAAGTTGTCAACTGAGTGGTAGATAGTATCCAAAGGACTGTGGTAAGAAACTTGGACTAAGATAATCTAAGTTCCAGAAATGATGAATATAAATAGAGGTTAGAATAGGTTGTGTCAAGAGCAACCTATAAAAAAAAAATACAAAGGTAACTTGAGAAAGTGTTGGCAAATGATAGTGGTAATTAGGAGGTGGGAAGTGAAAAAGCTGTGGTTATACTAAAGTGGTTTAAGCAAAAATTAATCATGGAGGCAAAATATTGACTTAAGAGAGGAAGGAAATAAAAAATACTTTAAAAATACTGTTAAAGACACAAATTAAGGAAAACATAAACCTACCTCTCATTACTTTAAATTTGAATGGACAAAGCAATCCAATAAGACAAAAGAGTGGTGGTATAAAGGATAAGGGAACAAAATCTCACAATTTGTTGGTTACAAGAAACACATCTAAAAAGAAAAGACATATAAAATCAAAACAAGAGGTTGGAACAAAATTTATATGTAGTAGATTGATCCAAAAAAGCAAAAATTGCAATGGTAATATCAAAGTAAAAATAAAAATCCACAACATTGCAAAAAAGAACCAAGGAAATCACATTATGCATAAAAGCAACACAGTCAAAAAGTTAGTATCAGGAGCCAAGACGGAGTATCAGCAGGGACTTGCTCAAGGTCTCCCCAAAACCCCTCCAAGTACCTGCCAAAATGACTCTAAACAAAAGTTAGAGCTACAGAACCCACAAAATGACAGAGTGAAACAAATTTCCAGCCCCAAACAACCTGGAGAGTGTACAGGAAAGGTCTATCACACCGTGCTGTGAGTAGAGAGCAGTCCAGTGTAAGCTGTGCCAGCACAGAAGGGGCTGGAACAGGCCTCAGGGGACTGAACCCCTGGCAGCTGTGGCAGTTTCCAGACTTCTCAATACACAAATGCCAAAGACAATATAGAAGGTCATTGGGAAAACTCTGTCAGACATGGGTGAGACAGGATCATGGCCTGGCCCCAGTCCTGGGGTGGCAGCAGCAGCAGCAGTTGTTTCCAGAGTTCTAGGCCCACAAATGATGGGGGGATTGAGTGGCTGATCAGAGAGGGGGATTGCAAGGATCTCTTTCCAAGCACTGAGGCAGAATTGTCTTGCTTTGCCCTGTTTGCATCTGGGTTACAGTCCCAGGTGGCACTTCTGGGCTGAAGAGGAGTGCTGGTGTGGAAGAGCTTGTGATGGCTGTGGAGGGGCAATCCTCCTCACAGTTTCAAGGCAGAAAGGAGTGCTTGAGGTCACTCACAGACCAGAGCACAGGCCAGGAGAGGAGTAAACACCTCTTCTTTGATCATACCACTCTAGAAAAATTCAAAGTTTACAGGTGCCTAGAAGTATCTCTGAAAACAGCCACACAAAACCCCTGAAGCTTGGGACAGTTCGCTTTCCACACTGGAAGCAGAGTCTTACCTTGACAAAGAGCTCAAAAGTCAAGTAATTGGCTGGGAAAATGAGCAGTGTAAAAAATCTCAGACTAAAGAACTAACAGCAATATTAAACACATAAGGACCAAATAACATAGCAGGTACATTCATAAAGGAAAAATTAATTAAATTGCAAAAAGTAATAAATAGTAACACAATGATAGTAGGAGAAGACTTTAATGTTACTATATCAGAAGAGGATAAAATTGAGTAGAAAGAAAAAAGTAGTAGGGAAAATTCCCAACCGAAGAAACTTTTAGAGAATTAAGAGGTAAAATGCTTGAAAGATTTATGATATCATCTGAATAGGACCACTAGAGAATCTACATGTTCTTTGTAATACTACCATATATCACTTTTATAAAGAAAAAAAAGAGGGGAATATAGGTGGTACAAGGAATAGAGCACCAGCCCTGAAATCAGCAGGACCTGAGTTCAAATCTGGCCTCAGACACTTGACAAACATATTAACTTTGTGACCTTAGACAAATCACTTAACCCCAATTACTCTACCTTCCCACCTCCAAAAAAAAAAAAAAAAACAAAAACCACACACACACAATGCATTGGGACATAGAGGAATTGCAAATACATTTTTAAAAAAGCAGAAACTTCATATACCTAATGTGGACTATAACACAATAAAAAAATAATAGTCAATTTAAGGTTCAAAACCACAGGACAGAAACCAAAAAAGGGACTGGATAATGAAATCACAAGTGACTGTCAAAAAATAAATCATTCATAAGAACAACTAAAACCATATTATAAACAATGATAATGACAAGACAAGATACCAAGTTTTCTGGAATACATCTAAAGTAGTCATCAGTTGAAAATCATACTCCTAAAATATGTTAACAAATAGAAAAAGAAGATCAATGAACTCAATGAAAGAAAAATTAAAACAAACAAACAAAAAACAAATGAAGTTATCCAAAACAAGCACAAAAGAGAAAGCTTTGAAAATTAAAATCATAAACACTTTGAACACCAAAAACAATATAAAAATGAAAATAAAGCATAAAGCTGGTTCTGCACAGTGACAAAATTGATTAAGCTCTATGTAGTCCAACAAACAGGAAAATAAAATTAACAAATTTGTTGATAAAATTTACAAAATAAAAACAAGTAACAAGGCAAAATCACAATAAGCTTAGAAAAATGCAAGTACTTATTAGAACTTACCTATATAATATTGAAAATGCTAAAGAAATAGATAAATATCTACAAAATACAAAGTAACCAAATTGACACAAGAGCAAAGAGGTCTTTAACAATTAAATTACAGTAAAGGAATTAAACTATCTATAAAGGAACTGAAGAAAATAAATCCTGATGGATTTTTAGGAAAACTCTATCAAATTTTCAAAGCACAATTAATATCTCTAACAATGAATTATTCTCAAAAGTTAAGGAAGAAAGCACTCTACTACAGTCATTTAAAAATATTCCAAATATTTAAGCTTTGAAAGGCTAGAGCAAAAATAAACATAGACCAATATTATTCATGGATATTGATTTAAATTTTAAATAAAATCTTGGCTATAAGATTAGAGCAATTTATCTCTAATATCATTCACTATGATTGACTTTAACTTACATCAGGGATACAATGATCGTTTGACATTGGACAAACAATAAACATAATCATATTAAAAACAAAAACATCTGAAAAGGCATCATTATATTAACAAATGGTGAAAAAGCAGCTATTGAAAAAAACATCTCTTAACAAAATATGATCCTAATTTATGCTAAAATCTCTACAAAGTATTGGCATAGAGGGATCTTTTTCAATATGATGAACCATCTATTTAGAACAATACGCTGTGGAGGAACATTGGAACTTTCCCCATTAAATAGAGGAGTAGGGATGATGCTTTTCTCTGCTGCTATTTTATACAGTTCTATAGTGCAAATAACTTTGTAAAACAAGAGAAGGAAATAAAAGGTTTAAATTCCCTACTATGTTTAAGATCAAATACAAAATACTTTGGCATTTTAATCTTAACTTCACATAAGGCACTGACCAGTTTGACCCTACTGGCCTGTTTGCTATTTCTAATACATAACACTCCATATTTCATCTCCCTGCCTTTGAATCAGATATTCCCCTTGCCTGGAATTCTCTATCTCCTCTGCTCCCTATCTTAGAATCCTTACCTTCTTTAAAGACAATTCAGGTAACAGGGTGGCACAGTCTATAGAATTCTGGCTCTAGAGTCAGGAAGACTTGAGTTCAAATGTATCCTCAAATATTTACTAGATGTACAACCTTAGACAAGTCATTTAAACTTTGCCTTAGTTTCCTCAACTGGAAAATGAGGATAGTAATGACACTTACCTTCAAAGGTTGTTCTAAGTATCAAATGAGACAATATTTGTAAAGTACCTGGGAGGTTACCTGGTATATAGTAAGTGCTATATAAATATCAGTGATTATGCTTATTATTTAAAAAAATATGTTATTTAGTGTTCCCTGAAGGTGCTAATGCCTACCTCTTCAAAGGTTACCTTCCATTTACTCTGTATTTTACATATACCTAATTATTTACATGTCATCGCTTGCATTAGGGGCTCCTTGAGAGCAGGGAATGTTTGCTTTTCCTTATTCCCAGCACTAATTATACTGCATGATACCTATTGAACACTTAATTCTGTTTTTTTCCTTGATTGATTGATTACTATCCAATACCTACTTATAAAATATTCCTTAAATATTAAAAAAGTCAAGCATGTGGAAGATTATTTGATGCTCATGATTGTGTTACAACAATATAATAAAAGTGGCAATCCTATGAAGATGATACATAGTGTTATACTAATTCAAATATCAGAATGATAGTTTACAAACCTAGAAAAAATGATAATGAAATAGATTCAGACAAAAAAGATCTAGAATATAAAAGGAAATAATCAAACTTGGTAAGAATGAAAGTGAGTAGCATGTCCTTACCTCAATCTAAATCATAAAATCATAATATTTAAAAATGATTTGCTACTGGTTAAAAATAGAAAGTTTGATCAAGTAAACAGAATAGTCAATGAGGAATAATTAATAATTGAATTCAGTAGGCCACTTTTTAAATATAAATCCAAAATGATAGATTCCCCATAACAAATTTCACCATTTGATATGAATGCCTTGGAAAATTGGAAAGCAGTATGGAAGAAATTAGGTTTAGACCACTTTATGCCATATTCCTCAAAGAATTTAAAATAGATGCATCACCAGAATATTAAAAACCATAACATAAAATTAGAAGATCTTATAATGTAACTTTTACAATTATTCTTAGGGGCATGAATTGTTAACTAAACAAGGGGCAGAGGTGAATATAAATGACAAAATAAATAATTTTGATGGCATTAAATTGGAAAACTTTTGTACAAATAAAATTACTGAGCCTAAAGACTCCAGCTTCTGGGATAAAAACTCACTATTTGACAAAAACTGCTGGGAAACTGGGAAATAGTATGGCAGAAACTGGGCATAGACCAGTATCTTACAAAGTATACCAAATAAAGTCAAAATGGGTACACAATTTAGATATAAAGGCTGACACTAGTATAAGAAAACTGGGAGAGCAAGGAATAATTTATTTGTCAGATTTATGGAGAATAAAAGTCTTTATGACCAAACTAATGATAAAGAACATTATGAAATGCAAATAGATGATTTGATTACATTAAACTGAAAAGTTTTTGTGCAAACAAAGCCAATGAAACCAAGATTAGGAGGGAAGCAGAAAATTGGGAAAGAATTTTTACAACTAGGGTCTCTGATAAATGCCTCATTTCTAACATATATAGAGAATTGAGTCAAATTTATAAGAATACAAGTCATTCTCTAAATGATAAATGGTCAAAGGAAATGAACAGTTTTCAGAGAAAGAAATTAAAATATCTATAGTCATAGGAAAAATACTATAAATCACTATTGATTAGAGCAATACAAATCAAAACAATTCTTAGGTATTACATCATAGTCAGATTGGCTAATATGACAAAACAGGAAAACTACAAGTGCAGGAGAAGATGAGGAGAAATTGGAACACAAAAGCATTGTTGGTGGAATTATCAACTGATCCAACCATTTTAGAGAGCAATTTGGAAATATGCCCAAAGGGCTATAAAAATGTTCATACCCTTTGACGCAAAAATACCACTTCTAGGGCTGTATCCCAAAGAGATCATACAAATGGGAAAAGGACCCACATGTACACAAATATTTATAGCAGCTCTTTTTTGTGGTGGCAAAGAATTGGAAATTGAGGGGATGCCCATCAACTGGGAAATGGCTGAATAAGCCGTGGTATATGAATGTAATGCAATACTATTTTGCTGTAAATGATGAGCAGGCAGATATCAGAGAAACCTGGAAACAAGGTTCAGAGAACCCTGGAAAGACTTATAAACGGTATCTCCCCATGTATAAGACACACCCTTTCCAAAAAAATTGGGGTTTAAAAACTGTGTGCGTCTTATACAATGGTTATAGATATTTTTACTTGCATTTCCTGCCTTTTTGTGCTTGTTGTCCTTGCACTCATTGTTTCGCATTTGTTACCAGTACATGAGGTTACATTTTGCCACATTCTGCCCAGAAATGACTTAGAGAAGATTTTTGTATGATACTGAATTCAAGTTAAAAGTGTTCCAGTTTGCGAAAGTGAATGCAAATAATGCTGCTGAGTGTAAGTCTGGTCCTCCTCCAACTGAGAAAATAATTCAAAAACTGGCTACTGGAAGAAGAAACCCTACTGAAAACACCATGGCAGAAGAAGGGCAGGAGAGCCAAGTCAGCAAAACAGCCTGATTTTGAGAAGGAATTGAAGATATGGATTGAAGAGCAAAGGGCAATTGGAATTCCTGTGTCCACAAAGATGGTTCAGCATGAGGCAAGAAGAACTGATGATGAAAAAGAAGTTACTGATTTCAGAGGAGGACACAATTGGTGCTTCAGGTTCATGAAATGGAATGGACTAAGCATGTGTACATACACCAGACTTGCCCAAAAGATGCCTGAAAGCTATGAGCAGATGAATAAAACTTGAGTTCAATAACTTGATGTAATACATATTTTTCAAATTTTGGACCCCCAAGTTAAGATTCATCTTATACATGGGGAAATATGGTAAACTGTTGCTGAGTGAGTTGGAGTAGAACCAGGAGAACATTGTACACATTTAAAACCACATTGTGTGATGACTAACACTTTGATCCTCTTGGCTCTTCTCAGCAAAGCAAGGTTCTAGGACAACTCCAAGGGGCTCATGATGGAAAGTGCTATCTATCCACATCCAGAGAAAGAATTAGAGTCTGAATGCAGATCAAAGTATACTATTTGCTCTCCCTCTTTTTGTTTGTTTGTTTTGTTTTGTTTCTTCTTTCTTGTGGTTCATTCCATTGGTTATAGTTTTTCTTTACAAAATGTAAAATTATATATAATGTGAAAATATGTTTAATGTGAATGTTTATGCAGAGCCTATAGTAGATTGCATGCCATCTTGGGGATGGTGAAAGAAGAGAGGGGGAAAAAAATCTAAAACTCAAAAGCTTGTGGAACTGAATGTTGTAAACTAAAAATAAATAAATAAATTTTTAAAAAAGAAATAAAATCACTGTAACTATAATATGAAGAAATCAATTGGGAAAATGTAGTATTAAATATCTCTGATATAACAAATCTATGTAGGTAGCTACTGGAAAGATATAATTAAAAGCTAGTCAAGTTCCCAAAGCATATAAACAAATAGTTCTCAAAAGAGGAATTGAAAACTATTGACAACCCAATGAAAAAAAATACCATTCCTACTCTTTTATAATGAGGAGTGCAAATCCAAATAATCCATGAATCCAACTAATTGACAAAGAGGACAAAACATGAGAATAGTCACTGTTAATGTGTTGCAGAAAATCAGGCATTGTTGATTGAGCCTTGAATTGATGTACACTTCTGAAATGTAATTTAGGATTATTGAAAGAAATTACTAATGTGTCCATACAGTTTGCCCTGGAGATTACATTGCTAGGCATATTAGCCAAAAGGGCTAAAAGGAAAGGATTTATATGCACCTAAATATTTATAGTAGCACCTTTTTGTGGTAACAAAGAACTAAAAACAGGATAGAGGCACATCAATTGGGGAATTGCTAAACGTATTATGGTGCATGAATGTAATGAGATATTACTGTGTTGTAAGAACCAATGGATAAAATGCATAAGGAGATGCGTAGAAAGACATATGTGAAATGACGATGAATAAAATAAGCAGAACTGGGAAGACAACATAAACAATGAACACAAGAATATAAGGAGAAAGAATGATAACAAAAAATAGAAACTGAAGCCTGAAAAATTATAATGATTCAACTTGGCCTCAACCAAGAGATATGAGAAGACATCACTATCCACTTTGCAGAGGTGAGGGCTTTGTGGATCACTACAAATAACATCGGCTTTTTTGATGTATTTGGTTAGTTTTGCTTGGTTTATTTTTTCCTTAATGTTTAAAAAAATTCTCATGTTAAGAGATGGTTTTTTGAGAAGGAGTCCAAGGAGAGATATAGTAGAACATGTACGTGATAAAAAACAAAGAACAATTACATTTTATTTTTTTAAAAGTTGATTCCTGAGTATTGATGTTTTCTATGTTCTCTTAGATCTAGTAAAATTGTCCATTCCTGTGAGTTCCTTGCTGAGATTAATGATTAGTGGCAGAATACAAGGACCCGTTGTGTTGTTAAGCAAAATTGTCTCATTAGCATGGCTTTTGTTTCTTTTGAGTGGAAGTACTTTCAGCTGTTAAGTGCTAAGCCCCAGGCCCAGGGCCCTGTCAGGTGTGAAACCTGTGTGGGTGTGGATTGGTGACTTAGGAGGGGCCAGCTCGGGAACCAATGGTCTCTGGTCATTGAGGCGGGGCTTGAGAA
>CM053622.1:170647974-170670635 GCA_028646595.1 Phalanger gymnotis | reverse complement strand
CACCCCTCCTTCCCCAAGAACCCCCTACCAGGACTGGGCTTAAATCTTCAGCAGGCTCTTCACTCCTGTTCTGATCAGCCACTTAATTCCTCCCACCAGGTGGGCCTAGGGCCAGAGGCAACTGCAGCCATGGTTCTAAAGCTGCCCCACCTCCGCTGCCCCTGGGGCGGTGGCCGAACCTCAAACTCAGTCCTGCAGCTTTTCCCACTAACCTTCTCTGTTGTCTTTGCTCTTTGCGGGTTGAGAGGTCTGGTAGATGCCACAGCTCAGTAATTCAGGATGCTAGGGCACTCTCCGCTCATCTTCTGGTCTGGTAGGTCCCCATCTGGTCTGTTTGCCATGCGTGCTGGGCTCAGCTTCGTTCCCCTCAGCTGGGAGCTGGGAGCTCTGTGTGGGACAGACCTTACCCAGAGACCATCCAGGCTGTCCTGGAGCCATGCTTCCCTCTGCCACTTTGTGGGTTCTGCAGCTCTAGAATTTGTTCAGAGCCATTTTTTTTTTATAGATTTTTGGAGGGACTTGGTGGGGAGCTCACGCCAGTCACTGCTTCCCAGCTGCCATCTTGGCTCTGCCCCCCCCCAAATTCTTAAAAGAAATTTTGTGAGGACTACTTTAAGAGAGAAATGGGCAATCCATATATAGGAGCCTTGAGTTTACCTTTTACCTTTTATGCACATGAATTTTCTAAGTCTAACCTCACTCTCCTCAGACAACTTATTCATGCAAGAGAAAAGTTTGCCATTGGTTTTGAGAGATGTTTCTGTAAATACTTCTTTCTGAAAGCTAATTAAATCTGGATGGTTAATTGCTAATTAATAATGGGGTAGGATGGAGTTAGAATACTTTGAATGGGTCATCTCCTTGACAATAACATTTCCATCTTGGGAATTCCTCTGCCTCTAGCCTGCACTACTAGTTTATGAGATATCCCATTCATGCTCACTTTAAGCTTCACTCACTCTCCGAATTTCTCTATCTCTTTGTCAGTAGCCTTGTCCTATTGTGTGTACTTTCTCCCTCCACTTTTGAGTTCCACTTTATGTCTTTTCTTCCCTCATTAGAATATAATTTACTTAAGAATAAGGATTATTTGGGTAGAGCCAAGATGGTTCTGTGAAAGGAAGGAACTACTGGAGCTCTCTCACAAATTCTGTCAGATACATCTAAAAAAGTGAATCTGAGCAGATTTGAGACAATGAGAAGACACTAGTAGACTGAGAGGGGTAGGAGTGCCAGGCACGCAGATTGACACCACACTAAACCAACCAGGAACAGCATAGGAATCCCCCCAGTGCACTGGTCTGGGAGAGTGCTGGGTGAAGCAAATGACAGAGCAGGAATAGGCCCAGGGCAGAAGTACCAGCTACGGCCGAGATTGAGCCGCAGGCCTCTCAGCCCAAGATGGGAGACTGTCAGAGCATAGAGTCTGTGGCCCTGGAGCAACCAACCCGGAGGCCTCTAACCCCAGGCAAATGCAAGGGCACCAGACTAAACCAGCCATGAAAAGCTGAGAAATCCAGCCAGCACACCAGTCTGGGAGGTCACGGGGTGAGCGAAATGTCAGAGCAGAAACAGGCACAGGGTGGAAGTATGGGCTAAGGCTGCAATTGAGCCCCAGGCCTCTTAGCCCAGGATAGGAGTCTGTCAGAGCACAGAGCCTGTGGCTGAGGGAGCAACTAGCCCAGAGGCCTCCAACCCACAGTCTAAAGGTTTGAAACTCACCTTCTTGAACTTCCAGGAGCCATGATGTACAGGTAAAACAGCTTTTATCCCTCCCTTGAATAAACCAAGATAATAATACCTCGGGAGAAACCAAGGAGCCAGAAGTGGGGCTTCAGTAGCAAGAGAAGTGGTGGAGAGGACCCTTCCTGTGGTGGCGGCAGGAGACTAGTGCAGGAAGAGAAGTTTCCCAGCAACCATCACCTCAGCAGAACGACAAGAGGAACTGAGCCCCAGGGGGTGGAGTTAACTAATGTCAATGCCAGGAACCCAGACTGGCCTTTGCACAGCCAGGGGAAGTGGCAGACACCAACACAGACAAGAGCTGAGACCACCCATTCTGTAGAACAGTGCTGGGGAAGAGGAGACTCCCAGTAGCCAGATCACTACTCTCCCACACTTAATAAAACCAGAGGCTGTAGAACATAAAGCCAGTGAGCAGACCCACAAATTCCAACACAAGAAACTTGGAACAGAGAAACCTGAGCCTCAGAAATGAAGATCCACTTTAGAAGCCAGGAGAAAAAAAACACCATGAAAAAACATGCTAAGAAGCCAAAGATGATTGATTCGTATTTTGGAGACAGGGAAGATCAAAATACCAATTCAGAAAAGACAGCATGGACACTACATGCACATCTGAAATCTCAAAAGGGAAAATGAACGGGTCTCCAGACCAAAAAGCATTCCTGGAAGAACTCAAGGAGGACTTTAAAAACCAAATTAGGGAGGTAAAAGAAAAAATGGAAAACATGGAAAAAAAATTCAACGAGGAAAACCAATCTTTAAAAGATAAAATAGGGGAATTGGTTAAGGAAAATCAGAATATAAATGGAGAAAATGTCTCACTGAAAAGTGAAATCAAACAAATGGAAAAGGAGATAGAGAAGATAAAGGAACAAAACAAAACAACAAAAAATTAGAATTGGGCAAGTAGAAGCTAAAGACTCTATGAGACATCAAGAATCAGTCAAACAAAACCTAAAGAATGAAAAAATAGAAGAAAACATGAAATATATGGTTGGAAAAACAACTGACCTGGAAAACAGATCTAGGAGAGACAATCTAAGAATTATTGGTCTACCTGAAAACTATGATGAAAAAAAGAGCCTGGACAGTATTTTCCATGAAATCCTTAAGGAAAATTGTCTGGAGGTCCTAGAACCAGAGCGTAAAATTATCATCAAAAGAATTCATCAATCACCCTTTGAAAAAGGTCCCAAATTGATAACTCCCAGAAATATTATAGCCAAATTCCACAACTACCAGGTCAAGAAGAAAATACTGCAAGCAGCTAGAAACAAACAATTCAAATATTGTGGAACTACAGTCAGGATCAAGCAGGATCTTTCATCTTCTACCTTAAATGACGTGAGAAATTAGAATATGATATTCTGAAAGGCACAGGAGCTTGGACTACAACCAAGGATCAACTACCCAGCAAAACTAAGCATAATTTTCCAGGCAAGGAGATGGACATCGAGTGAAAGAAGGAAATTCCAGACCTTCCTGATGAAAAGGCCAGAGTTCAATGGAAAATTTGATCTCCAAATACAAAACTCAAGAGAAACATAAAGACATAAATGGGGGAAAAATCCCTAGTTAATAAATAAGGCTAATTAGTTATATCCTGATACAGGACTATTTTATTTTATATATGTTTTATATCTATGTCAATCTTGAGAATTGTGTACTTATAATGACAATTGAAAGGGATATTCATAGGACTGTGGGCATCAGTATAAAATAACCGATATAATGATAAAAAATATAATTAAGAGATATAAAGGGATGGTTCTGGGAGAAAAGGTAAGGAGGTAGTAGAAAAGGGTAAATTATGTCTCATGAAAGAGGCACAAAAACATATTGTAGTAGAGTGAAAGAAGGGAGGGAGAAGAGCAGTATTTGAGCTTTACTCTCATCAGATTTGGTTCAAGAAGGGAATAAAATACCCTGTTAAGTATAGAAATCTAACGTGTCCTACAGACAGTAGGAGGGAAAAAGGGAAGGGGGTGGTGAGAAGGGAGGGAAGAAGTATCAAGGGGAAAATGTTAAGATAAAAGTGGGGAATCAAGAGGGAGGGTAAACTGAGGAAGGCGGCTGTCAAAAGCAAAACTCTGTTGAGGAGTGGAAAGGGAAAGGGAGAAATAAAAGCATGAATGGGGCCAGAACAGGATGGAGAAAAAGACACAGATAGTAACCATAACTGTGAATGTGAATGGGATGAACTCTCCCACAAAATGGAAATGGATAGCAGAATGGATTAAAAACCATAATCCTACAATGTGCTATTTACAAGAAACACATTTGAAACAGGGCCATACACACAGGGTAAAGGTAAAAGACTGGAGTAAAACATATTGTGTTTCAACTAAAGTAAAAAAAAAAAGCAGGGGTAGCAATCCTAAATTCAGACAAAGTGAAAGTAAAGATAGATCTAATTAAAAGAGATAAGGAAGGACACTACATCCTGCTAAAAGGCATCATAAACAATGAAGCAGTATAGCAGGCAAACTCTTAGAGGAGAAGTTAAGGGAGTTACAGGAAGAAATAGACAGCAAACCATACTAGTGGGAGACCTCAACCTCCCCCTCTTGGGACTTGGTAAATCTAACCTGAAAATAAACAAGAAAGAAGTTAAGAAGGTGAATAGAATTTTAGAAAAGGCAGATATGATGGACCTCTGGAGAAAACTGAATGGGGATAAAAAGGAATATACTTTTTCTCAGTGGTACATTGCACATACACAAAAATTGACTATGTGCTAGGGCATAAAAACCTCACAATCCAGTGCAGAAATGCAGAAGTAGTCAAAGCATCCTTTTCAGATCATGATGCAATAATTATTTGTAACAAAGAACTATGGAAAAATAAGCTAAAAATTAATTGGAAACTAAATAATCTAATTTTAAAGAATGAGTGGGCCAAAGAACAAATCAGAGAAACAATTAAAAACTTCATTCAAGAGAATGACAATAATGAGACAACATACCAAAACTTATGGGATGCAGCAAAAGCAGTTCTTAGGGTAAGTTTTATATCTCTAAATGCTTGCATGAATAAAATAGAGAAAAAGAAGATCAATGAATTGGGCATGCAACTGAAAAAGCTAGAAAAAGAACAAATCGAAAATCCCCAATAAAATACCAAATTAAAGATTCTGAAAATCAAAGGTGAGATTAGTAAAATTGAAATCAAGAAAACTGTTAAATTAATAAATAAAACCAAGAGCTAGTTTTATGAAAAAACCAACAAAATTGATAAACATTTGGTCAATTTGATTAAAAAAAAAGAAAATCAAACTACCAGTATCAAAAATTAAAAGGATGAATTCACCTCTAATGAAGAGGAAATTAAAACAATTAATAATTGTTTTGCCCAATACTATATGCATAAATTTGAAAACCTTAGGGATATGGATGAATATCTACAAAAATCTAAACTGCCCAGGTTAACAGAAGAGAAAATAAAATATCTTAATAACCCCATCTCAGAAAAAGAAATTGAGCAAGCCATCAATGAACTCCCTACGAAAAAATCTCCAGGGCCAGATGGTTTTACATGTGAATTTTGTCAAACATTCAAAGAACAATTAATTCCTATGCTTTATAGACTATTTGTGAAAATAAGTGAAGGAGTCCTACCAAATTCTTTTTGTGACACAAATATGGTACTAATACCTAAATCAGGAAGAGTCAAAACAGAGCAAGAAAATTGTAGACCAATTTCCCTAATGAATATTGATGCAAAAATTTTAAACAAAATATTAGCTAAACGATTTCAGCAACTTATTAGAAGAATAATACACTATAACCATATAGGATTTATTCCAGGAATGCAACACTGGTTCAATATTAGGAAAACCACCAGCATAATTGATCATATCAACAACAAAACTAGTAGAAACCATATGATCATCTCAATAGATGCAGAAAAAGCCTTTGACAAAATACAGCACCCATTCCTATTAAAAACACTAGAGAGCATAGGAATAAATGGAATCTTCCTTAAAATTGTAAATATCTTCCTAAAGTCATCAATAAGCATTATTTGTAATGGGGATAAGCTGTATGCATTACCAATAAGATGAAGGGTGAAACAAGGATGTCCATTATCACCCCTATTATTCAATTTGATAACGTAAATGTTAGCTGTAGCAATGAGAGAAGAAAAAGAAATTGAATGAATTAGAATAGGCAAAGAAGAATTATCACTGTTTGCAAATGATATGATGATATACTTAGAGAATCCTAGGGAATCAAGTAAAAAAACTACTGGAAATAATAAACAACTTTAGCAAAGTTGGAGGATATAAAAAACCCCACATAAATCCTTGGAATTCCTATACATTACTAACAAAGCCCAACAGCAAGAGACAGAAAGAGAAATTCCATTTAAAGTTACTGTAGATGTTATAAAATGTTTGGGAGTCCACCTACCAAGACAAACCCAGGCCTATATGAACATAATTATGGAACACTTTTCACACAAATAAAGTCAGATCTAAACAAATGGAAAAATATCAGTTGCTCACAGTTAAGCCGAGCTAATATAATAAAAATGAGAATTTTACCTAAATTAATTTATTTGTTTAGCACCATGCCCATCGAACTACCAAACTACAGAACTGGATAAAATAATAACAAAATTCATCTGGAAGAACAAGAGGTCTAGAATATCTAGGGAATTAATGAAAAGAAATGCTAGAGAAGGTGGCCTTACCATACCAGATATTAAACTGTACTATAAAGCAGCAGTCATCAAAACTACCTGGTATTGGCTAAGAAACAGTCTTGGATCAATGGAATAGGTTAGGTACACAAGACACAGTAGTCAATGACTATAGTAATCTACTCTTTAATAAACCCAAAAAATCCAGCTTCTGGCCTAAGAATTCACTATTTCACAAAAACTGCCAGGAAAATTAGAAATTGGTAGGGCAGAAACCAGGCATAGACCAATATCTTACACCATATAGTGAAATAAAGTCAAAATGGGTTCATGATTTAGGAATAAAGGCTGATACTCTAAGCAGTTTGGGAGAGCAAGGAATAGTTTACCTATCAGATT
Source organism: Phalanger gymnotis (assembly GCA_028646595.1). NCBI lineage: Eukaryota > Metazoa > Chordata > Mammalia > Diprotodontia > Phalangeridae > Phalanger > Phalanger gymnotis. Next base: position 170,663,846 of record CM053622.1, on the reverse strand, counting down.
TATGGAAAAGAAAAGAATTCATGACAGAACAAGAGATAGAGAGAATTAGAAAATGCAAAGTGGATAATTTTGATTATGTTAAATTGAAACGTTTCTGTATAAAAAAGCTAATGTAACAAACATTAGGAGGGAAGCAGAAAATTGGGAGAAAATCTTTACAACTAGTGTCTCTGATAAAGGCCTCATCTCTAAAATATGCAGGGAACTGAACCAAACTTGTAGGTATACAAGTCATTCCCCAATGGAGAAATAGCCAAATAATATGAACAGGCAGTTTTCAGAGGAAAAAATTAAAGATATCTATAGGCATATGAAAAATACTCTAAATCACTAGTGATTAGAGAAATGCAAATCAAAACAACTCTTATGTACCACATCTTTCCTGTCAGATTGGCTAACGTGACGAAACAGGAAAATGATAAATGCTGGAGAGCATGTGGGAAAATTGGAACACTGTTACACTGCTGGTGGAGTTGTAAACTGATCCAGCCATTCTGGACAACAATTTGGAACTATGCCCAAAGGAGTATAAAAATATTCATACCCTTTGACCCAGCAATACCACTTCTAGGGTTGTACCCCAAAGAGATCACACAAGTGTGAAAAAGACCCATATGTACAAAAATATTTATAGTGGCTTTATTTGTAGTAGTAAAGTATTGGAAACCAAGGGGATGCCCATCAATTGGGGAATGGATAAACAAGTTGTGGAATATGAATGTAATGGAATACTATTGTGGTATAAGAAATGGGGAAGGTACAGTCTTCATAAACTTGGAAAAACCTACACAATATAAGGCTGAGTGAGCAGAGCAGAACTAGGAGAACATTATACACAACCACAGATATATTGATTCTGTGATGACCAACCTTGATAAGCCTCACTCTTCTCAGCAATACAAGGTTCAAAGACAACTCCAAAGGACTCATGAGGAAGAGAGATATCTACATCAAGAGAAAGAACTGTGGAGACTGAATGCAGATTGAGGGAAACTGCTCTGCTTTTTTTTCTTTTCTCTCTTTTTTTTTGTTTTTGTTTTTTTTTTTTGTTTCTTCTTTCTCATGATTCATTCCATTGGTAATAATTCTCTACAACTTGATTATTGTGTAAATAAGTTCAATGTGAAGCTATATCTAGGAGATATATCGGATTCCATGCCATCTTGGGGATGGGGGGGGGAAGAAAATCTGGAACTCAGGATCGTGCAAAAGTGAGTGTTGTAAACTAAAAATAAAAAAGAAGTTAATAAAAAATTAAAAAAGAATAAGAAATAGGGTTTGGCACCTAATAAATGTAAGTGCTTAATAAATGTTTCTCTTTCTATCTCTCTCTCTGTCTCTTCCAACTCCATCCATCTTTCCCTCTCTCTCCTACTATTTCTCTTTTTAATTCTCTATCTATCTATCTATCTATCTATCTATCTATCTATCTATCTATCTATCTACTTACCTATATATATTTAGCAACAGTTCTAGAACTATTGCACCCCCTTATTGTTGCCTTTAGTACCCTAAAGAGAGAGGTAATTAATTTCTAGGGATACAGTCTAGCTATAGTTGTGGGATTTGGGGGAGGTGGCTAAAAGGGGATGCTACATCTCTAATTCTGATTCTTATCTGCAAGTCCAATGCTCTTTAAACCAGCCACATTCTTTTCTGGTGTTCCCTCTTCTCTCTTTCTTCACTATCTTTACCTCCATTCCATAAATATTTACAAATATACTTGTTTTCTCTAATACAGTGAAAGCTTCTTTAAGGTAGACTGTTTAATTATTTATTTATAATGTTATAGTTCAGCACAGCATCTTGAATATAGGAGATGCTTAACAAATGCTTATTAATTGATTTATTAATTGAGGGATGTAGGATTAAAAAATCCAGTATAGCCCGAGGATCCTGAGATTTCACCAGATTCTATGGGAAAAAGGGGAAACCTGCCTCCCAAGATTTCCCTCTGTTTGTAATAGAAAAATCTAGCAGTGCAGCTGGGTTTTATTGGCTCATCATTAATAATCCAACTATCTTTCTACCCTCAGTCTTTTTCAAGATTTCTTTTGTCACAGGGGCTTGTGGGCCAAAGGATCTAGGTCACATTCTATAGGGTGACATACTTATCTTGTCAAGAGAAACCTAGAAACCAGAACGAGAACTGGCAAAATACCTATGGAATGGACAGCTCAGCTTTCTCCTATTTATAATCACACATAATATAATGTACCAAAAAGAAACAAGCCCTTAAGAAGGAATAACTAACAAGTGTTTATTAAATACCCACTAGGTGTGAGGCACTATAAGTACAAGCAGGAAGACTGAAAAAATCCCTGCTCCCTTACATATTTTGTGTCAGTAGTAAAAGCCTAGTACTTTGCACTCTTACCCAAAGATTGCCATAGCCAATTTAATTCCAGGCAAGACCACTGGATGGGACACAGAAGACTGGGCTCAAATCTCAGTTCTCTTACTTAGGATCAATGGGATCAAATACAAATAATTTTTTTCTTCTGAATCTCAATGTATTTATTTGTAAAGTGAAGGGTTGGAATAGATTTTTTGCAGGTGGCCTGTGAATATGCCAAAGCAAATTATGCAAATATCTAAATAAACAAACATGCCTTCTATAGGCTGAAAAAATATAGTTTCCTCAGATATATTCTGATATTTCAAATGTATATAGAAGCCATTGTGATTAATAAAGTAAATATGTCACTGAACACATTGTAGTAATTTGTTGTCATTCTATATGTTCTCATTTCATGACAACATGGTTTTATCTATCAAAATTATAGTAGGCAACACCCATTACCATCACCTTTCTCACTGTATCCTAAGGATCACTGGTGAGCTTTTCCATCTAACTTTGAGTCAGACTAACTATATGTGTTGTCTCCCTCTATCAGAATGAGAATTCCTGTAGAGTAGGCTATGTCTTGTTTTTCTATTTTCTATATAGAATATTTTGATATTCTATATTTTCTATATTCACCCTATCACTTAGCATAGCACTTAGAACATAACAAATACTTAATAATTATTTTATTATTCAATCCTTCATTTATAACAATGTAAACTAATGACCTTCCTTTGACCTTCTTACATGACAATTTGGTGCTCAGCTCAGTTAGGATGGTGCTTTTTGCTGTTAAGGTTCACTCTAAGAGAGGACTGTTTTATATCCTCCATTGGCACCAGATAGTCCCATAAAATCTCTTGGCTACTGTTCTATCATTAGAGCTACCTCAGCAAAAGATTTGCAGAAGCTAATAGAACATGAATCCTGGTTTTTTTCTTTCCAAGAACTTAAATTCAATGATGTTCTTCAATCATAAAAGGCATCCAGTGTTAAAAACAAGCAAGCATAAACAAAAACTAAGAAATTTAGATGTTCAAATTGATTTAAAAGAATTTGGTTTTAGATTCCATTCTGTTTTTAGCTATGTGACTTTTGAAAATCAATCATCCTTTTTGGATTTTAGTGTCCTTATCTAGAAGTTAAAATGCTTGGACTACTTGAAAAAGAAGCAATACTCTAGAAAAGAAAAATGGTGATAACAAAGCAAAGTATATGCCTTTATTTTGACCAGGTCACAGACAGTATAATCTCATTTCTTTTTGTGATAGGATCACTATACTGGTACGTTAGGAAATGCTGCATTTATTCAGCACCTACCTTGTGCTGGGTGCCATGCTTAAAGTTGGGCACATAGAAAGAACATAAAAAAAAACAACTCCTCCTTGAATTTGGCAGCTCTGCCAGTTAGTTAATAAACATCCATTAAGTGCTTACTATGAACTTGGAACAGTGCTAAGCTACTGAGATACTTTTCTAGCCTTTTCTTCACACCAGGAAGTGAGCAGTGTGGTCTTTAAAGAAGGCTTTACATTGAGCAGATGTTCATCAATTGGGGAATAGCTGAACAAGGTATGGCATGTGAATGTAATGGAACACTATTGTTCCCTAAGAAATGATGAGTAGGCAGATTTCAGAAAATCCTGGAAAAAAAAAACTTGCATGAACTGATGCTGAGTCAAATGAGCAGACCCAGGAGAACAATATACACACTAATAGCAACATTACGTGATGACAAACTTTGATAGACTTAGCTTTTCTCAGCAAACCAATAATCTATGAAAATTCAAAAAGACTCATGATGGAAAATGCTATCCACATCCAGAGAAGGAACAATGGAGTCTGAGAGCAGATTCAAGCATACTATTTTCTCTTTTTTTTTCTTTCTCATGTCTTTTCCCTTTTGTTCTGATTCTTCTTTCACAACATGACTAATGTGGAAATACGTTTCATGCGATTGTACCTGTATAGCCTATATAAGATTGCATACTGTCTTGGGGGAGAGGAGATGGATGGGAGGGGGAAATTTTTAGAACTCAAAATCCTATAAAAGTGAATGTTGAAAATAAAAACAAATTTAAAAAAAAAGTGTGTGTGGGGGGGTGTTCGGGTGTCCAGGAGGCTGCCAAATCCCAATGCTGCTTCAGTCCAGTGAGAAGATGACACTGTTCTCTGGGTGGCTTATGTGCAGGGTTATGTTCTATAGGCATATGAAAAAATGCTGTAAATTACTATTGATCAGAGAAATGAAAATCAAAAGAACTCTGGAGTACCACCTCACACCTATGAGATTGGCTAACATGTCAAAACAGGAAAATGATAAATATTGGAGAAGATGTGGGAAAATTGGAACACTAATGCATTGTTGGTGGATCTGTGAACTGATCCAATCATTCTGGAGAGCAATTTGGAATTATGCCCAAAGGGTTATAAAACTGTGCATACCCTTTGACCCAGCAAATATCACTTCTAAGTCTGTATGCCACAGAGATCATAAAAAACAGGAAAAGAACCCATATGTACAAAAATATTTATAGCAGCACTATTTGTGGTGACCAAGAATTGGAAAATAAGGGGATGCCTATCAATCCGGGAATGACTGAACAAGTTTGTAATGGTATATTATTGTTCCATAAGAAATGATGAGCAAGCAGACTTCAGAAAATCTAGAAAGATTTACATGAACTGATGCTGAGTGAATTGAACAGAACTGGAAGAACATTTTACATAGGAACAGCAATATTGTGCAATGAATAACTCTGATAGTCTTGTCTCTGCTCAGCAATGCTAGTATCTAAGAAAACTCCAAAGGGCTCATGATGGAAAATGCTATCCACATTCAGAAAGAGAACTATGGAGTCTAAATGAAGATTGAAGCATACTATTTGCTTTCTCTCTCTTTTCTTTTCTTTCTCATGGTTTCTTCCATTGGTTATAAGTCTTCTTAACAACATGACTAATGTGAAAATATATTTAATATGAATATATGTAGAGCCTGTATCAAATTGCATGCTGTCTTGGTGGAGGGAGAGGAGAAGAGGGTTGGGGAAAAATTTGGAACTCATAATCTTATGGAAGTGAATAGTGAAAGCTAAAATTAAATAAGTAAATTTTTTTTTAAAAAAAGAAAAAGAATATAGAAAAACAATCACAAAAACAAATGAGGGTAAGAGGAGAAAGAAAGGAGTAGGCCAAAGGAAAATTCCCATTTTCAAAAGCTGTCTCAAGGCTTCCATAATCATATGTTTATCACTAGTTTAAGAAACAGAGAGAGAAATTTAGTTTGGTTGATGAATTAGTTCTGGTAGTAAAAATAGACGCAGAAAAATAGATTACCCTTTCCAGACAACATTAAGAACAAAAATAAGAAAAAGGTAAACATCAGAAGATAAAAGAGATTTAACATTAATAACATTAAGTGACTTAAATGTCCTGATTAAAAAGAAAAGAGATTGTATTTTAAAAGTCTATCAATATGCTTTTCATAGGAAATACATATATACAAAAAGTTGTAGATAGGCAAATTGTCTTAAATATACCATGTGACTATAATTTCTGAGAAAAAAAGCGGGTGTAATATCAAATAACATTTAATTCAAATGAAAAACATCAAAAGAGAAACAAAGAATGTTATTTTGGGGTAAAGAAAAAATAACTATCCATTCTTAATAGACCTACATCAAATAATTGGGTAGCTAAATTAATAAATGCTAAAATTGATGCAAGAATATTTCAATCACTTATCAGGGTACAAGAAATCTTTTTAAAAGATGAACAACAAACAAACACGTAAGTGATGAATTAACACCTACTATATGCTGACCACTGTTTTAGCCACTGGGGACATATGGATGGAAATGAAACTGTTCCTCTCCTGGGACATTCTATCAGAAGAAAAGATGAACACATAGAAGTATAGAAAATAATGTACAAAAGAGATACAATGTCATGTTTGTCAGGGGAGTCAAGAATAGCCTCAGGCAGCTTTTGAACTGAGTTTTGAAGGAGTCTTGTGATCTCACCAGCTGTAGCAGAGATGAGGAGAGAGTGTATTCCAGGCACTGGGTATTTTCCTGTACAAAAGTACAGAAATGGGAGACCTGGTGTCATATATTAAGAATAGCAGGAAGGCCAGTTTGTCTGGACTGTGAAGTATGTGAAGGAGTAATGTATGTAGTAATAAGCCTGAATAAGCCATGTTGTAAAGGGCTTCAGGTCTCAAGCAGAGGAATTTATATTTGATTCTAGAGGTAATCAGAAGCTACCTATGTTTTAGAAATATCCTTGTGTGGAGGTAGACTGTGGAGGGGAGAGGCCTAAGGCAGGAAGACCAGTTAGGAGACTATTATAAAGACATTACAGAACCTAAATTGGACATAGATAAATGGCTGGAATTGATGAAAACAGTGGGAAACTCACAAAAACAGATCACTGATTACAAAAAAGTCCTTGGTTAATTCAAAAAGCATAAATTTTGCATACTATTTTACAGGATAGAATTCAGTAAAATTAAAAATTAAAATCTGTAGCATGAGTAAAAGATATATCTGCATAGAAACTAAAATATAATCTATCAATAATTGGGCTGAAAAATTATTTTAAACCCAGAATATATAGAAACAGTAGCAATAATGGTGATGTTTATAGAAAGATCTTTGAAATACATCAAAAACAATTTTATAATGCAGGATTTTTGTATTAATAAAAGATAAAAAAGAAAAAAAAACAGTTCCTGTCCTCAAGAAGTTTATATTCTTTCAGGGATATACAACACTCCTAAAGAATTGTTGGCCAGAGGAGGGTGAAGTCAAAGGGATAGTGAATAATTCTACAGAGTCATCAAATGATGTGCCTTTTCCAGAGGTGAAAGCATTGAATTGATTACTGTTTCCACAGTACAAGGAAGAAGGGGAAGCAGGACAGTATGTGGATCACATGACAGGAAGATAATCTAGTAGTCAGGTCAGCTAGATAAAGTAAGTTTCCTCTAATCATGGGCCTTGGTTTTCTTGAATCTTCATTATAAAAACAAAAACAAATGGAGGGAAAAGAAGCACAAATTTTAGTCACAAGTCTCTCTTAATCTTTGGCAAAGTAATCTCCAGGTTTTACTAACTTGGCCTCAGGGCATTACTGTGAATTACAGGGTATATTTCAGGCATATTACCTCATGAATTAGGCACATCATAGATTAAGCAGTCTATATTTCAAGCACATTACCTCATGGAGGAAATATCTTTATTGTAGGACACCCCTGTTTCTGAAATCCATTCCTGAAATATAGTGAGTGCATGTGGAAGTCTAATAATGCATATTAAAAATACCCTCCATTATTTACATGCTTGATCTCAGCCAAAATGATTCTTCGTGGAGGGGCCAATGAACTCAACCAATTTTCCTTTACCATTTCATGAAAAGTGAACTGTTTTTCATTTCCAGAGGATATTTGCTTAGGGAGGTTTTCCCATTAGGAAAAGCCACAGCCTTTTTGTATCTCTGTTGCTCATTTTCAAAAAATAGCATTTCTCCAAAATGAAACACAGAGTACGCCATGTCCTGAGCACATATAAGCTAATGTTTGTGTTATTTGGCTTGGAAAAATGAGCAGATAGTATCAAAGTAGAGATTCAAGACCCTGTGTCTCCAGACTGCTACAAGGGCATTCATCATCTCCAATTATAATGCACTGTCTATTTTCAATTTCTAAATGTTTGGTGCCTAACATGGACAGATTTATTTTTATGCACTATGAACCTTAGAGTCAGGAAGATCTGGCTTTGACACATACTAGCTATATGACCCTTTATTGTTGTTCATTTATTTCCATTGTGTCTGACTCTTCATGACCCTGTTTGGGTTTTCTTGGCAAAGATATTGTAGTGTTTTGCCATTTCCTTCTAAAGATCATTTTACAGATGAGAAAACAGAGGTGAATAGGGTTAATGATTTGTCCAATGTCACACAGCTCATAGGCCAGATATGAACTCGGGTCCTCTGATTCTAGGCCCAGCACTCTACCCCGTGTACCACTGAGTGGCCTAGCAACCACTTCGAGTTGTTTTAATCAATTTTCAAAAACTCTTCATTTCAGAAAGTTAACCATCTACATTGGTGGATGGACTTTACAACCTTGAATTACATATACTAATGAAATCAGTGAATCAGGCCAAGAAAATGAAAACATAAATAAAAACTTCCTAAAACAGAGATCCTTGACTTTTGTGTGTCAGGGACCTCTCAGGCAGTCTGGTGAATTCCTTCTAAGAAAGGTTTTAAATCTATGAAATAAAATAATATGTAGATCACAAAGGAAACCAACTATAGCAATATGTAGTAATCAAAATATATATTTTTAAAAAAGTTCACTGACCCTAGTTTAAGAACCTTGACATAGAGATTTTACTTGTTTTTGTGTAGCCTTTTTTCATGGGTTGGGAGGTTCCTGAATGCAGTCTATGTATAAAACTGTCCAATTGACTGATGGGTTTGCTACTGCCATTACTCCCTCTCCAAAACTGTTCCCTAAAGACTGACTTTTCTAATTTTTTATCTCACAAAGTGATGACTGTCATAGCAATGACCATATGCATACCTAAACAGAAAGGTCAGTTTGCTGTTCAATTGAGAAGCCCCTGCTCCTGAATCTTGGACACACTATCTTCCTTGTTGGCCTGAGATACACCCTGGGATATTTTTCTCTTTTGTCCCTCCTCTTCCTCTCCTTTTTTTTAGCATTTGTATACACCAGGTTTTAGAGTAGCTGCATAAAAATTAGGGTAGTACTTATCTGACAAAACCTTTACCAGTTTGCCTTTCTAATAAGACAACAGAACTCTACTTCAATTTATCCTGAGACCCATAACCAGGAACTATCGGCAAGATTTTAGGCAGGCAAACCCATAAAATACATTTTCTGTGGCAGACTGCCTTTTTGAATTGACTCCATTTCTCCCTGCACATACACAGAGGACTTTTATACCCATAGTACATAAAATCTTGAGCCAAAACCACATGGTTCAGCCCACCTCACCAACATGTGTTACAAATTATTACCTTCCAATATTATCATCTTAGCAATTTTCCCATGGATTAGCATTAGTTTTCAGTAACACAAAGTGTAAGTCTCCTATGATTACAAATTTCATCTCCTTAGCTTGTTGATGGAATGAAATGGAAGAATTTTTTTTTCTAATACTGTTACTATCACTGCTAAAGAAATTCTGTGTAGATCTCTTGGTGTTAGCTATGGTTTCTCAACTAGCTACAATGTCCCCTGCTCAGGTTAAAAACAAACAAAAAGCCCAAAAGAAAAAGACATTCTCTCCAGAGAGAGACAATTCTCTTAACCTATGCTATGGTCATCCCTTACCTATCATTTTCCTGTTGTTATTGCAATTTTCTCTGGTTTGTTTTTATTAGAAATACTAATTCCTTATGTTTTCCTTGGATTCTTTACTTCTCATAATCAAAATTCCTTATGCTACCCATCGTGCTTTAACAGTGAGTTTCCTGATCTATGGATTTGTGAGGCTAGTGTTGAAGGAACTGGTTTTGCTTGAACAAAGCCCCTACAAGGACGGGAGACAACATAAGGAAGTTAATGTTGCTGCTAAGAGCTTATACATGACTCCTACATCTTTCAATCCACAGGTTCCTAAAGCATATTTTTCCATGTGGATTTGTGTTTCATTATGTACAGCTATCTCTTTTGTCTCATCGAAATGCAGCCATCTTTGGAGTAAAATGTGGCATCCATTAATAATGTGCATTGGATTTTGCAATGGACAAGAAGTGAAGGTCCATTTATTGGCTCATCTCAATCCCAACTTGACATAGTATATCAAAAGGGTTGGAGTAGTGTGATGTCAAATGTTCTCTCAGAAATAGCACATACTAGTAGAAATACATTCAGAAGGATTCTACTTACATTATCCATTTATAAAAAGAGAAAGGGACCTTTCCCATGACAATCATTTCCTCTTTCTTGATCCTTTCCTGGAAGTGATAGTCCCAAAGGCCACCAATGAAGTAGCAGCCTGAAAACTAGAGAAATCAAAGTGGCATGAAGGGTATGTTAGATAAGGAATTGAGTCCCTATGTTGGCCAACAAATATTGTCACTGATGTCACCAGTCATAGAGGATCTTCCAGAGTCCATGTCTGTTCATATCCTTTGACCATTTATCAGTTGAGGAATGGCTTATATTCTTATAAGTTTGACTTAATTTGAAAGTCAGGTGTGATCCTTTTGGCTAGTCATTATTTGAGAGGGAGTGGAACTTCTGAGATCCCAAACCTTGGCTGATATTCAAGAAGAATTCATTTGATCTCAGTGAGAAAGTTAAAGTAATTCATTTGAAAGTAATGAAAGAGTGTGGAAGTTGAGGGTAAGAAGTGGAATACCTTGCAACTATTAATAATAGTTTATATGTGGTTCTTGCTACAGTATTTTCGAAACATTTTCCTCCATTATGAAAAGTAGCTATTTTTAATACCTGGAACATGGTATATGTCTATCTCATCTTTGTCTCAAAAACTCTCTTTTTTTCTAGCTGTAGCTCAAAAACTACCTTTGATACAAAGTCTTTCTTGATTCCCTGAACTGCTAATGCCTTCCCTCTCTCCCTCTTATCTTTAGCTTCTTTGCATTTATTCTATCTTATTTTATATTTATAAATACACACACATATACTTGTATACATACATACATGTACACATACATATATACATATATGCACACACATATATACATATATACATACATACACATATGTGTGTATGTATGTATATATGTATGTATGTATGTAGGTATCTCTCTCTCTCTCTCTCTGTATATATATGTATGTATCTTGTTGCTTACCTTATCAGAATGTAGCTCTTTGAATGTGGGGGTTGTTCCATTCTTTGTCCTGATATTCCCCAGCATGAACCATCTGCCTGGTGCTTAATAATCAATTAAGCTTAAGGGATAATTCGATAATTAGATTGATTAGTGTGCCAGAAACACAATATTCTGAAGTAATTCCATTAGGTTGTTTGCCACTGTCTCATCTATCCCTTATTTTCTCAAGGCATAAAGTAGACCAAGAGTTAAGTAAGTTACATAAAAAAGGGAAATTGAGTAATTTATTTTTACAGAATATTCCTTTAATCTGTGACTGAAATGTAAAGTTTAAAAAATATTATTTTATTTTCTTCCCCAATGACAGATCAAGACAATTTTTAGTATTCATTTTCACAAGATTTTGAGTTCCAAATTTTTCTCCCTCCCCTCTTCCTTAAATGGTACCCAATTTGATCATGTAAAACATATTTCCATAATAATCACAGTTGTGAAAGAAGAAACAGATGAGAAAGAATGAAAACACAAAAGATAATAAGTGAAAAAAGCATTTCAATCTGTATTCAGAGTTCTTTATCTGGTTATGAATCTCATTCAGAGTTCTTCATCTGGTTATGAATTGCATTTACTTTTTTGAGTCTTTTGTACATATCTTGGATCATTGTCTTTCTGAGAAGAGTTGAGTCATTCATAGTTGATCATCACACAATATTCCTGATACTGTACAATATCTTTTCCTGGTTCTGCTCATTTCACTTTATAACTATTTCTACAAGTCTTTCCAGGTTTTTCGGAAATGTGCCTGTTCTTCATTTCTTATTGAAAATAGTATTCCATTGCATTCATATGCCACAGTTTATTCAGTCATTTCCCAATTGATGGGCATCCTCTCAATTTCTAATATTTCGTCACCACAATGAGGGTTGTTACAAATATTTTTGCACATGTAGGAGCTTTTCTCTCTTTTATGATCTCTATGACACAAATATGGTAGTGGCATTGCTAGATCAAAGGATATGCCCAGTTTAGTTGCCCCTTGGGCATAGTTCCAAATTGTTTTCCAGAGTGGTTGGATCAGTTCACAACTCCACAACAGTTAGCACCTCAATTTTTCCACATCCTCTCCAACATTTATCATTTTTCCTTTTTTTCTGGTCATATTAGCCAATCTGATTGGTGTTAGGTGGTATTCCCATGTTGTTTTAATTTGCATTTCTCTAAACAAAAGTGATTTAGAGCACTTCTTTATATGCCTATTGGTAGCTTTGATTTCCTTATCAGAAAACTGCCTGTTCATATCCTTTGACCATTTATCAATTGGGGAAAGGCTTATATTCTTAAAGGCTTATATTCTTATAAGTTTCACTTAGTTCTCTATATATTTGAGAAATGAGGCCTTTATCACAGACACTTGCTGTAAAGGTTGTTTCCGAGCTCTCTACTTTCTTTTGGGCCTTAATGCATGGTCAATTTTCTTATAAGTGCCATGTCCTACTGACAAAATGTGTATTCCTTTCTGTTCCCATTCAGCTTTCTCCAAACCTCTGTCATATATAACTTTTCTAATATTCTATTTACCTCCTTAGTTTCTTTCTTGCTTATTTTTTTTGGTTGTATTTATCTAGTTCTGAGAGAAGAGAGTTGGGTTGCCCCACTAGTATAGTTTTGCTTTCTTTTACTTCCCGTAATGCATTTAACTTTTCCTTTAAGATTTTATGGCATACATGTTTTAGTATTGATATGACTTCATTGTCTATGGTACCTTTCAGTAAGATGGAGTTTCCTTCCTTATCTCTTTTAATTAGGTATATTTTTGCTTTTACTTTGTCTGGGATCAGTATTGATACTCCTACTTTTTATTTTTTACTTTAGCTGAAGCATAATAGATTCTGCTTCAGCCCCTTATCTTCACTCTGTTTGTCTCACTCTGCTTCGAGTGTATTTCTTGTAAACAATATATTATAGGATTATGGTTTTTGATCCACTCTGTGATCCACTTCCTTTTTATAGACGAGTTCATCCCATTCACATTCACAGTTATGATTACTAACTCTGTATTTCCCTCCATTCTAATTTTCCTGTTTGTGGTCTCTCTCCTTTCATTCTTTCTCTCCTCACCAGTGTTTTGCTTCTGTCTACCACCTCCCCACAACTACCTCTACTTCTGCCCCACCCCTTTATTTAGTCTTCTTCCCTCCCACTTTTTTGTTGGGTTAAATAGATTTCTATACTCAACCGATGTGTATATGCCACATCCTACCTCCCCACTCCTTTCTGTACCCAGTATATTCCTTTTTTTCTCATCCCTTAATTTTTTATGTCATTCCCTCAAATTCATTTTATACCCATACCCTCTATTTATGTATATCACTTCCAGCTGTACTATTACTGACACAATTTTTAAGAATTACAAGTATCATCTCCTCATATATGAGATTTACCTCTATTGAATCCCTTGCATTTTCTTTTTCCTTTTTACCTGTTTATGCTCCTCTTGGGTCCTGATATTAGAGATCCAATCTTTGTTTTAATTTTGATCTTCTTATGAAAGCTTGAAATCCTTCTGTTTCATAAAATGACTATTTTCCCCCATGATGTATTATGCTTAATTTTTCTTGATTTGTGATTCTTTGTTGTAGTCCTAGCCATTTTGCCTTCCAGATTATCATGTTCCATGGCCACCAGTCTTTTAATGTTACAGCTGCTGAGTCGTGTATGATCCTGTGTGGTTCTCCAATATTTGAATTGTTTCTTCCTGGACACTGGAAGTATTTTTTTTCTTGACTTGATAGTTCTTAAATTTGGCTATAATATTCCTTAGAGTTTTCATTTTGAGATCTCTTTCCAAATTTCTTGGGCTCAAAGATTGTTTTACCTCAACTTTTTGCTGGTTCTGCTGTTCTAGGATTTGTTGTGGGGTGTTATTTTATAGTTGTTCAGAGGTAAATATAGGAGAGTTAAGGTGATTTATTCTGCCATCTTGTCTCTCAGAAATTCTCTTTATCCTAAAATGTAAACTTAAACATAGTCTCTAATGTCTCTGCCACAGGTACTGTAGATCTGGAAAAGAAAGTTCTCACCATCAATAACCTAGAACTTGTCAAGCGGTTCCACATCAGAAATTGATATGGTTTTTATCAATGGAAGTGCCATTAAAGAACATTCATTGCCATCTGCTTTGATGCTGTATCCTGAAGGTTATGGGACATTTTCATCTGACTTGAAGCTGAAATCCAGTATATGTGTGGTGTCATTAGACTATGTGTTCCTTGAGAGCAGGGATTTACTTTCAGAAGAAATGATTCCTTAGTATGGCAAATACCTTTATTTCAATTGGTTTGGGTCATAGTCAAGGTACTATACTTGGACCACAACTCTTTTATCACTTAGAAGGCATTTAATAATTTCTATGTTCATAAGATATATAACTTCATGGCCAATCTGGTGATGAGAGTACTTAAACTTAGCCAGGCTAGTCCTCAGACAAAAGACACATAGTTTATTACCAAACTCTCACTCAAAATCTTTCCAGTTAAGTAGGACCTTCCATATCACATTCTCTATTTATATAACCTTCAAGAGCTCAGGCTTACTTCCATACCATTATGAGACATTAGAGTAAATTTAAGTGGAGTTTGTGCATATCACTTTTAAAAATACATTTTTATTTTCTTATTAATATGACTTAAACAAAAGGCATTTATATTTATGGTCTCTTATTTTCCAATTTTTCTAAGATACTGCATTCTGGTTTCCAGTCATTTCATTCAAGTGAAACTATTCTCAACAAAGTTGCCGATAATCAAGAAATTGCCAAAAAGAGATTTCTGGCCAAGTCCACTGGTGGCCTTCTTCCAAGATGACTGTATGATTAATGATTATTCTTTAGGTTCAGTTTTTCAGCCAGTTTAGAATACATTTAAGTATACTCTTATTTTGCCCAAATCTCTCCATCTCTTACATAGATATAGCATGAGAAGCATTGTAAATTATAACTACAGTATTTCCTTAATTTACCAATCCATTTACTCTGTACGAAAATGAAATAAGGTTAATATGTAGCAATGTGTTACTAATAAAAGTCATGCCTCATTTCGTGATCACTGGTTTCTCTATGAGCTGTTAATTAGACAACATTTTAATAACATAATGTACGATTTTTTGTCAGGAATTGGTCAAGTTCCCTATCCTAGAATGCATAGCCATCGCTCTTTAAAAATGGGGAAATATTTTTCTTTCTCCAATGTTGTGGTTTTTCTCCAGTTTCTCACACTCTTTCAAAGATTATTTGCAGTTCTTCAGTAAGCACATAATATCATAGATCTTTAGATAGGAAGCCCTTTTGAGGTCTTCTAATCCAAATGCTATATTTTAAAATTGAAGAAAATGAAGCTTGTGGAATTTAAATGATTTGCATGAGATCACAGGGGAAGTAAGGTAATGTGTTGGTAAGCAAAATGGGCTCCTTAGCACTTAGTTCAACAGATGCCCTTGAGGAGTTTGGCTTTTTTTTTGCTTTGAGTGATTCTGCTATTTCACTGAATCTTGCTAAGTGGTAAGCTCCAGGCCCAAAGCCCTATTAGGTGTAAAACCTATGTGGGTGTGGATTGATGACTGAGGTGGGGCCCAAGGTGGGGCTGGCTAAGGAGAGGTGTTGACTCCAGAGCCAATCTGGAAGCAGAGC
>CM053622.1:170636556-170647474 GCA_028646595.1 Phalanger gymnotis | reverse complement strand
TTCCAAGGTGGTATGAGCAAAGCAGGGGTGTTTACTCCTCTCCTGGCCTGTGGTCTGGTTTTTGAGTGACCTCAAGCACTCTTTTCTGCCTTTTAACTGTGAGGAGGATTCCTTCTCCACAGCTGCCACAAGGTCTGCCATGCCAGCACTCCTCCTTGCCCCAGGACTACCACCCAGGACTGTGACTCAGACCAAAGCATGAGCAAAGCAAGAGAATCCTGCCTCAGTGCTAGCAAAGAGAACCCTGCAATCTCACTCTGATCAACAGTTTGATCCCTATGCTGCCTGTAGGCCGAGAGACCCAGAAGCAGCCACTGCCTCTGCAGCCACAGCTGCCACCCTAGGCTGTGGCCAGACCATGCTCCACTCTCACACAGGTCCAAAAGACATTTTTCTACTGACTTTTTTAAGTTGTCTTTGGCATTGAAAAGCTGTCTTTTGCAGTTGAGAAGTCTGGAAACTGCTGCTGCTGTCAGTTGTTCAGTCCCCTGAGGCCTACTCTGGCCCTGCCTGTACTGGCCCAAGTTGGACTGCTCTCTTCTCCCAGACTGGTGCAACAGACCTTTCCTGTTGACCTTCCAGGTTGTGTTGGGCTGGAAGTTTGTTTCACTCTGTCATTTTGTGGGTTACGCTGCTCTAGAATTTATCTAGAGTCATTTTACAGGTATTTGGATGGGTTTGGGGGAAAGCTCAAGCAAGTCCCTGCTTTTACTCTTCTTTCTTGGCTCCGCCCCAACATATATGGGACTTTGAAAGCAGAGAACAATGTCCATAGGTGTAGATAAGAAGATAATTTTGTTCCAGTGATAGGATATGGTCTATTTAAATGCATAGAGATATAATTTGAAGTAATGTCAGAGAACGGCTTATAACTCAATTTACCAGAGATTTGTAGTTTAGCAAGAAAAGTAGTGTGAGATAAGTATGGAAAGGTAAGTTTTGATCCAGATTGAGGAGTGTTTTGCATGCCAGATTATGGAATGTATGTTTTAATTGGAAGGCAATGGGGATACACTGAAGATCTTTAAGCAAGAAGTGATGTGATCTGGACATTAGTTACATTAGTTTGACAGCACTTGGGAGTATGGTTTGGAGAGGGGATAAATTGGAGACAGCAAGAATCATTGGAAACTATTACAAAGTCATGAAAGAAAATTGAGGGTGTGTCCTTCTAATATAGTATAGTAGGAAGTTGGTGGTTGTTTCAACAATCCAGCTAGCAGCTGCTATGGGGGTGTAAAACCAAAAACAACCAGGTCACAGCATGCTGCAAGCCCACGTTCTTTTGATCTGTTTTACTAAGGAAAGCAACCTTAAGGGGTTAACAATCTTACTTTAATCCAACATACAAATATCATTCATTTGGGGGGGGGGAAGCCAGCACCCTGAACTTCAGAGCAAATACAAATTACAAACGTCAAGGGACAGACCTTGTCTGATTCCAATCTCAATGCATAGTTACCAGAGTTTAACAAAGTCCCAACATCTGAGTTTACAAGCTGGAGGCCTCTTAACTAGAGCTGCCTGGAGTTTCCACATCAGGACACTGCCAAGAGTGAGAGCCCTAGGCAAATAGCTCTATCTTCCCTTCTTATGCACTCTTTAGCTGTCATCAAACATCATCTGAGTGATCAGAACTTAAGTGCTTACTATTGGCTCTGGAGTTAGCACCTCCCTTCATTGACCCCACCTGGAGCCCCACCTTAGTTACCAATTCACACCCACATAGGCTTAGCAATTAATACATAGGGGTTTGGGCCTGGGGATTAGCACCTCACTGAATTAATCAAAGGAAACAAAGTCCAAACTCTTCAAGGATCCCCAATACAGTGGTACAGTGGATAGAGCCTTGCACCTGGAGTTAGGAAGACCTGAGTTCAAATTCAGCCTCAGATACTTACTAGCTGTGTGACCCTGGGAAAGTCACTTAACTTTGTTTGCCTCATTTTCCTGGAGGACCAAGTGGAAAACCACTCTAGTATGTTTACCAAGAAAACCCTAAATGGGGTCACAAAGGATCATACACAGCAGAAATGGCTGAACAGCAAGAACAGTAGAAAGAGCACTGGATCCGTGGCTTTAAATCTTTGTGCCACCGTTTATAACTTTGTGACCTTGGGCAAGTGACTTAACATTTTTGGTTTCGTAATCTGCCGAAGGCGTTAGACTAGACGAGCGCTAAAGTCCCTTCTAGCTCTAGAGCTATGATCACATGACTCAACAGGGAAGAATTGTGCTGTGATGTACTTAAGAGCTGTGCCGATATCAGTGCAAAATTACGTGGTCTCTCTGAGAAGGGAGCATATTCCAGGCCTGGGGAAGAGCCATTGCAAAGACAGAGACTTAGAAGATGAAGCAGAACGTGTGTAGAACAGAAAGGAGGCCAATATGTATGGATTTCAGAGTTCCTAAAGAGAAGTACTGGGGGAGGTCAGAAAGGTTTGAAGGGACCAGATGGTGAAGAGATTTAAATGTTAAATATGGTCATTTATAATAGATTTTAGAGATAATAGGGATCCAGTGGAATTTAACAAGAAGCGGGTTTATACAACTAGACCTGCCCTTAAGGAAAATCATTTTGTCTGATGTGTGGGGGATGGATAGGAGAGGGGATAGACATGGGGTAGGAAGACTACTTAGTAGACCAGCACAATAGTCTAAAATCACAACATGTCATTTGTGGAGGTCTTTTGTCAAACAAAACCATCAAGCCAGGAATGATTTCTTTATATTTGAAGACAAACATTCAGAATTAAAGAAAGAAAGAAATTATTTTTGAGTGAAAAACTCTTGAAAAGAAATGAAAAAGAATTCTTTTTAGAAAAATGTTTACTAGTTGAAAAATAGCCTGTGAAAGCTGAGTATTTAATTGCTTTTCACATTTCTGCTAGTAGTGAACCGTTTTGTCAATAAAAGAATCAAAGCAAAGAAATTGGTTGGTGTATAGCCTTTCTCTGCAACTTGCTCTCAGGTTTTTATATCCAAGGATAGAAAAATTAATGAGTAAGAAAGAACACAAAAAGGAAAGGTACCATATATCCCCAAAATATTTATCCCAGCACTTTTTGTGGTATTGACTTTGAAATAATTAATTTTCATTTCTCTGGCATAGCTCTAAAATCAGCACATTTCTGGGTTGAATACTCCTATCTCTAGACTTTATCCATTCCACATACCTCCCAAATTGACATTATTAAATACAGATTCAGATTCTGTTCCTATCTTTCCAGTTTCTTGTTTCCCTGTTTGACCAAATTAGCTCTGTTTCCACATATAATCAAAGAAGACACCTACCTACCACCGTAGCAAAATATTTGCACATGTAAATAAATATCTTAAAGTGCTTTCCTTGACAGCCAAAGAGGTGATGAAATAAGGCATTTCAAATGGTGGTGAAGGTGTGTTGTGACAATGTGTTCTGGTTAAGCTGTATTTTGTCAACTATTTCTTTATTCCCTGCCCATCAGAGTACAAGGTAAAATGGAGTAAATTTCCCATAGCCATTGCTGAAAACCACAAGCTGCATTTTACAATGCTTTGAAAATGAAAAATGCATCAGTGCTTCTGTGTGGCATACTCATACTTAATCATTTTCATCCTTTTGCAGCAGTGGATTTTTTTTTCTTAAGAAGATGAGTAGAGTTTTAACTTTCTACTCAAAAGCATTCATTTAAAGCAGAGGGGGTTTGGCATCTTTTTGTCAGCTTCTTCCAACTTAAAGACAGATCACTCACAGGTCACAATCCCCCTGAGATGACAGCTTTTGGACATACACAAACAAACCTGAGGTAGATAGCAGAGGCAGAGCTTGGGGGTGGGGAGAGGAGGCTTGCAGTATAGGAATCCTATTAATATGGATGTCATCCAGTGGTAGCACTCTAAACTCTGGATTCAGTATAGTTGTATCTACGCAATCAAAGTAAGGTGCAGAACCTAGGTAATAATTCAGTCTCCAAAATCTATTATTAAAGGGGAATGATGGGATTTGCCTGAAGTTTATAGATGGACTGTGTATATAGATCAATTTCATCTGATGTATTCTATACTTTACTGATTTCATTGTAGTCCAAATGGCCTTCATAATGGTGGTTAACATTCTGAAGCTCTAGGAAGAGAATAGACAGCAGGGGGTAGTTTTGAAAAAGTGATGTTCCTAAAGTGCGAAATATGCCATTTTGTTTGTATAGATGGAGTTGTTTTTGACTATAGCAATAATCTTAATAGAATTTTTATCCAGGTTTTTTTCTTCCTAATTCTTTCTTTGGGAAATGATCTGTAAAATGAAATGTGAAAGATGAATATGATTTTCTTATATCTAGGGAGGAGAGAAAGCTCATGAGCAAGAGAGAAAGCTCAACTAAAGGAAAAAAATACCACAAATGGAAATAGACGAATGTTTAAGAAAGCATATATGAACTAGGTGAAGGACTATGACCTAACATACAAATGGGCACTCCCTCTCAGGCTTTGAGATTAAAAACAAGCTGGGAATGAACAATGATTCACTACTTACAATGAAGTGTAACAAAACAATAAGAAGGCAAGACAAGCAGTAAAACATAATACTGCTTAACTGCACTGTTCCAGAAAACAGATAAGCCACATCGGGATTTTTTTCTACATGCTTGTGTATATCATGTTGTATCTCACAATAAGGAATCTGCTGTGAATGCAATAATAGGAAAAAAAAACATTTAAATCTATCTATTGTTGCAGACATATAACAAATGAACCTTTATTGTATACTACTGTCAAGGTGGTCCAGAAATAATAGTATAGTAAAAGCATGTCAATACTGATGGCGCATCATTTTTCTCAGCTTAGATGATGAGGGGAAGAAAGGAAAACCCTATTTAATACATTTATTTTAACAACTAGAAAGTTTTATGCCGTGAGCCTCTTAGGGAAGATATTCACAGCACAAAGCAAGGCAAAGTTAGTTGGCAAATGCCCTAATGAATTTGGGATCCTATAAAAAAAAACCCAACTGAATAAACAAAGGTGAAAAAGTGAATTTGTCTTGAGAAATGTAAACGATACCTAAAATAAATTAGAGGATCATTTTTTTCTTTACTTTGAAATGGATGAGCTTGACCATTCTGAATTCTAGGGGAAAAAAGTTCAATTTCCTCAGCATTGTAACAATTTCTTATATTGTTATATGCAATATGTAAATAGAAATATTTGTCAGATCACAAGAACAACTTATAGCTGAAAGGACTTCTTTGGTGATTCTTTTTCAGATGTGAATTCTTTTAAAAACAAATGATTTCCTAATGGATATGTTCATTAAATCTGAATTCCCATTTGTTGAGTTTATTCACAAGGCAGTACATGTGTATTTTCATTATGTGGACAGATGATTTAAAAATGATCAGCAATGATAATATTTTGGATAAAGACATCAGCCAACCACAAACCTCTGCCCAAAGTTACATCTACACAGTGCAAAAGGAAGCTACATCTTGGCATGTGTATGATTGTATGCTTATGTCAATTTCCTTACAGCCTAAATGATACCTTTCAAGCTAGGTGGATGCCAGACCTCAAGGAGAAGCTCTCTCATCTTGTATAAATAGCTCTAAAATCAATCAATCAGTCAAGAAAATTAAGTACCTACTATGTGGTAGGCACAATGACACAATGATAAGCACTGGGAATACAAATATAATAAATGAATTGGCCTCTAATGATGGAACAAATTCATGCAAAAACATACATATATGTATGTGTGTACACACATGTTATATATAACCTGCATACATGTATACACACTTATTTATATATACATTTAACTTGTAAATAAAGTTATATTTTAGATCATGAGAATTTACAGCTGAAAGGAAATTTTTGTTGAATAATTTTTAGATAAGAAATGCTTTAAAAGCAAATGATTTCCTAATGGAAATGTTCATGAAGTCCCAATAGACACATTCAGGGACTCTTTCTGGAAGTAATTGTTTTTGATTCCATGTCATATCTTTAAATATAATAAATTCAGCAAGCTTTGTGGAGTGAACTTTTGTAGAGGAGCAAAACTGTACAGAATAAAAACAAGGAAAACAGATACAAAGAAACAAAAAGTTATCAATGAATGAATGAGCATTTATTAATATCTACTAGGTGCCAGACATTGTGTGAAAAAATCCTTACTTTCAATGACTTTCATCTTATTGGGGGGGGCAACAAGTACATATATAAATATATGTAGAAGAAGTAAAAGTCAGTAAATACAAAAGAGCTAAATAGTGGGAATTTGGGAAGGGGAGCCCTAGTTTGGGAGGAGGGGGATCAGGATAAGCTTCAATAGAAGATGGTTTTCCATCCATATTTTAAAGTAACAGAAAGATCCTTCGAGGCAGGGGCAAAGAGAGAATGCATTCCAGGCACGTGGGAATTAAAGCACCTTGAATTCACGATTATGAGAATTGAAGGAACTAGATATGTTTAACTTAGACCGTAGAGGACTAACAGGGAGGGGGTAGAGGGAAATGATAGCTGTGGACAAGTATTTGAAGGACTGTCTTGTGAAGGAAGGATTGTTCTGTTTGGCCCCAGTGGTAGAATCAGGAACAATGGGTAGAAACTGCAAGGAGACATATTTAGTCTTGAATTCATAGAAAAACAAAAACCTCTGTAATATTAGAGCTGCACAAAAGTGCAATTGGGCTGATTCCTTAGATCTGGGGGTCCTATTCCTTGAGAGTTGTTAAGTGGACTCAGGATTACCACCTGTCCCTCGAGCACATCATGGTAGTGATTAATTTGTTGTATGGGTTGAAATAGATGGTCCTTGAAGTTCCTTCTCTCACATTCTCTGATTCTAAGATTCCATCTGGTTACCACCACATAGATTTTTTTTCTTCCCTCAAATACCTGAACCTCCTAGTACTTCGGTTGATAAATTTCATGACCTGTTACTCTATGCTAAATCAAACACCTAAGAGATGATCATGCTTTTGATCTTACCCATAAATGTACCACTTCCCTGTTCCTGAACTCTGAAATTCCCTTATCTGATCACAATCTATTGTCATTCCACCTCTCTCTCTACCTTGTAACTTCAAACTCTGTTCTGCATCTACATTATGAATTCCAATCCCCTGATTCTTCAGGTTTTTTTTCCCTAACAATCACCCATGCACCAGCCACTCTTTCCTTTCTTACCCAATCTTGACCTCTGTTGAAATAGTTCAACTCTGTACTTTCCTCCTCTGAATACTTTATACTCATATCACTGCTCTTGCTCTGCCATACCTTAGTCTTGGATTACTCATACGATAACTGATTTTACTCCTACATAAATGCTACTGAACCAAGGTGTAGAAAATTACAAAACCATGCTGATTTGTGTCCATTACAAATTTGTTACATAACTTCAAGTGGACCCTCCCTGTTAGAAGGCAATCCATCTGTATCTTTCTAATTAACTCACAAACCCATACATTACAATGACTCTCCATATACCTCCCATCTCCTGCCCACTTCAGTTTCTCAGCTGAAAATCTTGTCTTATATTTTGTTGAAAAAATTGAGACCATTTGTCTAGAGTTCCCTTATCTAACCCCTCATTTTACATCATACAGATTATTTCTGGCACTATACCTTCCTTTGCTTTTGTATTTTACAATAAAGTGGCCTTTCTCCTTGCCAAGGCAAATCCCTTTTACACACACACTCTCACATACACACACACACACACATGCACACACACACATACACACACAAATGATCCAATTTTCACTAGGAGATTGTTCCATTTAACATTGCAACTCTGTCACTTATTTTCAATCTCTCCTTGTCTGCTGACAATTTCTTCCCTATGCTAGAATCATGACCGTGTTCCTACCATCTTCAAAAGACCCTCACTTGATGCATTTATCTCTACTGTATGTCATTCCATATATCTCCTTTTTTGGATAAACTCTTCAAGAGGGCTCTCTACAATATATGCCTCAATTTTTTTTCTTCTCACTCTCTTCTTAACTCTTCATGTTCTGGTTTTCGATTTAACCATTCAATTAAAACTGTTCTACTGAAAGTTACTAATGATCAATCCATTCCCAAATCTATTGACCTTTTCTCCAAACAAATCCTTGTTGATCTTTTTTCAGCCTTTGATACCACCCATCATGCTATTTTCTTTGATACTTTCTTCCCTCTAGGTTTTCATGACATTACTCTCCTTGTTTTCCTCCTACCTATCTGTCCTCTCCTTCCCAGTCTTCTTTGCTGGTACACTATTCTCTCCCCATGCCAACTGCCCAACTTTCCAGCTTCCTTTTTTTGTGTTGTCTTTCTGCATTAGACTGTAGGCTTTTTGAGGACAAGGATATACATTCTTTTTTTTAAAAATGTGTGTCCTTAGAGGTTAACACAGTGCTTGGCACACAGTACTTGCTCAATAAATGTATATTGTATTGTGTTGTTTTATTGAACTACAGCACAATACCTTGTACATAGTAGGCAGTTAACAAAAGTTTATCAAATTTGTTATGTTTAAATATAGTCCATGAAATCAAAGAGAACTGTTTCCAGAGAGAGAGTCCCTTGTGTAGAATACTTGGAAAGCAAACATGCACTATGGTGCTGGTAAGATAATTCACGGATTGTTTGAATCCCCTCCTCCCACCTCCCCATCTCCAGAAAATAAGTCTCTTTAGGTCAGAGAGTTTTGTTTTTTATCTTTATACCCTCAATGCCTAGCATATTACTCATCATTTAGTGGGTACTGAACACATGTATTGAATTGAATTGAAATGGTCTAACAATAATTTCTTCCTAGAGCTCAGAACTCAATCCCAAAGGTAACAGTTTTTGACTGCCTTGTATCTCCTCCATTTAAGTATTCTTCAAATTCAAAAGCCATGCCTAGGTTTTATTCAATTAAGATAGCACAACATGCAATACTAACCTTTTTTGCCTTCTAAGAAATTTTTCTAATGCACCAATATATGTTTCAGGGAAGAACTATCTTTACAGTGGCCTCAAACTATGATTGAGATCCATATTGATCTACCTATTCATCATCGTTATTCATAGAATTCTTTTTTTGTCCATCTCCTTTCCTAGTAATACACTTCTCTGTATATTCATGGTACAAGATATTCTTCATGCATTCATTTGTGTCTGATGCATTGAGTTCATTTCCACTTTGATCTAAACACTGTCTCAAACTATAAAGATTCATCCATCACAATTTTTAAAGGTGTAAGTTTATAACATCTTCAATGGGATGTTCTCAGGCTTACAGATGTTCTGTTTCTAATTACTAGGGAAGAAAGCATTATGGATCTAGAAAAATCCTCAGGAGCCATTTTCCTGTCATCTAACAGGAATCCATCTTATTCTTTTAGACCTGACATTCTTAACTTTTTTCATGTCATAGACCTCTGTGGAGGCTTGGTGAAGACTATAGATTATTTCTTAGAATCATGTTGTTAAATATTTGAAGGAAAAGTTAAATTTCATTTAGAGGTTAGTCAAAACAAAGATGTAATTTTTTTTCTCATCTAAGTTCCCAGATCCTACATGAATTCCAGGTTTAGAATTCCTGCTCTAGACATTGCTCTTGTTTTTAAGAGTTCTCTAGAAAGTGAGAGTCCATAGCCTGCCAAGGCAGTGAACTTCAATACCTCAGAAACTTTATGGTCTATTTTTATGTGTCTAATTTAAGTACCCCTTTTTGCTTTTCAGAGTTACTTCTTGCTCTTCCTAGTAGAGTAATGCATAACAGTTGCGGATCCTCCCTGGGATATCTCTTTATGGAGGTAAAAACTCAAGTACCACTCTATAATCTTTGCTTCTCATGGCTGTGTTTGAGATAATAGCTTTTTCTTAGTGACTATGCCTCAGCCTTTCATTCTTTATTCTTCTCTGGATCCTTTCTGCTGCTCATTTCAGTTGTGGGCCCAGCCCTCAATAAGATATTCTTTTAAAGGCCTCGTTAGTGTTGGATGGGCCAATGCCAGTAGAATAAAGTTCCTATGCTATTGTCCTGTTTACTCATGCTTTAGGATAATAGGGCTATGGATTTAGAACTGGAAGGAGCCTGAGAGACCATCTTGTTTAATCCTAACCCTCATTTTACAGGTTAGAAAATTGAGTTCCAGGGAAATTAAGTAACCTGTCCAACCAATGTTCTTGAAAAGTTGTCTAGTATAGTGGTTAGAGCACTGAACTTGGCCTCGGGAGACCAAAATTTAAATCCTCCATCAAACACTTACTAGTTATATAATCAGAGGCATATAGTTTAACCTAAACACTCAATTTCTTCATTTAAAATGGGTATAACAATGCATTGGTTACTTGTCTTGAAAGGTTCAGTGAGAATCAAATGAGTTAATATAAGGGAAACGCTTTGAAAATTTTAAAGTCCTATATAAATGTTAGTTCTTATTATTTTTAACATCTCAGTTATCCTGAGGGCTCATTTTCACTTTGTGGTCTACCATAACTTGTTCATGTTCTTTGAATGAACATATATATATATATATATATATATATATGTATATATATATATATATATATATATATATATATTTTCCCTGAATAAATTAACTACTACACACCAGATAAAATTTGGTAAGTGGGCACTAAGTTTTCTACTTTATAATGATGAGGGGCTCCTGGACTCATTTCAAAGAATATTGAATGAGAGCAATTCTTCTTTTCAAAGCCAAGTTGATTATTTGCAAAGAGATGAGATTCTCACAATTTATAACAATTTGGCATTTCCTATCAAGCTGGGAAACCTTCCAGTGCAGGCCTAGTAATGTACTGCATGCCTCCTTTCCAAATACCAGCCTAAGTAAGGTAAGAAAGACTCATCAGCAAGTTGGTGATGGTGTAATAAATTTTCCAATCAAAGCAATTTTCACAAATGATCCATTTCAAAGGGGGAGAGAGAAAGGAGAGA
>CM053622.1:170625112-170636456 GCA_028646595.1 Phalanger gymnotis | reverse complement strand
CCTGCTCGCACTCGGGTAAGCCCTGCTTCCGCAGCTTCCTGCCTTCGCAGCTTCTGGCTTCCACAGCTTTCTGCTTCTGCAGCTTCCCGCTTCCACACCTTTCGCTGCCGCCGAAGTTGTCTCCCGGCTCACCCCTCCTCACAGCCGAGCTTCCGGCGTTCTCAAGCCCTGCCTCAATGACCAGAGACTATTGGTTCCTGAGCTGGCCCCTCCTAAGTCACCAAACCACACCCACACAGGTTTCACACCTGACAGGGCCCTGGGCCTGGGGCTTAGCACTTAACAGCTGAAAGTACTTCCACTCAAAAGAAACAAAAGCCATGCTAATGAGACAATTTTGCTTAACAACACACCAGGCCAGCCATGCCTTCAGTCTCTCCTGTACTCTCATTTACACACCACTGCCTTTTCTGCTTCCTTTTAATGGGTTATCCTCCCCACTTTGAATGTAAGCTTCTTGAACTCAGGGACTGTCTTTTCCCTTTTATTTGTATTCCCATTGTTGAGTACAGTGCCTAGCACATGGTAAGGACTTAACAAATGCTTGTCTTGATGACTCGACTATTATCCATACTTACAATAATAAAGTAATGAATCCCTGACACATTAAAATATTTATGTAATGGTGATGAAATATTTTGCACATGTTATGTCTTTCAAACACCATGAGTATAAATTGGCTAATAAAAGTGTTGTGTTCCTCCTTCTGAGGCAGTGTGGCATAGATAGACAAGGGGGATTATCCCTTGGAATCACCAAAGATGCCTGATAATTCATTTTGCCTTAAGTGTCCACAGGCAGCTCTAATAATATGTTTCAGATGAAGTACAACTCATCATGTGATGAAAATTCTCATCCATAGTCAACACTTCCCCACCACTACTTTGGAGATGAGGACATTGATAATTAGAAAAGTTATTACTTGCCCAAAGTCACACAAAAGTAAGGGGCCAGGCTTGGTTTTGAATCCAGTTCTCTTTCAACCTCCTAAACTTGATTTCTTCTTCTATGAAACATGGGGGTTGGACTTGATGGCTTTTCAGCTCCCTTCTAGGTTTAGATACATGGTCCTAGGATCCTGTGACCAAATTTGGTGTATCCTTACCTCTATGCCGTTTGTCTAACAACAGCACCTTCCATTTGCATAGTGTTTTACTATTTACAAAGACATTAAATGTAACTTTCCACTAGAATGCAAATTCCTTGAAAGCAGGGATGGTCTTCTTTATCTTGGCATCTTTTGGCATACAATACACTGGTTTACTCATTTTTAAACAATTTGGATCTGCAATTTAATCTATGTCATGAGCTCCCCAGTGAGCTTCTTATACCAATACACAGACGCAACTGTTTTATAACTTAGTCTTGGAGAGCTGTCTGGGACACTGAATGTTAAGTGAATTGTTCAGGGTCCCACAGCCAGCATATTTCAGAGGTAGGACTGAAACTTCGTTCTTCCTGAATCTGACACCAATCTTCTATCCATTACAGGCTCTCTTTTTGTATATGGAGACAGCTCAGAACGCTGTACCCCCAAATACCTTCAGAATAGCAATGTTTCCAGCTCAGTGCACTCAGCCATCATCCTGGAAAGCAGCCCCAGGGGAAGATGCAGCCTGGCAACTGCTCTTGTATGTGCTATAGACACAACATCTGAAACCCAGAAAGGAAAATTCTTGCCACTAAATTTCTTGGAACTGTCAAATGGTTCAAAATCATAAATGGATATGATTTTATCACTAGAAATGAAATGAAAGATGAAGTATTGCCATATGCTTTGCCAGTGTATACTTAGGACCATGGGATCTTTCCATCCCAAATACGCATCTCTTCCAGTAAAATGTGAATTCCTTGAGAGAAATGACTGTCCCACTTTTCTCTTTCCAATCCATAGTACTTTGCTTATATATTAAGTGCTTATTAAATTCTTTTTCATCCATTCATTCACTGCATGTTTGGTGAATGAATGAATGATTTTCGAACTGAAATTAATTAGTCTCATTTGAGTAGTAAGGAAGCTGAATCTCGGTAAGACTGAGTGATTTGTTCAAGGTCACTCATCAAGTACTGTGAGTGGAAGAACCTGAATTATAACCCATTTTTAAACCATGCTTCCCATCAGGCAAATTGTTGGTGTTATTTCATAACAACATTTTCCTCCATAAAGAGCACCTTGAAAATTTGTTCAGTGTAGTCAAACAAGTGTGAACTGCATTTAACTCTTTTTCTAAATTTTTGCAAGTAGTATTTATTTAAACACAGTCAAACCCCTTGATGTATTCATGTCAAGACAACAGAAATATAGAAATTCAGAGCATGCACTGAAGAATACTGGAGGCTTCCTGGGACTATAATACTTGGTGCTAGGGACAGCAAAATCTCTGATCTCTTCAAAACTTTCGGGTAGGAATAGAAAGCCAATGAGGAAAAAAATTATATACACATGTAGGTATGTGTATGTATATAATACACTAATAAGCAGATCTGCTTAATCTATAAATGGAATATACTTTCCTTTGTCCTCCTATGTAAAATATATTTTTGAAAAGTCCCCCCACCCATTTCACTAAAGTAGTTTTATCTTATAGAGAGACATAACCAAAACATCAAATGGAACAAAACACCAAATTCATACCTAACATAACAATGGAGCAGAAACTGAATACAGATTCAAAGAAGTTTGTATCAAGGAAAACATGGCACTTAGTGGTGGCACCATGGTTAAAGCATGCCATTATGCCACTCCATTTCCATGGATATTGTTTCACTAGAAATGAGGTCAGGTGCAATGGTGTCTGTCAAGGGCTTTCCCATGGGAACTTGAATGTCTTCATGTCACTGTGATACATGAAGAGGCAAAGAGATGGATAGTAGGCAAAGACTGAACTTCAAATTAGTGGACAATGGCTCTGTGGCGATACCAGCTATTTTTCCCTACAGTAATATTTTGTAGCCTGACAGGACAATGCCAGCCATTAGTTTTAATTGGGGAGAAAAAAATGACAAAGTAAGGGTGACACACCACATACCCAAGGCCTAACTCAGTGACCAATAGAAAATTCACTAGCAAAATGGACTTTAGATTTGTATTCAGTCCTTTTTTACACCAACAGGAAGAGGTGGGGGGTAGGGGGGAGTCTAAATGTCAGAAAGTCAGTGAGAAAGAGACTGCTGTTTCTCAGCAGAGGTAATTAGGCGGACCTTTCTTAACCCTGGACTATAGAGTGAAGGCTCCTTCTAGGTAACTATGCCCTTTGTTCTGTTTTCAAGAGCCAGTGACTGATATCTTTTCTCAACCAGGAGATCTTCCCCCCTGTGATTAAATATTTATCACAGCAAGAGGCCAGCAGTGGGACTAAGTGCCTCCAATTAATGACAGTAGAGGGATATAAGTGACTACAGGACAAGTATAAATATTTTAAAGGAAAACAGGTTAGAGTAGGGAGGGTGCCATTCTTTTTTCCTCCATATCAACCCATGAAAGGGTTATTGTTTATTGGTAAACAGATGTGCAGTTTCTTGCCTTGCACTTTATTTGTCAAGGTGCCAACTGGAAATCAGGTTTAGACAATTATCACAGAAACCTTACTTGAAAACTCTTGTCTTTGCAGGCAGGTAATCTTGGAGCACAGAGCCTTTGGAGACACATAGGTCAGTTCCTGTGAATCTTCTTTCATGGAGGTCACTCAACATGGAATTATAATCCTGAAGTCATAGGTCTATTTTAAGTTCCTTAAAAATGATGCTTACGATTCTTTTGACTTGAATGTCCATTGCCTAGTATAGTCCAGTGTCTGACATTTAATAATTGATTAATTGATTCACAAAAGAACCCTAAAATTTTATAAAGATGCAGTGCATATTTTCTAAGTGCATATGAATGTCATCATTATATGGCACAATTTGTTCAGATACCTTATGCATTATGCATTCACCCATTCATGTACATGTTATCTGCCCTATTAGAACTTAAGCTCTTTGAGGACAGTTTAAAAAATAAATTTTATACATATATATGCATATATCAATATACATGTATGTGTATATTTATATATATACATACATATATATGTATATCACCTATCTCTCCAAATATGCATTCCCCTTCCCTGTCCAAGAGAGCCATCCCATATAATATTTTTTTTCTAAATAAAGAGGGAAGAAAATGAGAAAGAAGAGAAAGAATTTAGGAAAAGCTCATCCATACATCAAAAATGTCTAAAAAAAATATCTGTATTGTTCCACAACTATGGGCCTCTCACTTCTGCAAAAAAAAGAGTTTCTCCATATATATCTTCTTTGGGGGTAGCATTTTTCTTTATAACTTTTATTTTAAGAATTAGTTTATTTTTAGTTTTCAATATTCACTTCTGTAAGTTTTAAATTTTCTCTATCTCCCTACCCTCTACCCTCCCCAAGACAGCATGCAATCTGAAATAGGTTCTACATATCTATTCTAATTAAAGATATTTTCACATTCGTCATGTTTACAGAAGAATTAGAATGAATGGGAGGAAACATGAGAAAGAAAAAACAAAACAAAACAAAAAACAGTGCATACAATATGCTTCAATTTGCATTAGACTCCATATTTCTTTGGACATGGATGATTTTCCATTGTGAGTCTTTTGGAGTTGTTCTAGTCCTTGCATTGCTGGCAAGAGCTAAGTCTATGAAAGTCAGTCATTGAACAATTTGGTTATTACTGTGTACCATGTTCTCCTGGTTCTGCTCACTTCACTTAGCATCAGTTCATATAAACCTTTCCAGTTTTTTCTAAAGTCCACCTGCTTATCATTTCTTATAGCACAATAGTATTCCATTATATTCGTGTACCACAACTTGCTCAACCATTCCCCAATTGATGCACATACCCTCAATTTCCAGTTCTCGGTCACCACAAAAAGAGCTGCTATATTTGGTACATGTGGGTCCTTTTCCCGTTTTTATGATCTCTTTGGAATACAGCCCAGTGGCATTGCTGGGTCAAAGAGTATTCACGTTTTTATAGCACTTTGGGCATAGTTCCAAATTGCTCTGCAGAATGGTCAGATCAGTTCACAATCCCACCAACAATGCATTAGTGTTCCAATTTTCCCATATCTTCTGTAGTATTTATCATTTTACTGTTTTATCATGTTAGACAATCTGATAGGTGTGATGTGGTACTTAAGATTTGTTTTGATTTGCATTTCTCTGATCAATAGTGATTTAGAGCATTTTTTTTTCATGTAACTATGGATAGATTTAATTTCCTCTTCTGAAAACTGCCTGTTCATATCTTTTGACCATTTATCAATTGGGGAATGACTGAAATTCTTTTATATTTGACTCACTTCTCTATATATTTTAGAAATGAGTTTTTTTTTATCAGAGACACTTGCAAAAATTCATTTCCAATTTTCTGTTTCCCTCCTGATCTTGGTTGCATTGGTTTTGTTTGGCAAAAACTTTTCAATTTAATGCAATCAAAATTATCCGTTTTGCATTTCATAATATTCTCTAACTCTTGTTTGCTCATAAATTCCTCCATTCTCCATAAATCTGACAAGTAAGCTATACTTTGCTTTCCTAATTTGCTTATACCACTAGCCTTTATATCTAGACTGTATACCCATCTGGACTTTATTTTGGTATACAGTGTAAGAGGTTCATCTACGCCCAGTTTATGCTATACTATTCTCCAGTTTTCCTAGAAGTTTTTTTGTCAAATAGTGATTTGTTATCCCAGAACCTGGGGTCTTTGGGTTTATCAAAGAGTAGATTACTATAGTCATTGACTACTGTGTCTTGTATACCTAACCTATTCCAGTGATGCACCATTCTGTTTTTTTTACCCAGTGCTAAGTAGTTTTGATGATTACTGCTTTATAAAACAATTTAAGATCTGGAATGTTTAGGCCACTTCCCTTAGCATTTCTTTTCTTTTTTTTAAATTTTAATTAAGATTTTATATTTTTTAGTTTACAACACTCAGTTCTGCATGATTTTGAGTTCCAGACTTTCTTCTCCCTCTTCCCCATCTCCCTCCGCAAGACAGCATGGAGTACGATATATCTTCTACATATAACTATGCATTGAACTTATTTACACAATAGTCAAGTCATGAAGAATATGACCAATGGAATGAATCATGAGAAAGAAGAAGCAAAACCAAAAAAAAATAAAAGAGAACAAAAAAACAAAAAAGGAGAGCAAACAGTTTTCCTCAATCTGCATTCAGACTCTGTAGTTCTTTCTCTGGATGTAGGTAGCTCTCTCCATCATAGAGTTGTCTTTGAACCTTGTATTGCTGAGAAGAGTGAGGTTTATTGATGTTGGTCATCACAGCATCAATATATCTGTGATTGTGTATAATATTCTCCTAGTTCTGCTCTGCTCACTCAACATTATATTGTGTAGGCTTTTCCAGGTTATTATGAAGTCTGTATCCTCCCCATTTCTTATAGCACAATAGTATTCCATTACATTCATATACCACAACTTGTTCAGCCATTCCTCAATTGACGGGCAACCCCTTGATTTCCAATTTTTTGCTACTACAAAAAAGATCCACTGTAAATATTTTTGTACATATGGGTCCTTTTCCCACTTGGGTCATCTCTTTGGGGTACAACCCTAGAAGTGGTATTGCTTGGTCAAAGGGTATGCATACTTTTATAGCCTTTTGAGCATAGTTCTAAATTGCTCTCCAGAATGGCTGGATCAGTTTACAACTCCACCAGCAGTGTAAGAGTGTTCCAATTTTCCCACATATTTTCCAGCATTTATCATTTTCCTGTTTTGTCATGTTAGCCAATCTGACAGGAGAGATATACTACCTAAGAGTTGTTTTGATTTACATTTCTCTAATCAATAGTTATTCAGAGCATTTTTTTCATATGCTTATAGATACCTTTTAATTTCTTCCTCTGAAAGCTGCCTGTTCATATCCTTTGACCATTTCTCAATTGGGGAATGACTTGTATTCCTATAAATTTGGCTCAATTCCCTGTATATTTTAGAGATGAAGTCTTTATCAGAGACACTAGTTGTAAAGATTTTCTCCCAATTTTCTGCTTCCCTCCTAATCTTTGTTATATTGGCTTTTTTGTACAAAAACTCTTCAATTTAACATAATCAAAATTATCCATTTTGCATTTTGTAATGCTCTCTATCTCTTATTGGGTCATGAATTCTTTGCTTTTCCATAAATCTGATAGGTAAACTATTCCTTCCTCTCCCAAATTGCTTATAGTTTCAGTCTTTATTCCCAAATCATGAATCCAATTTGACTTTATTTTGGTATATGGTGTAAGATATTGGTCTATGCCCAGTTTCTGCCTACCATTTCCCAATTTTCCCAGTAGTTTTTGTGAAATAGTGAATTCTTAGCCCAGAAGCTGACCTCTTTGGGTTTATCAGAGCAGATTGCTATAGTCATTGACTACTGCACCTTGTGTACCTAACCTATTCCACTGATCCATAACTCTGTTTCTTAGCCAGTATCAGGTAGTTTTGATGACTGTTGCTTTATAGTACAGTTTAATATCTGGTATGGCTAGGCCACCTTCCTAAGCATTTCTTTTCATTAATTCCCTGGATTTTCTGGATTTTTGTTCTTCCAGATGAATTTTGTTATTATTTTATCCAGCTCTGTAAAATAATTTTTGGTAGTTCCATTGGTACGGTGCTGAATAAATAAATTAACTTGGGTAAAATTGTCATTTTCATTATATTAGCTCAGCCAAACCATGATCAACTGATGTTTTTCCATTTAATTAGATCTGACTATTTATGTGAAAAGTGTTTCATAATTATGTCCATCTCCTTCCTGGAAAATTATGGTCAATTTTGCTGGGTAGTCTGCCACTTCCCCTGGCTGTGCAAAGCCCCATCTGGGGTCCTAGCTTTGACATTTTTTAGCTCCAACCCCTGGGGCTCAGTTACTCTCATGGTTCTGCTGAGGTGAGGGCTGCTGGGACACCTCTCTTCCTGCACTAGTATCCTTCTGCCACCACAGGAAGGATGCTCTCCCCCACTTCTCTCACTACCAAAGCCCCCTTCTGGATCCTGTGTTTTGCCTGAGTAATTATTCTCTGGGTTTATTCAGGGGAGGGATAAGAGCCATTTTACCTGCACATCATGGATCCTGGAAGTTCATGAAGGCAAGTTTCACACCTTTAGACTATGGGTAGGAGGTCTCTGGGCTAGTTTCTCCCAGGGCCACAGGCTCTGCACTCAGACAAACTCCTGCCCTGGTCTGAGAGGCTTGGGACTGGATCAGGGCCGTAGCAGGCACTTCTGCCATGGGCCTGTTCCTGCTCCAGACTGCACTCACCCAGTACCCTCCCAGATCCACTCGCTGGCTGGATTCCTCTTCTGTTCCTGGTTGGTTTGGTCTGGTGCCATGCTGTGTGCCAGGTGCTCCTACCCCTCTCAGTCTACTTGTGGCTTCTAACTCTCTCCAATCTACTCAGATTCACTTTTTAGACATATCTCACAGAATTTGTGAGACAACTCTGGTAGTTCCTTACTTTCACAGTGTCATCTTCGCTCCCCCCCGCCCCTTAGCATTTCTTTTCATTAATTCCCTGGATATTCTCTAACTTTTGTTCTTCCAGATGAAGTTTGTTATTATTTTTTCTGGCTCTATAAAATATTTTTGGTAGATTGATTGGTATGCACTGAATAAGAAAATTAATTTAGGTAGAATGATTTTATTTTTATTATATTTTATTATATTATATTATATATATATTATATTATATTTTATTATATTATATATATATATTATATATTTTATTATATTAGCTTGGCCTACCTATGAGCAACTGATGTTTTTGCAATATTTAGATCTGACTTTATTTATGTGAAAAGTGTTTGTAATTATGTCATATAGTTCCTGGGTTTGTTTTGGCAGACAGATTCTCAAATAATTTATAATGTCTACAGTAACTCTGGAATTTCTCTTTCTATCTCTTCCTATTGGACTTTGTTAGTGATATATAGAAATGCTGATGATTTATGTAGGTTTATTTTATATCTTGCAATTTTGCTAAAGTTGTTTATTATTTCAAGTAGGTTTTTACTTGAATCTCTAGGATTCTCTAAGTATATCATCATACCATCTGAAAAGAGTGATAGCCTCATTTCTTCTCTGCTTATTCTAATTCCTTCAATTTCTTTTTCTTCCCTTCTTGTTAAAGCTAAAGTTTCTAGTTCTATATTGAATAACAGTGGTGATAATGGTCATCCTTGTTTGACCCCCGAGCTGATTGGAAATGCTTCTAGCATATCCTCTTATTCTGCCTTTCTGCAGTGGATTATGAAGTTTTTATGCCCAAGTATATGGTCAATTTTTGTGTAGGTGTCATTAGATACAAGACTTGCTGATTCTTAACCAAGAAGATAGACTCTTTGGGTTTATAAAAAAGTAGGTTGCTATAGTCATTGACTATTGTCTCTTGTATAACTAACCTATTCCACTGATCCAGCACTCTATTTAATTATTAGTTAGTACCAAGTAGTTTTGATGATTGCTGCTTTATAAAACAGTTTAATATCTGGTATGACTAGACTACCTTCCCTAGCATTTCTTTTCATTAATTCCCTGGATATTATGGAACTTTTGTTCTTCCAGATGGATTTTGATATTATTTTATCCAGCTCTCTAAAATAGTTTTTGGTAGTTTGATTGATATGCACTTAATAAGTAAATTAACTTAGGTAAAATTATCATTTTGATTATATTAGCTTGGCCTATTCCATGAGCAACTGATATTTTTCCATTTATTTAGATCTGACCTTATTTGATGAGAAGTGTTTTGTAATTGTGTTCAAATAGGTCCTGGGTTTTGTCCTGACAGGTAGACTCCCAAGCATTTTATAATGTCTACAGTAACTTTAAATGGAATTTCTCATTCTATCTTTTGCCGTTGGGCTTTGTTAGTAATATATAGGAATGCCAAGGATTTATGTGGGTTTATTTTATATCCTGCAACTTTGTTGAAGTTATTTATTATTTCAAGTAGTTTTTTTACTTGATTCTCTAGGATTCTCTAAATAAATCATCATATCATCTGCAAAGAGTAGTAACTTAGTTTCTTCATTGACTATTCTAATTCCTTCAATTTCTTTTTCTTCTCTTACTGTTACAGCTAACATTTCTAGTACCAAATTGAATGAGAGGGGTGATAATGGGCATGCTTATTTCACAGTCAATCTTATTGGAAATGCATCTAGTTTAATCCCATTACATATAATGCTTGCTGATGGTTTTAGGTAGATGCTACTTATGATTTTAAGGAATACTGCATATATTCCAGTGTTTTCTAATGTTTTTAATAAGAATAAGTGTTGTAGAGCCAAGATGGTGGCTGGAAAGCAGGGACTTGAATGAGCTCCCACCAGGTCCCTCCAAAACCAACAAAAATGGCTCTGAACAAATTCTAGAACTGCAAAATCCACAAAATAGCAGAGGTAAGCAGGGATCCAGACCAGGACAGCCTGGATGGTCACTGGGTGAGGTCTATTATGCACAGAGCTGTGAGGGGAGGGGAGCAGAACCCGGCGTGGGCAGTGGCAGGACCAACCAGACCATGAGCCAGGCTGAACAGGCCCTAGCACCCTGAATCAGTGAGCTGTGGGAGTTACTAGACTTCTCAACTTACAAACACCAAAGACAACAGAGAGGGTTAGTGGGAAAAGCTGCAGGGGGCAGAGTGAAAAGAGTTCGTGGTTCAGCCACCTCCATGGGGGCAGCTGGGGTGATGCAGCTACAGAATACAGCTGCAGTTGTTTCTGGCCCCAGGCCCAACTGGAGGGAGGAATTAAGTGGCGAATCAGTGCGGGAGTGCAGAGCCAGCTTAAGATTTAAGTCAGGTCCAGGTTGGCGGTTCTTGGGGAAGAAGGAGTGCTAGTGTGGTAGAGCTGGCTGTATAGAAATAGCTCTGAAAACAATGGCACATGCCATCAAGCTTGGAACAAAGTACTCTTTATTCTACAAGCAATCATACCCCACTGAAAAACTCAAGGCTCAAGTGAGTTGTCTGGGAACATGGCCAGGCAGTGAAAACGCACCCAGATTCAGTCTCAAACTTTGGAATCTTTCTTTGGTGACAAAGAAGACCAACACATAAAGCCAGAAGGAGTCAACAAAGTCAAAGAGCCTACATCAAAAGCCTCCAAGAAAAACATGAACTGGTCTCAGGCAACGGAAGAACTGAAAAAGGATTTGGAAAAGCAAGTTAGAGAAACAGAGGAAAAATTGGGAAGAGAAATGAGAAGGATGAGAGAAAACCAGGAAAAACAAATCAATGACTTGCTAAAGGAGACTCAAAAAAATACTGAAAAAAATAATGAA
>CM053622.1:170600027-170624612 GCA_028646595.1 Phalanger gymnotis | reverse complement strand
AGGTTTTTTTTTATCATCACATCAAAGTCAATTTATACCCACACTCTCTGTCTACATTTATCCTTTCTAAAGGTTTAGTAAAGATACAGTCCTGTGGAGTTATGAATGTCATCTTTCCATGAAGGAATGTAAACAGTTTGTCCTTGTTGAATAAGATTTGTTTTCTTTCCTGTTTACTTTTTAATGCATCTCTTCAATCTTGTATTTGAAGATCAAATTTTCTGTTGAGTTTTGGTCTTTTCATCAGGAAGGTTTGAACACCCCCTATTTCATTGAATATCTATCTCCTGTCCTGAAGGATTACATTCAGTTTTACTGGGTAGTTGATTCTAACCCAAGATTTGTTGTCTTACAGAAAATCATATTCCAAGCCCCTTGATCTTTTGAAGTAGAAGCTACAGATCCTTTATAATCTTAACCATGGTTCCGTGATATTTGAATTGTTTCTTTCTGGCTGCTTGCAGTATTTTCTTCTTGACCTGATAGTTCTGGAATCTGTCTGTGATATTCCTTGGCATTCAATTTGGGATCTCTTTTAGGATTGGTGGATTATTTTGATGACTATTTTACCCTCTGATTCTAGGGCCTTAGGGAAATTTTCCTTAATGATTTCTTGGAAGATGCTGTCCAGGTTCTTTTTTTTTTCATCATGGTTTTCAGGTAGACCAATAAGACTTAAATTTTCTCTCCTGGATCTGTATTCCAGGTCAGTTGTTTTTCCAATGAAGTATTTTACATTTTCTTCTACTGTTCCATTCTTTTGATTTTGTTTGATTAATTCTTAATATCTCATAGAGTCATTAGCTTCAACTTTCCCAATTCTAATTTTTTATCAAAATTTTTTTAACAAATTGTTTTCTTCAGCTTTTGTACCTCCTTTCCCATTCGCTTAATTCTACTTTTTAATTAGGTATTTTCTTCAGTGAATTATGTTTCCTATTTTGTTAATTGTATTCTTAAAGGAATTGTTCAATTTTTCTTCTACATCTCTTATTTACTTTTAAAATCCTTCTTGACCTCTTCCAAGAAGGCATTTTGGGCCTGAGACCAGTTCATATTCCCCTTTGTGGTTTCAGATGTGGGTGTTGTGACAATGCTGTCATCTTCTGAATTTGTGTTTTGATCTTCTCTGTCCCCATAGTAAAAATCTATGGATTTTTGTTTTTCTGTGTTGCTTCTTTCTCATGGTCTTTGCCTTTTTCCTGGCTTTTAAAGTTGATCTCTGCTTCTGGGGCACAGGAGGCAATGTCCCACATTAACAGAATTGTTTGTTTTTTTTTCTAACTCTCTAATTTGACTCTTTATAACTTTTCAACTTTCACTATGAATATTTTCCGATTGATTTACTAGTACAAGCAATAAAAAGAGGCAGTGTAAATTTCCTAAAAATGTATAAATTCCATTATTTACATGGCACAATGTTGCTCAGATTGCATGTATCATGTACATACCTATTTAAGTAAACATAATCTCCTGCCTCTGCTCTTGGAATATAAGCAACTTGAGGGTAGGGGAAAATTTTGCTTTTTCTTTAGGGTAAAAATCAAATCAATCAAAAAGCATCTATGAAGTGCCCACTCTATGTCCAACACATAGTGCAAGTGATACAAAGAAAAAGCAAAAAAAAATGGTCTTTGCCATCAAGCAGTTAACTTTCCAAAAAGAAGACACTTTATCCTTACCAAGGATAAATCCTTAAGCCCATTGGAAAGCCCTGAAAATCACTTAAGATTATGGCCATTTATTCCTTACCAAATTTTCCTAATCCCTGAATCTCAACTCCAGACATGAACCCTCTTATCCTTGTGTGTCTGAGCTGACATTGCTTCTTCAGTTCAGAGAAATGATGCAGTTCCAAACACATTTTATAAACTTGACTCATC
The DNA here is from genome assembly GCA_028646595.1 of Phalanger gymnotis. NCBI lineage: Eukaryota > Metazoa > Chordata > Mammalia > Diprotodontia > Phalangeridae > Phalanger > Phalanger gymnotis. Next base: position 170,622,729 of record CM053622.1, on the reverse strand, counting down.
AGACATCTAAACATGTCCAAAAGAGAACTCATTATCTTTTCCCCAAACTCTCTTCCTCTCCTACCTTTCTGATTGCTATAGGGGACAATACTATCCTACCAGTCCTTTATACTCACAATCTAGGAATAATATTTGACTTTTCACAATCTCGTCTCCAACCAAGTCCTAGCTGTTTCCAAAGCCTGTTGATTTTATCTCTGCCACATCTTTCATGTATGCCTCATTCTGTCCTCTGACACTGCTGCTAGTACAGGACTGTATTGCCCCAGTACTATAATTACAATAGCCTACTCATGGGGCTGTATGCCTCAAGTTTCTCCCCACTCCAATCTATCCTCCATTCCTCCACCAAAGTAATTTTCCTAAAGTGCAGGTCTGGTCATGTTACCCCCTCTACCAAAAAATAAACTCTAGTGGCTCCCTATTGCCTCCCAGATGAAATAAAAAATTATTATGTTTGGCCTCCAAAGCCCTTCCTAAGCTACTTATACAGTATTCTTACACCTTACTTCCTACCACAGACTCTTTTATTGAATGACAATGGCATTCTCACTGTTCCACAAAGAAGACATTATATCACCTGACTCTCTGAATGTCTCCCATATCTCAAATGTTCTTCCTTCCTCAACACCACCTGTTGACTTCCATAGCTTCCTTTAAAGTCCAACCAAAATACCATCTTCTATAGGAAGCCTTTCTCAGTCCCTCTAATTCTAATGACTTTCCTCTGTTAATTAGTTCCTATGTGCCTTGTATATAGCTTACTTTGTAAACATTTGTTTTCAATTGATTTGCAGGGCAGATTGTTGTTCATGTGTGGGCTGGATTAGATGTTCCCTGAATATTTTCTTTCCTCCATAATTGCTCAAACCTTGCTTGCTCTTCAGGGTTTAAATCAAATGCTTTCTCCTGCTAATTTCTCTGAGCATTGCCAAGAAATGGCAATCTTTTTCCTCTAACCACCTATGCCACGTATTATTCACACCACCATGCTCTTTGCCTTTCCTATTTTGTCTTATTGAAGTATTATTCACTATCAGAATCTGTAGGTAATTATACTTAAATTCATAGACACTGGTTTTCCAACTAGATTGTTAGATTTTGAGTTTCAAGAATACATATTAGACTTGACACTCTTTTCATCTCCTAGCATAATGACCTGAAAAATATACTCTACATGTTTTTGTTGAGGGAGGATGATGTGAGTATATTATAGAAGGTTTGGCCTCTGAGGCATATGAAAACCCTTAGATGGTGATTACTTTATTTCCTCATTTGTAAAATGCTGCTTCGGTGTTGGCTAAGTTTGCATCCATATAATTTCCAGAATAATCTAGGACTTAACTAATGACCAATGTTTGCAGATTTATACTATATTTCATAGGTTACTCAGTGTTAGAAATTTTTATCAGAGACATGGGCACAAAGTCATTAGGTTATTTGCCTTTTATCCTACAGGATTCATTTCCAGAAGCTCAACTTGATCCCATTTCTATCAAATTCTCATTTAGTATATACTTTATGGTGACAATAATTCATGGCCATCATTTCTTAATGTGCCTCCAATTGGCACATATCATTTTAATTTATCTCTTTATTTTATCATATATGTTCAGGTTTTTTTTTCTTTTATAGTGTTTTTAGTGTCCTAAATCTTAGATGATAGATTTAGAGCTGGAAAAGACCTCTGGGATCATCTACTTCAAAATTATAATTTTGCAGATAAGGAAAAACTACCTCCCCAAAAGCTTGTAACTTGGGCAAGGCCATACAAATAATAAGGGAAAATTCTGATGACAATGCTGAGGATAGTGACCAAAGTAGTACTAAACTGTTGAAATTATTGCAGTTATAAATGTTCTGTGCTGTAAATGTTCATTAGACAACTATGCTTATCAACCAAAGAGTCAGTGAATAAATGGATCTCTCAAATGCAACCTTCGGCAAACCCACTGAGGGAACAGCAGATGCTTTATAGAACATAGAATGGCTCTTTGTTACCAAAATGGACTTCATGTGTTTCTTGGAAGAGTGGATAAGGCTAAAGCTGAAGATAGTCTTCGAAAAACAGAATGAGCCATGCAAAGAAATATGCCTTTTATAGTTAGTCTGCTTACAGCAGATTCTACTTGATTTAACTCACACATTTTAATTTCTACTTGAGGCATGACAAAATGAAACTGATCCTAAATAGTTATTATCCAGAATATCAGACCTGACATTTTTATGAATTCACAAGGATTTTTTAAAAGTGGAATTTTTAATTTCCAAAAATAAAATAAAGCAAAATTACAAGGTTGGTTCTCTAGTGTGTAACTCAAAATGAATTTATTTTATAGCCATGATAGGAATTCCACTATGTAAGCCTCCCATTAGGCTTTGCAGCTCTATAAACAGAATCTGGTTCATTATGTGTGGACAAATTGTTCCGAAAAATAAATTTGAAAAATTCCTTAGGCCTAAAGGACATTGTAGTCAATGTTCAAAACCTTTCCAAAGACCTTACCTTGACACAACATGAAGCTAAGTAGTGGAATTTGTTGCTTATATATAAATCCTTAGAGTGGGTGGCCCTCCAATAAGAGATATGTGGTTGATGTGAGCCTGTTTCCAACGATCAATGCTCTGACTGTTGTCATCCATCATCTCCAGCACACATAGGAGGTAATCAATGGTCATCCATCTCTTTCCCATTGGATAATTGATTTTAAAAAAATCTAGGATTGATTTTTTTTTAATTTGAGAAAAGGTCCCCTCTTCCTATAATAGTTGTTAGAATTTTAAAAATTCTTTTGTTGTTTTAATAACATCCAAATGGCTGCGGATCTCTCTATGTATATAATCAAAAACGTCTCTAAGGAAGATAATGAATTAGACAAGATTTACCTTTGATATCTAAGTCCCCAATTGCATTTCACATCTTTCTTTACTATTTCCTTACCCTTCTCTCCATTCTATCTTGTCCTCTAACATTTCTGATCTAATAGCCCATCTATCTATCTTGGTCCTTGAAATCTAACAATCCTCACTAAATTATAGCTTATATTTGCTGAAGACTTTACCTTTCTTACAATGGGAAAAGAAGAAAATATCATGAATAATACCTCACTGGTAAGGAGATATTTAGGACCAAAGGAACATACCATGAAGGCAGCCTCTTACCAGACTTATAAAGAGAAGCCTATACTACATCTAGTGCTGATCTGGTGAGTGTCAGAGAGAGAAACATAATGCCACACCTTATCAGTGGTATTTCCTGGGCTCCTTCTCATTCCAAAGCCAACACTTATGAAATCTGGGCTCATGCAATGATTTAAAGTCTGACAAGAATAGAGATTAAAAACTCTCCATTGATTTATGGAGCTGAATGTACTAATCTGCATCTGGAGAAAAAAAGAAAAGCTACCAAAATGATTTTGTTTCCCTCATAAGGTTTTAATTTTTTTTTTCAAACTGACCTAATACTATTAGGGGCATTGATTCACAGATTGATTGAACTGAGACTTTCAAAAGTAGCTAGGGAATAGCGGAGAGAGAGAGAGAGAGAGAGAGAGAGAGAGAGAGAGAGAGAGAGAGAGAAAGAGAGAGAGAGAGAGAGAGAGAGAGAGAGAGAGAGAGACAGAGAGACAGAGAGACAGAGACAGAGAGAGAGAAGGTGTTTGTTTAGAGAAGTGGTTTCTAAAGTGATTGTAGCTGTAGGAATATAATGATATAATGTTGTTATTGTGTCATGTTTTACTCTTCATGACTCCATTTGGGGTTTTCTTGGCAAAGATCCTGGAGTGATTTGCCATTTCCTTCTCCAATTCATTTTACAGATGAGGAAACTAAGGCAAGCAGTTTAAGTGACTTGCCCAGAGTCACAGATAGTTAGTGTCTGAGGCCAGATTTGAGCTCAGAAAGATGAGCCTTTATGATTCTTGGCCTAGGATTCTATCCACTGCTCTGCCTAGATGTCTATAAGAAGAATAGAATATATTGGTCAGAGAAGCCTTGAAATATGTGGAGTGGTCTCATATTTTTTTTAGCATTTTAAGACCTGAACATTTCCACATAAGTGAATCCTGTAAATAACTAAATTAAGCTCCAAAGCTCTTTAAAAATGTTAACCATTAAAAATTATAATCGTAAAGCCCTTTGTCCTTTAGAGCTATTCACAAGTTCTATCTCTTTCTGATTTTCCAGACTTCTTTCGTTGTACTCTTCTCCAACTATTGTACAATCCAGCTATATTGACTTGATTGCTATTCCTCTCAAACAGCACTCCCTATCTCATCTCCATGGCTTTTCAACGGTTGTTGCACGGGTTTAAAATTCTTTCCATTGCAACCTCCTGTCTTAGAATCCTAGGCTTCCTTTAGGACTCAGCTCAAGTGCCATTGCCTTTAGGAATATGTCCTAGGTCCCCTCAGTTGCTAATATAATCTCCTCTAAAGTAACCATCTATCTAGTCATCTTATACATGCTGATTTCTCTTATGTCTTATCTCCTTTATTACAATGCAAAATTTTTGAATACAGGGACTATTGTTTTCTTTTTTGCTTTTTTATGTGTATCCTAGGGCTTAGTACAGTGCCAGGAATGTGGTAAGCAGTTAATAACTGCTTGCTAATTGGTTGACATCTGAATAGTTGAATTTGCCAGATAATTAACATATATATGCACATACATACATATATACATACATACATACATATACACAGACACACATACACATATATACATATATTCATATATAAATATATACACGCATATACATGCATTAGTGTATCTTATTATTAATCCAGTAGGGCTAAACAGTTACATTTCAAAGTAACTTCTTTAATAGTACGCTTTGTATTTCATGGGATTATAAATTATCTAGGTGGTGTAATGGGTAGGAAGGTCCTCAAGTCAGGAAGACAGCTCTGATTTTTAATAGCTATATGATCCTGGGCAAGTCACTTACCTTCTTGTAACAATAATGCTACTTGCCACTACTGTGGCTGTGTAAGGCCAATTACACCAGCAGGATTTTCATGTCTCTAAAGTTTAATCCAGTGGCTGACAATAGTACGAGCTTAATAAGTGCTGTCTGAATTTAGTGAAGTTCATGGAATGCAGGTTGGTAGGGGAAAGAAGACTAGTCTTAGAGGCAGAAGAACTTGGTTGGAATCATGCGCCAGACATGTACTATTCATGTTATTCTCTGCAAGGAAGCCAACCTGTCTTAGTCTTTTGGCTCATCTACAAAATAGGGAAAATAATTAGTAATCAGAAGACTGTCACAAGAAAAGCACTCCAGAAATCTTAAAATGCTATTGAAACATGAGATTTATTGGACAATAGGGAGCCAAGTAAATGATTTGAGCAAGATAATAAATCTTAGAGAAGGGAAGCTGAGTCTAGTCGTGGTATTACAAAATTATAGAATCTCTGAGTTGGAAGGAATGTCAGTGGCTGCCAAATCCAAAGGAATTCCTGCTGCAACATCTCCAACATCCCTGCCTTTGCTAAAAGACTGCCCCAGGAGCACCAGTGAGGAGGAAACTACTGCCACCTAAAGTTTTCCTTCCAATTTGAGATAGTTGTAAGAATTATGAAGTCTTCTTTTATTTCAATTGGAAATTTGATTCCTTTAAATTTCTGCTGCTTGCTCCTATTTTGCCTTCTGGGGTCAAATAAAGAAGGTCCAATATCTCTTCTTCATAATTGCACTTCAAATACTAGACCACAGATATCATGCACTACCTAAGCCTTCTCCTCTCCAGGCTAAAAACTACTATCTCTTTCATGAAAGATTAAAAAAAAATAAAAGGTTATTTCTTAACAACTAGACTATTATTACTTCCCAAACCTATATTAAACATGTTTAAAATATTCAGAAGGAATGTAACACTAATTTCTTTATGTGTACCATTTTGCAGTCTATTTCCAAGGATGCTTTCAGCTGATTCTATTTGTTATCCTTAACACTTATTTTCAAGGGCTCTGCAAATTTATATAGCAAATCCACATTCTCTCCGTATTTTCAGTGCTGAGCAGGCGTGTCAAGGAGCAGTGTTAGAAAACAAAGCTGTTAAATTTTATATGCAAAATGCAGTGATTTCTTCAATTCTTTCAATCCTATTCAAAGAGAGAATTGTACACAAAGTGGCTTGATTCAGTATCCATCTGGCAAGTCTTCAGCATTGATATTTAATTTTCTTCTTTCCACAGCTTGTCTAGCTGTTCAGACACCTTAGAGACTATAGTATATATATACTATGGCTGCTGGAGGCCATGGAAAATTCTCTGTATGGCCTCCCATATATTGCTATTTACAGCTGGTTCTGCTTTCTGTGTTCTAGGGTTTTCCAAAAGAGCTACTGTGTATTTCGTATTCGTATACAAAGAAATGATCTGCATCCTTCCATTTCAAGCAAAGGTTTTAAACTAGAGCTTTAAATGTGAATACTAGGTTTAAAAAGCCCAGATCAAATAAATGAGCCTTGAGAAGGATGAGAAAGCCCTAGTGCAATGTTTACCCAAGCAGGAAGTTATCCAAAAGCTGGCCTGAATTTTGCTTGTGTATTCAAGATTCTCTTAAAATCTTTGTTTTTGTTTTTCTCAAGAGTTTTCTTGGAGAGAATAATTGTATCTCTTTTCCTCGGAAAGAGTACCCCCCCATAGGAACACAGTGTATTCCACCTAGACTTGAGAGAACCAATTCTATTCCTACCAGATCAATAGAGGCCTCAGTCTTGCACTCATAGTGGCATTTGTTCAATTACGGTAATTCTCAGATTGACTATCCTCAAATGCATCAAGGAGGACCCAATTATCCTATACAGTCACTGGCTTGTTATTGCTGTGTACACTTATTGGAAGAGAGGCGGGTAACATCACCCATGGGATGGTACCAAGATAAAATGACTTTTCTCATCATTACAGTATTGATAAAATCAGATATTCTTCCATGAACCAGCTATTCAGATGAAGTCTAACATCTTTTTTTTTCTTTTTTCCCTGAAAAGAGCCATTGACAGGAGAATGTTATATATTCCATGAATGCCTATATAAGATTGTGCATAATGAAAGTTCTCATCTCATGTGTGCCTATGACATACTTCATAGTAAGACATTATGGACATGCATTAATTCTTTCAAGATACAAAAACACCATTTTGAATGTTGCAACTGTAATAGGAAACAGACTAAAGTAGGACCTGGATCACCGGCTGGCATGTTTACATTTTAACCTAGTTTTCCAGCATAAAGGTTTAAGTTCATGAATAAAACCTGTTCCAGCATTCTATGGAAAGCTGTATAAATGAGTTTATCAGGTCACTAGCTGTCATACATTCCAGGAAAATATTCATGAACACAGAATGTTTGAGGGAGGAGGGACCTTAGCAGCCAAGTAGTACAAAACATACAAGAGTATTCCCACTTCAAAAAAACCTTTAAGTGGTCATTTAGCCTCATTTCGAAAATATCTAATAAGGGAAAACTCTCTAGCCCCATTCCCCAGGCAATCTATTCCACTTTGAGTTATTCTATTTATTTGGGTATTTCACCTACACAGACAGACACACAGACACAGACACAGACACAGACACACACACACACACACACACACACACACTCACACACATCAAAACTAGATTGGCATATTTACAATTTCCACCCAATGCTCATTTCTGCCATTTGGGACCAAGCAGAACAAATCTAACCTCACTCACTCTCATACACAGCTTTTCACTATACTGATTCCCCTTCTTTCTATAATCTCCAGTTTATCATTGTCCTTCCTAAACTGTGGCACCCCTAACTAAATATAATCCATCAGATAGAGTCTGATCATTGTACAATGAAAGCTGATTGTAGCCTCTTTAGTCCTGGAAGCTATATCTTAAAGCATACCAAGATTCCATTAGCTTATGATATCTCATTGCATATCCCCTGCTTGATTTGATGCCTTTGATCATTCTGTCTTGCTGGATAATCCCTACTCCTTGGCCTTCTGTAGCATAGTTACAGTCCATTTCTCTTACCTGTTTGACTTCTCAGCAGTTTTAGTTCATCATCCTACATGCGATTTCAAAGGGTGGTTATACTCTCTGCCTTTGCCCATTTTTCTTCTTTTTTAACGTTCTCCTTGGTAGCCTCATCTCGTTTTTTTAAAAAATTATTTATTTAGTTTTAGTTTTCAACAATTATTTCCACACTATTTTGAGTTACAAATTTTTATCCCATCTCTTCCCTACCCCAACCCCAAGATGTCATGCATTCTGATTACCCTGCCTTCCCAATCTGCCCTTCCTTCTATCAACCCCGCCCCCATCTTACCACCTTCCCTCTTACTTTCTTGTAGGGCAAGATAGATTTCTATATACTAATTACCTGTATATCTTATTTCCCAGTTGCATATAAAAATAATTTTTAACATTCATTTTTAAAACTTTGTGTTGCAAATTCTCTCGCTCGTTCCCTCCAGCCACCACCCTCATTGAGATGGTAAGTCATTCAATATAGGTTATACATGTGTAGTTATGCAAATAATTTCCATAATAGTCATACTGCAAAAGACTAAATATATTTCCCTCCATCCTATGCTGCCCCCATTTATTCTATTTTGTCCTTTAATCCAGTCCCTTTTCCAAAGTACTTCCAACTACTCCATTCCCCAATCCGCCCTCCCTTCTATCTTCTTTCTTTTTGTTTCTAATTGTTTCTTTCTGGCTGCTTGCAATATTTTCTCCTTGACCTGGGATTTGGCTACAATATTACCAGGAGTTTTCTTTTTGGTTCCTTTTCAAGAGGCAATCGGTGGATGCTTTCAATTTCTATTTTACCCTCTGGTTCTAGAATATCAGGGCAGTTTTCTTGATAATTTCTTGAAAGCTGATCTAGAATCTTTTTTTGATCATGGCTTTCAGTTAAAACAATAATTTTTAAATTATCTCTCTTGGATCGATTTTCCAGGTCAGTGGTTTTTCCACTGAGATATTTCACGTTGTCTTCTCTTTTTAATTCTTTTGGTTCTCTTTTGTAATTTCTTGATTTCTCATGAAGTCATTGGCTTCCATTTGCTTCATTCTAATGTTTAAGGAATTATTTTCTTCAGTGAACTTTTGGACCTCCTTTTCCATTTGGCCAATTGTGCTTTTGAAGACATTCTTCTCTTTATTGGCTTTTTGGACCTCTTTTTCCATTTCTGTTAGTCTATTTTTAAAGATGTTATTTTCTTCAGTATATTTTTGGGTCTCCTTTAGTAAGGTGTTGACTCATTTTTCATTATTTTCTTGCATCTGTATCATTTCTCTTCCCATTTTTTCCTCCACTCCTCTTACGTGACTTTCAAACTCCTTTTTGAACTCTTTCATGGCCTGCAACCAATTCACATTTTTCTTGGAGGCTTTGGATGTAGGTGCTTTGACTTTGTTGTCTTTTTCTTGTAGGTTTTGATTTTGCTTGTCACTGAAATAAGACACTAAAGTCTGATTTTTCCTACTGTTTGCTCATTTTCCCAGTAAATTATTTGACTTTTGAGCTCTTTGTCAAGGTAGGACTCTGCTTCCAGAATGGAGAGTGCTCTGTCCCAAGTTTCAGGTGTTTTGCACAGCTGTTGTCAAAGATACTTCTAGGCACCTCTAAATTTCAGTTCTTCTAAGGTGGTACGATCAAAAAGAGCTGTTACTCCTCTCCTGGCCTGTGCTCTGGTCTGTGAGGATTCTCTCTCCACAGCTACCACAAGCTTTGACAAGCTTGCACTCCTCACTCCAGTACTACCACCCAAGACTGGGACCCAGAGCCAAGCAGGGCAAAGCAAGAGAATCCTCCCTCAGTGGCAACAAAGAGATCCTTGCATTCCCCCCTTTCACTAACTGCTTGATTTCACCACTGGCTGTGGGCCTGAAGCTCTGGAAGTAGCCACTGCTGCTGCTGCTACCATGGCCACCTCTGCTGTCCCAGGACTAGGGCCAGACAGCACTCTTCTCTCAGCCAGGTCCCCTAGAGTTTCCCCACTGACCTTATACTTTTTCTTTGGCATTTGTGGGTTGAGAAGGCTGAAAACCATGACAGCTGCCAGTGATTCAATCTCCTGAGGGCTGCTCCAGCCAGGTCTGTGCCAGTATGGCCCATGCTGGACTTTGCTGCACTCCCAGCCTGGTGCAATAGACCCTTCCTGTCTACCTTCCAAGTTGTTTGGACTGGGCATTTGTTTTACTCTGTCATTTTGTGGGTTCTGTAGCTCTAGGATTTGTTTAGAAGCATTTTTCACAGGTATTTGGAAAGGTTTGAGGAAGAGCTCAACCAAGTCACTGTTTTTACTCTGCCATGTTGGCTCTGCCCCCGACTTCATCTCATTCTATAAAATCATTTCTCACCTCTACGAAAATTATTCCCAGGTCACTATCTAGGTTGCCCACAAAGTGGCTTAAAGTATACATGACACATTTTAATTTTCATTAAAACATTTAATCTAACACTTTCTTAAATTTGGATATTCAAAATAAACAATTAACCCTTGCTTTATAGTGTTTATCAGTTTCAGAGGTATAAATGTTCATGCTAAAAATATTAACAATGGGCTCTCAAGAAATGGTTCAAACTGGTTCCACCACATTCTTGGGTGTCTCACTATCAACTCAAACTGAACATGTCCAAAATGGAATTTATTATCTTTCTCCCAAATGCTTTCCCTTTACTGAGTTTTCCTATTGATAGCCTCATCAGTCTCCCATTTCCCAGACTTGAAACTTTAGTCATTTTTGAGTTTGTCTTCTCCCTCAATTTACACATCCAAAAAGCTGCTAATTCCTATTAATTTTCCTTCTATAATCTGTCTCCCATTTCACCCCTTGTATATATTCATACCACCAACATAGTTGTCATCATTCTTGCCTAGATAATTGTAATAGTCTTCTAACTGGTGTCCCTGCTTTCAGTCTCTCTCTTCTCTAGTCTCTCTTCCATGCAATTCCCAAGTTAATCTTCCTAATATATGTCTTACTATGAACTCCCATGATCAAAAACTTTTATTGACCTCCTAATGCCTATCTATCAAAGTAGAAATTCCTCAACTTGACATTTAAGACCTTTAGTAGTCTACCTCTAACATACCTTTCTAGGCATCTGACCATACTCAACTTCTCAAGTATAGTGCTGTAAGAAAAGAAAACAAAAAAAACAGACCTTTGTCTTTTTCCTGAACTTGACATGTTATGTCCCCACTCTCTCTCCCACTCTTATGTGCTTATTTATCCTCTCTACCCTTTAGGAGCTTCCATTTCTTTCAAAGCTTAGCTCAGGTGCCAATTCCTTTGTTAAGCCTCACCTTATTTCTCCAGCTGAAAGTCATTCCATTCTGAGATTTTCCTAGGTCACTTTTTCTTGATCACTACTTTGCTCCTTTCACACCTTATTTCATATTATTCTCTGATGTATTGTATAGTGTCCCCTTCCATGAACCTAGAACCATAGAATTATGCTTACATCCCAAGTGGGGTGCAAACTCTTTCGGGGGAGGAGCTTTTTTCCTATTTTGTCTCTGCTTAGTAAATGTTTGCTGAACTTGGAAGAGAAAGAGGCAGATGCATAAGGTTTTGAAATGATAGAATAATAAATATAATCATATGTTTAAGTTAGAAGAGAACTTAGATATCAACTTGTCAAATCCTCTTAATTCTTCATGTAGGATGGATTAGATTGGTGTAGTGCTGAGTAGTGGTGTAGTGCTGAGTAGTGCTGAAGTGCTGAGCTGTTTCCCCAAAATGGCTAAGACAAAGGCTCAGGAATTGAATGAATTCCTCTTGTTAGTAGTTATCCTATTACATGCAGAAACCCCCTTTGTAACCAGTCAGCTCAGATCAAAATAACGCAGGATTTCTGACCTCTTGAACTCACAAAGTTATGTCTAATATTTGATAGCCATTTCAGACACCAGGATTGTTGTTTGGCCACCTGTACTTGGGAAAGAAGTGAAACCGTAAGAGTCAAGCGGGGCCCAAAAATAAATTCAGCCCATACATCTGCTTTAGCTGACATGTAATCATAATTTACCATTTCTACAGAGCTGTGGAGAAGGGCACTGGCCATGCTTCCCATTCCCCTTTTCAAATCTCTTACTCTTCCCCCTTATTTTATTTCGTATTCCCTCAAAATTGTTGGGATATTATAATGTTTGTTTGTTTTGTAGCTTTGGGGATAGTTATTGCAGGTCCAAACCAGTTCCATGTTTAGAAAAATGGAGATGTGGGAAAGGCATGATTTTCAGATGAAATTTATATTTGAGTGCCTACCAACTTTTACCTCAATGCCCAATAAAGGGGAATTAAGATAGTGAAGGTAGAAGGGTAGAGAAGGACAGAAAACTCAAGAGCCACTGCTTAGAGCTGAGGTAGATAACTACCAGAGATGCCTCCATACTACAATGCATGGGAGCAATTTTTACTTGACTTTTGTCAGCATTTTGTTTCCCACTCACTACTTGACCTTGGGTAATTCATACTGATAAATTACATTCCTATAATTCCTCGAGGCTTCCACAGTATTATCTTTATGATAATCTGTGAGACAAGTAACACAGTCATTATTACCTTCCTTAGACATGTGGTAAAACTGAGGCTCAGAAAGGTTAACTTACCCACCTGAGGTCATACAGATAATGCCAGAACTTGAATTCAATCCAACTACCTTCTTGATGACAAGGCCAGCATTGTTTTTACTATCCCATCCTGTTTCTTGTGACCACCTTTGAGACTTAGTTTATTCATCTTCAGAATGAGGAGGCAAACAATTATCTGCCTGTCAGGGTTTCATTAACTAAGACATTTAGATGTTGTGAGGTGTGAAGATGAAGGGTGCAAAATATTTATTTCTGTCATTTAGCTTTGGAGGTATCTATATCTCTTTGAGTGAGAAGTTACAGGCAAACCTGCACACCTCCACATCATAAACATTGGCCTCTGTCCAGTGCTTCTCATTTCAAGATGAGAAAATTTCTCTTCAGGGGTTAATAATCCTCACAGCATGGTCAAGAGGCAGACAGGTAGCATATGGTATTATCATCTCATTTGACAGTGGGAGAAATCACTATGCAAAGTCACAGAAAGCAATATCAGCAGAAGAGCAGGGAATATAGCTGTCTGTATTAAATAACATACTAGCTCAGGAACACATTAATTTCTCCTTTAATTAAGTGAATTCAGCCACATCATATCACTTTAAGTTAGGTATGGGGTCAGATATTATACCTACTGTAGTGAAGATGACTCTGAGGCACACAAGACTGAACTTACTTGCCTGGTGCCTTTCAACAAGCTTGTAGTAAAGTCATTGGTAAACAGACCATTAAGAGTACAGGCTGCTGTCCAAAGACAAGAAGTTCCTCCAAGCCCAAGGGGTATCACTTGGATCAAGTAACATCTATAAGTGCCACTGTCAGGTCTAAGATATAACTGTGGAGGGAAAAGGAAAGAATAGGAAAAGAGTTCTAGAGGAAGAAGATAGGACTAGAGGGAAGATTAAAGAAAGAGAAATATGGTTGACAGATAGAAGACTCTTGGCTTGTCAGTGACTCCTATGTGAGCAATGCCTACTCCTAACACAACTGTATTGTTTCTGAAGTCAAAGAATCCCATGTCATTTTATTAAACATATAGAAGGAGCTATGAATAACTCACACTAAACAAAATAAGCAGTTCAACAAAGTTGACTCTAAAACAAATTTCAATAAAGTAAACTCTACTTTTCCCATTGATATCCTTCCTAAAGTCAGGAGTGTGATTCTACAGAAAGGTTGTCACAAGAAACAGGATGGGATAGTAGAAACAATGCTGTCCTTGTAATCAATAATTTAGTTGGTTTGAATTCAATTTCTGACATTATCTGTATGACCTGTATGACCTCAGTTTCACCATCTGTCTAAGGAAGGTAATAATGACTGTTACTTGTCTCAGATTATCATAAGGATAATACTTTGGAAGTCTCAAAGAATTATAGGAATGTAATTTATAAGTATGACTTACCCAAGGTCAATTAGTGAGTGGGAGGCAAAATGCTGACTAAAATCAAGTTAAATTGGCTCCCATGCATTGTAGTATGGAGGCTTCTCTGGCAGTTATCTACCTCAGCTCTAAGCAGTGACTATTAAGTGTTTCCATCTTTCTCCTCCTTTACACCTTCACTCTCTTAATTCCCCTTTAGCCATATGGACATAGATTCTATGTCCAAATTGACAGAGCTAAATTAATAAGCACTTAACAGAAGCACAGAAGGGTTGGCAGAGACCTTAGGGGCTATCTACTCCAATATTTGCTTGGCCAAAGATCTACTCAATAATATCACTGAAAAGTAGCTTCTCTGCACAATGCTTTAACATCTCTTAGCCCAGGGCCATGGAATCTGCTCTAGCCCATTTGACTTTTGAACAGCTCAATAATTTAGGATTGCCCCTTAAATCAGGACTATATCTAACTCCCTACAATTGTTCACCCATTATTTTTAGTTCAGCCCACTGGGGCCAAGTAGAACTTCTTTTATGTGAAGAATTGTCTTCGATTTCTTGGAAATTGCTATAATTTCTCCCAACCTCTGAATTTTCTTGTCTCTAAGCTAAACATTCACTCTTCCTCCAAAATTTGCTCCTAAGGACTTACTATGTGAGGGGCATTATGCTAAACTTTGGAAAAAGAAGAGTTAAGAAGGTTTGTAGCCATGTATCATGTTAAGGATTTTAATTTTAGGAATCTTAGTGAAGCACTTTTAGAGGTTCTGTAACTTAACTGCCTCTGAGATATCCTTTCTACCATTGCTCTTGGCACTTCTTTAATCCACAGGACCCATGCCAAGAGCTCTGCACTCTACAAGTCACACTTTTAAAAAAGATTAAAGAGTGTCGGAGATTAGTTCATTTCCTCCTCTCTGTGCTTAAATATTTACACCAATTAATGTGTAATACCACATTCCATTAATAGTTGCCATCTCCAGTTACATGGTATATTGTAAACCCTTGTCAGTAACCCTATTGCTCTAGTTTTGTTAATACCTTTGGAAGAAAATATATTCTTAAGGTTGCATCCTCTTTTTAGTTAATTGTCTGTAATGAACAGCTTGGTTTTATGCCTCTTAGAGGCAATATTGCAGTGGTGGAAAGAGCACTGAATTTGAAATTGGAGATCTTGGATTTAAATCTTCACTCTGCTGCTTACTTCCTGTATAAACTTGGGCAGATCATTTAATATATGTGAGCCTCAGATTACTCATTTCATCACAGTGGTTGATCTTTAAAGTATTTTGTAGAGGGTAAATCTCATGATAACTCCACTGTGGTCATTTAATCCTCACTCACAGATTGAGACCAGTTCTAGGTTTAGGAAACATTTCGGTCCCTAGGAAAGTCAGACAGAAATATCCAGGCATTCATTATATTTTTAAGGTATGTTTTCACACTGATAAAGATCTTACTTTGACTTGCACATGGCTTTAATAATTGAGTTTTTGCTTTGTCCATTGTGGCTATATCCTCCCAATTATTTCCTAGTTTCAGCAACTTGGCCATTTTCTTGTTTCTCCGTGCTGAAGTCCTTGTCTTGACCTGTATTCTGTCCATTTACTCTGGGGTAGGGATCTACCTTGTTCTCTTCAATACTTTAAGCAACTGGATCCTGTGCCTGAGTTCCTGCTGCCTATTGTTAGAATGTGATAATGCTAATACCTCCTTTCTGACATTAGGAAATATTAATATCATGCTCTACCCACCTTCTAGAACTCTGCCCTTACACCAAAGATGACCATATTTCAACTAATTCATGAATTCTATGCTTGCAAAAATTTTTGTTTTTATTTTCTAAGATCCAAGATCAGATAACAAAAGATGAATAGAATACCATATCCTATTTTAATTAGAGCAGTGACAGGAAGACTAAAATTCATAATATGTGGAGCTTTTTGGTAAATGTTAAGGTCTAGAAAAAAGGCTCTTTCATGGCATGTTATGTAAAAGTAGGGAATCAAAAAGGGAGATATTCTTTTTTAAGACATTTTTAGTGCTTAATTTGTATTTATTATTGTTTAGCATCAATTTATTATTTATTTAAACATTCTTTTCCTTTTTTCAATTTTGTGTTTAATTTGTATTTATTGTTTAGCATCAACTTATCATTTATTTTAACATTCCTTTTTTTCGATTTTGATTTCCAAATTCTTTCTCTCCCTTCTACTCCCCCCTACCCACTGAGAAGGCAAGCTAATGATATCAATTATACATACAAAATCCTGCAAAATACATTTCCATATTAACCATACTGTTAAAAAAAGCCAAGAAATAAGAAAAGCAAGAAAATTATACTTCAATTTACACTCAGAGTTCTTCAGTACTCTCTCTAGAGACGGGTAGCTTTTTTTCCATCTTGCATCCTTTGGAATTGTTTTAGATTATTGTGCTTGTCAGAATAGCCTAGTTTTTTTTTTTTTTTTACAGTTGATCATATTTAAAATACTGTTATTACTGTTCACAATGATCTCCTGGTTCTTCTCACTTCACTATGAGTCATTGAATATAGTTCTTGCTACGTTCTTTTTTTTCTGAATCCCTCATCATTTCTTATAGCACAATAGTACACTATCACAGTCATTCGCCACAATTTGTTCAGTCATTCCTCAACTGATGAGCATTTTTTAAATTTCTAATTCTTTGGCACCACAAAAAGAGTTGCCATAAGTACTTTTGTATAGATAAGTAGTTTTTCTTTTCCTTTGATCTCTTTGGAGTAAGACATAGTAATGGCATTGGTAGGTAAAGAGGATGCACAGTTGTATAGAATGGTGGTGTTCTGAGGATATGGGACAATGATTATTGGTGACATTATTCAGGTGTTTCTTTGCTTCTGTTGTCTCAAAATCGTAAAATGAAATACAAAATAAGTGATTAGACAAAAATAATAACAAAAATTACCTAGATTTAAAGAAAACAATTTACAAAATCTCTCATTCTTCTAGACAACATGGAGATATGCAAGCTAGACAAGAAGTGAATTGAGAACTAGTTGAGTGGCCAGATGAAGAAAATATAGTCATGATTGGTTTGATGCCAATATAAAAAGAAGTCTCCTGTTGAATGGTTCCAGACATCTGTGTTGAGGGCTTTTTTTAAAATCAATGACCTGTGTAAATACTTAGATTGCATCTATAATAAGAGACTGGCAGATGTGTTTTAGTCTTCCAAACATGCACAATTTTCTCGGCCTGGTGAATGCTTATAGATTCTGCTTCTGGAAGTATAGTAACTTATTATAGAGAGACTCTGATTCAGAGCATGAAAAGTTGTTCTGTTTCCTCTCTGCTCACTGCATGGTGAGGAAAAACCCTCTGCTGAGCCAGAATTTAATATGCATACAAAGGCTCCAGTAGAAGAACTTGGTCTCTCTTCCCTTGTGGCAAGTGATCAAGACTATCTGTAAAGATCTGGGTGAGGATAGAGATAGAAGGTTCTGTCAAAGACTCCTTTACCTTACTATTTGGATCATCATGGCACTACAAATGCACGTGTCTGTTGCTTGTTCTGTGTTATAATGTTCTTTCTTGTTCTAAAGAATGTTATGGCAGTCTTCAGGATCTAAAGGTTGCCAGGTAAAAAGGATATTCAATTTTACTGGCTTAGCTAAAGAAGTAAGCACTAGAAACAATTGGTGGGAAGTTTTATTGAGGCAGACTCTGATTTAATACAAGGAAAAACTTCCTGACAGAGCCCTTCAACATTATAATAGATTCTCACACACTGGCGATCTTCCTAGGAAGTCCAGGGGACACTCTGCTATGGATATTATAAGGATTTCATGAACAAGCATTAATAGAAGTACATAGTCTCTGAATTTCCTTCTGACACTTGAATTCTATAATTCTGTTCTACAATTTCATGACAAGATTTCCTCATACTGTTCTCATGGTGGAAACATTTCAGGTTACTTCTTTCCAATGGATTGCTTTGCTCTCTTATTCCTGGTTGGCCCTGGTTTGGCTGTCCATTCAGTATACTACACATTGCTGTGATATCTTAACATGTTATACATATCAACGCATCCTCCTGGGTTTTCCCAGAAGGCAACAGAAATAATGCTGCAGAAAAAAAAAAAAACTAGGCAGCTCTGTGGGGACTGATGGGCTTGAGACCATGAAGGGACCTTAGAGATCATTTAGTGCCAACTTTTCATTGTACAAATGAGGAAACTGAGACTCAGAGAGAATAAGATATTAAATAAAGTTTTAGACCTGGGAGGTACCTTCCAGGGCATCTAGTCTAAACTATCCATTTTACAGGCAAGGAAACTCAGTGATAGAGGCAGGAATCATTCCTAGCTCTGCCTCCAAAATCAGTCCTTTCTGATATTGTATCATACTACCTCTGTTGCCATGGCCTTCTGGAAACCATTATAATACCAATAATAAGGACATACTGAACTCCAGCCTGACAAGCCTGTGAGTTCTAAATTTTAGGCTTTACCCTACTTTATGAAATATGTTAAATGTTAAATGCTGTAGAAAAAACTTACTAAGAAGAAGAATAACTATAAAAGCCTATGTCAGTGAAGGGAAATGGCTTTCCAGGTGTGAGGTTGAGGTAGAATGTAAGTACATAGGATAAATTGAGAGAAAGTGGTTTCACAGTTCTAAAAGTAAGTCATAGTCTATGCAGTATTAAATTGAAGGAAAGCCTAGGCTATATACCAAGGGAAAATGTATGGCTGTGCATAGACCAAAGAGTCAACTTTTGCCTCCTTGCCCCATAGTTTTTAATTCATGTGGTATCACATTTTTGTTACATGTAATTCGTGAAAACCAAATGCCAGCCAGTATCAACTAACTACTTCATGGGAGGATAAAGAGGAGCTACAGAAATAGAAAAAGCTACATCCATACTTTCGTTATGCATCTTTGCCTTCAGATTGTAAATATTCCTTCTGAGTTGATACTTTAGCATTTAAGGTCACACACAGGAAGCCCATTTTTTATCTAATTAGAAAAAAAAATAAAGTTTTTAATCCATTAAAAATCATGTAAAATGGAAATCTTCCTCCAGGAATTTATTCTTTCAGATGTTTTGTGTCAGATTCATTTTTAGACCATATTACATTTGTATTTTTTTCATTTTGCATAACAAATATGATGACTAGATATGTAAAGACTTGACTTATTACTCTGACATTAGCTACAAAGTTATATTTAAAAATAATGTACTAGAAATCTCTCACCTGCATACAATTTTCCTTATTAGATTTGCTGTTATTTCACTTGTCAAGTTTCACAACGTTTAATGCTCCCTCTGTATATTTATAAAAGTATTTTATTGCAGATGAGTCTAATCACTATGCAAATTAGGTAATTATTTGGTGAATATTAACATTCTCTCCCATACACAATAATAAATATATTTCAAACATCCTTTCCTTGCTTTTGAGGGTGGGGGGGTATAGCAATTAAAATACAGTTATTGAATCTTTATTTGCATGCAAATGAGTAAAGTGAAGGAGAATATTAGGATATGCAAAAGCATATTTAATTTTCAATTTCAAATCAATTTCTTATTAGTTAGACTAAATTTTTTTCAGTGTAATTTTGTTCTGGCATGTCGGTATCATGTGTCATAAGAAAGCATTTCTGATTAAAATGACTTGATTACATGGATAGAATTTTTGTTTTTTTTAAATTTTCTTTGAAACTAAGACAAAAGAAATCTCCTTTCTGTTGGGAGAATCAACATGTCAATGAATAACTGTTAATTCTTTCATTGTTTGGTGCATTCTAAGGAATTGGAATGGGGATCTTTCAAAGCAATCATGAAATTTGTGATGATACCACAGAACCAGGGTTAGAAATAAATTAGACAAGGCCAAAACTAAAATAGAAAATGATGAAAAACAAAAACAAAAAAAGATTCTGGTCAGAAAGATTAAAATTGGGAGAGAATAATGTTGGAATTAATAAAATCATAAAATCAGTCGATCAAATATTGAAAGTGCTTACTAAAACACACGAACATTAGCCTTTGCTGCACTTTTTGTAGGTGAAATCAAGCAAAGTATGGTTATCATTCAATTCCTGGCAAAACCTTAGATTGTAGCAATAAAAATATGGTTAGTCAACATAGAGAAAATGAAGCTGTGATAATAAAGGTCAAGAATGGCTTTTTGAAAAAATAGGTCACTGTAGACAGAACTCATTAGTTTTTGGACAAGATTATTTAGTAGGTAGATGACAGGCAGGGATGATGTGGTTATTCTTCACCTTTTAGCTTTTATTGAAGAATTTAGTAAAGTCTCCCATGCTATTTTGGTGGAAAAGATGGAAAGATGTAGAGTAGATGATGACACAATTAGGTGGATTTGCAGCTGGTTAAAATGCTCAACCTACAAGTTGTTGAGTCATCATTGTTTTGATACCAAATTAGATCTTCAATGGAGTGCCACAGCGCTTCTTAAGTGTTACTATTTAAAAAAAGTAAATGACTTGGCTAAAAGTATAGTTGACATACTTTTCAAATTTTGAGATGAAACAAACATGGGAGAATTAGTTCAAATGCTCTCTGAAAGACGCAGGCTTTAAACCAATCTACCTTGATGGTTCACTTTCATTTAAGTCAATAAATCCTTATTAAACATTTTATATTAGCTAGACCCTGGGGTAAGTTCTGGGGATGCAAACAAGAAAAAGAAAGATGGTCCCTGATCTCAAAGAGCTTGTTTCTCCTCAGACGCTCCAGATGTAGCATCTTTTCGAAAAGCTCCATATTTATAAGAAGGTGTATGATAGAGTTAGAGCTGGAATGAAACTACAACATCATTTAGTCCAACTGTCTCAAATAACAGATGAGGAAAATAAAGCCTAAAGAGGAGAGGAGATATGTCTGAGGTCACATGGGAAAATGACAGTGCCAGAACTTAAATCTTAGCCTTCTGACCCCAAATCCCATGTTCTTTCCATTTAACATCACCCCTCCCCATCCCTCCAAAAACTAACATTGTTTTGACTTACTTTTTTGTGTCTTAGTCTTTAATTCCCCTGACAGGTAAGAGTGTTGCTTTTCCTTCCCCGATATTTTTCCTTTTCATTTTTTCCCCTTCAAATGACTCTTTCCATCTTGCATGGAATACTTGACTGTGGGGTATATGGGGTATTCAGGGAGAACTAGCACCTCTAGTGTGAGGCCTTGCTGATCCCTTTTCAGGGTTGCACATCTACTTTTGTTGTCCACCTGTCACCCAATTGTCACTTGTGGCTCCAAGAACCTGTAGCATGTGCAGCATCCCCAACCCTGTCTATTTTGGTAGATGGGCTAAGCCCTGAGTGAGTTAGGGGTATATCTACCCCAAGCATGTGAAGACCTCCTGGCTGAATGGGTGGATGAGAAAAAATTGTGTCAATGGCTACTAAGGCAGCTGAAGCAGGTGATGTGTAGTACTTAGAGCTTGATCAGAAGTCAAGGTCATCCCCAGTGTACACACATACACACACACACACACACACAAGTATATATATATATATACATATATATATATATGTATATATATATACACACATATACATATGTATATATATATGTACACACACACATATATGGTATATATGTGTATATGCATATGTGTGTATACATGTTTGTGTATATGTACATATGTGTGCATGTATGTATATATGTGTGTATATGTATGTATATATGTGTGTGTACATATATATAAATTTATTTTCAGTTTTAGACTTTCACTTCCACAAGATTCAGAATTCCAAGTTTTCTCCTCATCTCTGCCCTCCTCTCACCCCAGGACAGCATGCATCTTGATTATCCCCTCCTCCAATTTGCCCTCCATTCTCTTATCCCTTTCCCTTTATTTTCTTATAGGGCAAGATAGATTTCTATACTCCATTGTCTGTGTATCTTATTTCCCAGTTGCATTAAAAACATTTTTAACATTCATTTTTAAAGCCTTGAGTTCCACATTCTCTCACTTCCTCCCTCCCCACCCACTCTCATTGAGAAAGCAAGCAATTCGATATAGATTATACATATGTAGTCATGCAAAACACTTCCATAATAGTCATGTTGTAAAAGACTAACTGTTACCTTCTACCCTGTCCGACCTTCCCTTTATTCAATTCGCTACTTTGACCTATCCCTCCACAGAAGTGTTTGCTTCCAATTGCCCCTTCCCCAAATTTGCCCTCCCTTCTATTATCTCCCCTCTCTTACCTCCATCCCCTTGCTTTCCTGTAGTGTGAGATAGATTTCCATATTCAATTGATTGAGTGTGTATTTTATTGCCTCCTTGGGCCAAATCCAATGAAAGTAAGGTTCACTTATTCCCTCTCACCTCACCCTCTTCTCCTCCATTGCAAAAACTTTCTTGCCTCTTTTATGTGGAATGACTTACTACATTCTACCTCTCCCTTTTTCTCTTTCTTAGTACATTCCTCTCAACAGTTAATTTTACTTTTTCAGTGTCATCCATTCATATTCAGCTTAATCTGTGCTCTCTGTCCACATAAACACATATACATACACACATATATACACATACATGTATGTGTGTATATACACACAGATATGTGTATGTATGCATGTATATGTATGTGTGTGTATATAATATATATATTTATATATATGTATGTATATATCCTCTAACTACCCTAATACTGAGAAAGGTCTCTTGGGTTGCACATATCATCTTTCCATGTAAGAATGTAAACA
>CM053622.1:170569728-170590300 GCA_028646595.1 Phalanger gymnotis | reverse complement strand
TTTTCAGCTTACCCAACCCTGGCCTGATTACTGTGTTAGGCAGGGCTTTTCACTGTGGTTGAAACAAAAAATGTACAAAAACATCTGTCAAGATGATTCCATCCACCACTGACACATGCCATGTGCACACACTTATAAGACAACACAAAGTCCAGTAGACCTGAAAGACAAGCAGCTCTTGTTGTAGAACTCAGTAGGTATCGCATGCAAATTGCAGCCCCAAGTGAAACATAGCTGGAAAATTAAGGCCAGCTTACTAAAGTTGGAGCTGGATACACGTTTTTCTGGAGTGGCTTCAGTGAAGGGGAGTGCTATGAAGCTGGTGTAGGTTTTGCAATCAAAACTAATCTAGTCAACAAGCTTGTATGCCTGCCAAAAAGAGTGAATGACAGGCTCATGACAATGCAATTGTCACTTGCAGGAAAATGTCATGCTACCATCATTAGTGCCTATGCTCCCACCAAGATGAACCCTGATAAGGTTAAAGAAAAAATTTATGAAGACCTGTAGACCCTTATCATCAATATGCCAAAAGAGGACAAGCTTATAATTCTGGTTGACTTTAATTCTAAAGTAGGTTCAGACTACCACACTTGGCAGGGAGTCCTAGGGAGGAATGGAGTTGGAAACAGCAATGGTAATGGTCACTTACTACTGAAGACTTGTGCATCTCATAATCTTCTCATCACCAGCACTAAATTCTATTTACTTAAACACAATAAACTTCATGGATGCATCCTCCCAGCAAGCATTGGCATTTAATAGATTGTGTGATTGTAAAGAGAAAAGACAGACAGGATGTGAGAGTGTGGAAGGCAATGTGTGATTATAGACTTATCCTTTCCAAGCCAAATATTCCCATTCAACAAAAGTCATGCCTCCAAGGCAAAATGACTACTAGAAGAATTAATGTCAACAAATTAGAGCTCTTCTCTGAGTGGGAGCAGTTTGTTGCTAAGTTGGAGGGAAAGTTGAGCCCACATACAGTTGGCAATAGTAGAGCACAAAAGGGCAGCTTTCAGAGATTTGGTGTACAGCGCTGGATTTGCTCATCTGGGTCAGAACACTCAGAAACGCCAAGACTGGTTTGATGAAAATGATGTGGAAATTCAGAAGCTGCTCAATGAAAAATGGGAACTCCATATTATTTACCAGCAGGATAGCTCATCCATTTCTAAGAAGGCAGCATTTAATTCCATCACAAGTAAAGTACAAGCAAAGCTTAGAGAGATTGAGGATTCTTGGCTCAGTAAGAAGGCAGATTAAATTCAGTTTTATGATGACAGTAATAATTCAAAGCACTTTTATGATGCCCTGAAGGCTATTTGTGGGCCAAAGACCTATTGGGCATCTCAACTACTCAGTGCTGATGGAGCCATATTAATTAATGATAAGGACAAGATCCTAGAGAGATAGGCTGAATACTTCCATAGTATTCTCAAAAGACCATCATCAATCAATGCTGAAGCCATTGACCATTTACCTCAGGTTGAAGTCAATCCCTCCCTAGCTGAAGCTCCAACTGAAGAAGAGGTTTTGAATGCCATTAGGCTCCTATCATGTGGCAAAGCACTTGGTACTTATTCTAGTTCAGCTGAGATTTATAAAATAGGGGATCCATTGCTCATACAAAAGCTGACTGAAATTTTCCAGGTTATATGGCAAGAGGAGGTTATCCCCCAAGAGTTCAAGGATGTCTCTATTGTCCATCTCTATAAAGGTAAAGGAAATAGATTGTCCTGTGACAATCACATGGGGTCTCTCTGTTAGTCATTGCAGGCAAGATTCTTGCCAGTGTCCTCCTTAATAGGCTGATCCTTCACCTGGAAGATAGTCATCTACCTGAGAGCCAGTGTGGCTTCAGAAAGGGGCGAGGAACAGTTGATATGGTGTTTGCTGCCTGACAACTGCAGGAGAAATGCCAGGAGAAGAACAAAGGTCTGTATACAATGTTTGCAGATCTAACCAAGGCCTTTGATATTGTTAGCAATGAAGGCTTATGGAAAATTATGTCAAAATTTCGTTGCCCGGAGAAGTTCATTGGTATTGTACGTCAGTTTCATAACAGTGTCCTTGTCTAGGTTCTCGATAATGGACAAAGTTCTGGTGCCTTCCCAGACACCAATGGAGTGAAACAAGGCTGTGTGCTTGCTCCCAAACTTTGTAGCATGATGGTTTCAGCCATGTTGTCAGATGCTTTCAATGAGGACAAACTCAGCATCAAGGTCAGCTACTGCACTGATGGTAAATTCTTCAATTTGTAAAGGCTACAAGCCAAGACCAAAGTGGAGGGAGTGTTGGTGCATGATTTTCTGTTTGTGGATGATCGTGCACCCAATGCAGCCTCTAAAGCTGAGATGCAACAAAATATGGATCACTTCTCTGCTGCTTGTGCTAATTTTGGCCTAACAATTAACACCAAGAAAACACAGGTGCTCCATCAGCCACCAGCACACCACCCATATGTGGAACCATCAGTTATAGCAAATAGAGAAGTTTTAAATGCTGTGGATGAGTTCACTGACCTTGAGAGTGTACTTTCAAGGGATGTACACATTGATAATGAGGTTGACACATGCATTGCCAGAGCTAGTTCAGTATCTGAGAGGTTCCTAAGGAAAGCACAGGGGAGAAGAGGTATTACACTGATTACCAAACTGAAGGTCTGCAGAGCTGTTGTACTGACCTCATTGTTGTATGCCTGTAAAACCAGGACAGCCTACCAGCACCATGCCAGGAAACTGAATCGCTTCCATTTGAATTGTCTTAGGAAGATTCTGAAGATCACCAGGCAGGGTAAGGTACCAGACGCTGAGGTCCTTCCTTGAACTAAACTGCCAGGCATTCAAACTCTAATTAGAGAGCACAACTCTGATGGCCTGGCCACATTGTTTGAATGCAAAACATGCTTGGCAAAAAGATTATTTTATGGAGAACTCACACAGGGCAAGGCATGGTGGTCAGAAGAAGAGATACAAGGACACTCTCAAGGTATCTCTCAAGAACTTTGAAATTGATTGCGTGACATGGGAGACATTGACACAGGACTGCTCAGCATAGCATTTCCATATCAGAGAAGGTGCTGTGCTCTATGAACAAAGTAGCATTGAAGCAGCTCAAAGGAAATGCAGGTAGCACAGGTTTGGAGTATCCAACCCAAATGTTCACAAGAACTATTTGTGCCTCACATGTGGTAGAATTCTCTGAGCTCATGTTGGCTTGATCAGCCACAGTCACACACATTGAATCTTGACTCAAGCATAGTGATGTCATTTTGGTCCTCTTTGAGAACAAAGGACAACCCATCATATGTGTGTATGTGTGTGTATACAAATACACACATATTATCCACACTTAAGTTTTGTTTCTTTTATTATTGTGTATTTAAATTTAAAATAAATTAAGAAAAAAAGAAGGTTGAAAACTGTCTTTGAATGTAACTGTGTTTTTTTTTTATTTTTGGAGGGGGGAAGGCAAGGCAATTAGGCTTAAGTGACTCACCCAAGATCACACAGCTAATAAGTGTATCATGTGTCTGAGACCAGATTTGAACTCAGGTCCTCCTGACTCCAGGGCCAGTGCTCTACTCTCTACACCATCTAGCTGCCCCAATCTTTGCATGTAACTAGAAAAAATAAAATATCATTTACAAAAAAAAATGATGAGAAGCAAGCAGTCCTTTCTCTAGGGACTGAGCTAAGCTCAGTCTTTATGTGTTCATTAGAGCTATAACTTCTAACATGCTCACCTCTTACACTCTAGAGACTCTACCCACTTAGACATCATAGTTGATTTTTCTAAATTTCACCTCTTGCCTGCCTAGAAATGTAATATCTTCCCCATTCTGTTATTCCACTCTAATTCTACTTCTTTCCATTTGGCTTAAAATATCTGCCTGCTTCTTACTTTCCAGTTGACCTGGTCATAGATTTCCTGGTCGGTCCTGTCCTTCTGCCATATATGTTACATTGTAAAAATCTTTTCCCTAAGCATAGGATATCCACATGGATTTTAAACTATGAGTCCTGACTTTTGATCATTGAGTGCTCCTTAAATTTTATCTTGCCAACCTGGATCCCTGACTTCCTGCTTATAATGATCTCTGTTGATTATATGCCACCATAACCTAAGACTCTGAGATAAATATCCACCTAAGAACCTGCACTCTCCTTTCTCCTAAAGACATGGTATGTAAGATTGACTTTACTAGTTGTGTACTAGTAGTGTAATGGACTAGTCATATCAAACCAGTTGCTCAACCTAGCAATCTGATGTATATACTTTGATTACATAGCATACCTTGATACTATCCAACCCAATCTGTTAAAATGCATCTTTGTTACTCACTGTTTTTATTTCTTATTGCCGGTGATAGCCACAGATACAGTATATCACCAATTATAGTGCAAAAGTAACAAGCAAATAAAAGCTATGTTCATGGTTTTGTTTTCATTAATGTTTTCCTTTCCTAAATATTTATAGGAATTAATACCTAAGGCTTTAAATCCCATAATTTAAGAGCTCATTGAAGGAATGGTTATTTTTCTAAAAACGTGTTATAACTACCCTTTGAAAGCAAATTTAGGTATAAACTATCGACTGTTCTCTTTTATGCCTATCCTTTAAAAATATTGTTAATCATCCTGAATTAGGTGAGGAGGTGTAAATGAGCTTATTTGATAGCACAAATGGAAGTCAGAAGCAAGAAAAGACAGGAGAGTCAGATAATAGTTGAGTCTATACCTCTTTTTAAAAGAAATGGATAGATGACAGGTGCTTTCAATCAATAAGAAATAAATTAGATTGAGGAGAAATATTTATAGACAACATAATGTTAAAATATGTGGAAGGAACTTTGTATAGTAATTGTATTTCAAACTCGTGTAGGTTTGTTTCATGTAATGTAATTATAGTGGAGAATTGATGTATGTTAAATATGTATACATGTATGAACATGAAGCAATGATCCTTTGAAAGCACCCATCTGAGTGACATTGACTTCAAAAAATTACAGGAATTTCACAACCAGGCTCTGTTCTAATGTATTCACTGAATATCACATAGAAATGACCATATCTTTTAGTGTTGTCATTAATTTTTTCCTCATTTATTTTAAAAGGAGAGAGAGAAGTAGAAATTGCACCTACCTTATATAAAACCACGTGAAATTATCTGGGAATAGTATTACCCCCTTCAATATACAAAATAGATTGGTATTTGCATTATCAAATGTAAACATTTTAAAGTGCTAATGCCATTATTTTGAACTTAGCTTGTGTAATAAATAATAGGAATTGGGACCTAATGCTTCCAACTTAAAATGACTGCATGTTGTATCATAATTGAAAATCATTTAATATTCTACTTTCTCATATTAATAATATCTACTATATACCTGTGAGTAGATATTCAAAATCAAGAACCCTAAGATTTTAGACTTAGAATTAAAATGAATCTTAAGAACGAATTAGGGATATATAAATGCAAATCATGAATCCTATCTGTAACATCTTCAATAAGTGGTCATCCAGGACTGTATAAACACCTTTATTGATATAGTATGAATTCCAATCTCAATGAAGCCCATTCCATTTTTAGAATAGTAATCGTTGTGTAACTTTTCCCTATGTTGAACTGCAATCTGTTTCTCTGCAATTTCCACTAATTGTTCCAATTTTGGCCTCCTGGACCAAGTAGAACAAATCTAGCACTTTGTCCATATGATAACCTTCTGAATATTTTAAAACAATGATTTCTCTCCAAAATCTTTTTATTTTCCTTCAGACTAAATAACCCTAAGAGCCTCGTCCAAATCTACTATGGCATAGTTCCCAGTTCCTCCACCCCCATCATTATTTTGTTCACCTTTTTAAAAAAGATCTCTAATTTATCAATCTACCTTTGAAAATATGTCTAGAACTAGATACAGTTCCAGATGTAGACTGATCAGGATAGATTTGAGTAGGACATTAATTTTCCTTTTTTGGGACACTATACTTTTATTATAGTAATTTAGGTTTTCATTAACTTTCTTTAGCTGCTCTACTGAAATACTGAACTATTATTACACTAAAATCATCATGACTTTTCTCATGAACTTCTTTCATTTCTATCCACACCTCCCCACCACCTCCATCCTCTGCTTATCTAGAGCTAGTTACTGAAAACTTAGACTATATGTATCCTGAAACTCTCACAACCTCACCCAGTGTACTATGCCCTTCTCTCTGTGTTGTCATGTGATCATAAGATTCAGAACTGAAAGTGTCCTTAAAGGCTATTTAATCAATAAACCTTTATTAAGTACTTAGTATGTTCCATGCAGGCATTATACTAAGCTCTGGAGATACAAAGAAAAAGCAACAACTGTTTTTTTTCCTTCAAAGAACTTACATTCTAATGGATTAGACAATATATTTATACACAGGTAGATGTAACATTCACAGAGTAGATGGGAAGAAAATTAGAGCAGAAATAACTAGCATCTGGGGTTTTCATAAAAACATTTCATTTTACAAATGTGGAAACAGTCTCAGAGATGAGGTCACAAAGTGGCAAGTAGGAGAGTTCTTCTGCGTAAAAAATCTATGCTTTTCACCATCGCATACTGTCTAGCATGCCTTAGACATGGTTTACATTGTAGTGTTTCTGCATGTCTGTCTGTCTTTTAGTTACATATCTTTCTATTCAACATCTTGCTAGTTTTTGTAAGGGCATTTTGTGAAGGTGGTTGTCAAGGATGGGGTTTTATTATCTAAGACTCAATAAGGTCAGAATTTACATGTATTTTTTTTTTGTATTGACTACTAACAATTGTGGGCCAGCCCATTAGATCATTAGCATGGATAATTAGCAAGGTAAACTGTTGCTTAGGTTTGGGCTAATCTCAGATTCAACCTAGTTTATAGGCCTGGGAAATTTAAAAATTCAACTCAACTCAGCAAACATTTATTGTTCACTTGTTATGCCCAAAGGATAATCCTAAGGGATAGAAGTACAAAGATAAAAATGAGAAAAAGACACAAAATTTCTTGCCCCCAAGGATCTTACATTCCACTCAGATTAAGAGAGTTTTAACTAGACCTATGAGAGCTTTACAGTACAAAGTGTATGCTGGCCATTAATATTATCATCATTTCAAACAAGTTCTAGATGTCGTGGAATTATACTCTGATACAATACGTTCAAACTCAGTAGGGATAACTAAGAAACTTACTAACCTTAGAATCCAAAAAATATTCAGTCTCCAAGGAGTGTGTATTAGATTATAAACACTAAATTGGAACTTAAACAAAACCAGGGATGTCAGAATCTGAACAGAGGGAAGAGAACTTTCTAAGCATGGGGAGGGGGGCAGCCAGAAAGAGTACCTGGAGAAAACAGTCTCTTGTTTGTGGAACAGCCAGAAGACCATTGTCACTGGATCAAATAGTATGTTGGGGAGTAAGTTTACACAAAGACAGGAAAGGTGGAAGGGGTCTAGTTTATGAAGGGCTTTGAATGCCAAACAGAGGATTTTGTATTTGATTCTAGAGGCAACAGGAAGGCATTGGAGTTTACTGAGTAGGGTTGTGACACGGTCAGACTTGCATTTTAGGAAAATGACTTTAGTGACTGAATGGAAGATGGATTGAAATGAAGAAAGCCTTGGGGCAGAGCCAAGATGGCGGCTGGAAAGCAGGGACTTGCCTAGGGCTCTCCACCAGGATCCTACAAACAACTGCAGAACCCATGAAATAACAGAAGGAAACAGGGCTCCAGCCCAGGACGGCCTGGATGTTTGCTGGGTAAGGTTATGCATGGAGCTGGGAGTGGAGTGGAGCAGAGCAGAGCCCAGCGTGGGTTGCAACTGGACCAGCCAGACTGGGAACCAGGCAGAACAAGCCCTAGGGCCCTGAACCAGTGAGCTGTGGCAGTTATCAGACTTCTCAACCCAGAAACACAAAAGACAACAGAGAAGGTTAGTGGGAAAAACTGCAGGGGACAGAGTGAAAGGAGTTTGTGGTTTGGCCACCACCCAAGGTGCAGCAGAGGTGGTGCAGCTACAGAACTACAGCTGCAGTTGCTTCTGGCCCCAGGCCCACCTGGTAGGAGAAATTTAGTGGCAGATCAGAGCAGGAGTGCAGAGCTGGCTTAAGATCTGAGTCAGGTCCAGGCTGGTGGTTCTTGGGGGAGGAGGAACACTGGTGTGGCAGAGGTCACTGTGAGAAATAGCTTTGAAAACAACAGCACATCAACTCAACTTGGAACAAAGTATTCTCTACTCTAGAAGCAGTCACACCCCTATGAAAAACTCAAACATCAAGTATTGTCTGGGAACATGGCCAGGCAGGGAAAATGGACTCAGATTCAGACTCAGACTTTGGAATCTTTCTTTGGTGTCAAAGAAGGCCAAAACATACAGCCACAAGAAGTCAACAAAGCCAAAGAGTCTACATCAAAAGCCTCCAAGAAAAACATGAACTGGTCTCAGGCCATGGAAGAACTCAAAAAGGATTTGGAAAAGAAAGTTAGAGAAGTAGAGGAAAAATTGGGAAGAGAAAGGAGAATGATGCCAGAAAACCATGAAAAACAAGTCAATGGATTGCTAAAGGAGACCCCAAAAAATACTAAAAAAATATTGAAGAAAACAACACCTTAAGAAATAGACTGATTCAAAATGGCAAAAGAGCTCCAAAAAGCCAATGAGCAGAAGAATGCCTTGAAAGGCAGAATTAGCCAAATGTAAAAGGAGGTCCAAAAGACCACTGAAGAAAATACTACCTTAAAAATTAGATTGCAGCAAGTGGAAGCTAGTGACTTGATGAGAAATCAAGATATTATCAAACAGAACCAAAGGAATGAAAAAGTGGAAGACAATGTGAACTACCTCATTGGAAAAACCACTGACCTGGAAAATAGATCCAGGAGAGATAATTTAAAAATTATTGGACTACCTGAAAGGCATGATCAAAAAAAGAGCCTAGATATCATCTTTCAAGAAATTATCAAGGAGAACTGCCCTGATATTCTAGAGCCACGGGGCAAAACAGAAATTGAAAGAATCCACTGATTGCCTCCTCAAAAAGATCCCAAAAAGAAAACTCCTAGGAATAGTGTTGCCAAATTCCAGAGATCCCAGATCAAGGAGAAAATACTGCAAACAGTCAGTAAGAAACAATTTGAGTATTGTGGAAACACAATGAGGATAACAAAATATCTAGCAGCTTCTACATTAAGGGATCAAAGGGCTTGGAATATGATATTCCAGAGGTCAATGGATCTAGGATTAAGACCAAGAATCACCTACCCAGCAAAACTGAGTATCATGCTCCAAGGCGAAATATGGATTTTCAATAAAATAGAGGACTTTCAAGTTTTCTCAGTGAAAAGACCAGAGCTGAATAGAAAATTTGACTTTCAAACACAAGAATCAAGAGAAGTATGATAAAGTAAACAAGAAAGAGAAATCCCAAGGGACTTGCTAAAGTTGAACTGTTTTGTTTACATTCCTACATGGAAAGATGATGTGTATAATTCATGAGACCTCAGTATTAGGGTAGCTGAAGGGAATATACATATGTATATGTACATATACATACGTATATGCATATATATATATATATGTAGACAGAGTGCACAGGGTGAGTTGAATATGAAGTGATGATATCAAAAAAAATAAAATCAAATTAAGGAATGACAGAGGAATATATTGAGAGAGGGAGAAAGGGAGAGATAGAATGTGGTGTATTATCTTGCATAAAAGTGGCAAGAAATAGCATTTCTGTTGGGAGGGAAGAGGGGGCCGGTGACGGGGAATGAGTGAATCTTGCACTCTTTGGATTTGACCTGAGGAGGGAATAACATACACGCTCAATTGGGAATCTTATCCCACAGGAAAGAAGGAGGAAGGAGATAAAAATTGGGGTATTACAGAAGGAAGGGCAGATAGGAGGAGGAGGTAATCAAAAGCAAACACTTTTGAAAAGGGACAGGATCAAGGGAGAAAATTGGAAAAGGGGGATAGAAAAGGAAGGATCAATATTTAATTAGTCTTTCACAACATAAGTATTGTGGTAGGGTTTTGCATAATGATATACATGTGTCCTATGTTGAATGGCTTGCCTTCTTAGGGAGGGTGGTTAGGGAGGGAAAAGGGGAGAGAATTTTGAACTCGAAGTTTTAAAAGAAGATGTTCAAAAAAAAGTTTTTGCATGCAACTAGGAAATAAGATATACAGGCAATGGGACATAAACATCCATCTTGACCTACAAGCAATTAAGGGAAAAGGGGATGGGGGGAGTGGGATGACAGAAGGGAGGACTGACTGGGGAAAAGGCCAATCAGAATATATGCCATCTTGGAGTGGGGGGAGGGTAGAAATGGGGAGAAAATTTGTAATTCAAACTCTTGTGAAAATTAATGCTGAAAACTAAAAATATTAAATAAATAAATAAAGTTTTAAACTCGAAAAAAAAAAGAAAAAAAAAAAGAAATGAGGGAAGCCTTGAGACAGACGGAATCACCAGCAGGCTATCGCAATACTCAAATTGTAAGGTGATTAGGGCCTACTCCCAAGTGATAGCAGTGTCACAGGAGAGAAAATCTGTTAACTTTTTGTCATAGTCATTATTATGTTATTTTAATTTGGATTCTACTGAGCTGGTAAAAGATATTGGATATTATGTTGAATTTGTACTGATAATAGACCATACACAGGAGATTTAAAATGCCTGCTAGGAACTTGTAATTAAAAACAAAGTTTATATAAATATTTAGAAATAAACAAACAGATAAGCAAACAAACAAATAAATTTATAAATAAACCAATGAAGGAACAAACATAAACAAACAGATAGATGAATGAATAAATTAGCAAATGAATACATAAATAAAAATTTGATTTACCAATTTCTACTCATTGTTCCTCGGACTTCACTGTAGGGTAAAACAGGACCATTAAATCTTTTTTTCTTTCTTCTTTGCTGTGTCTCATTCCCAGAAGAATGCCAATTTTTGCAGGTGTCAGAGAACACTGCCCTATGACAAGACCCCTCCTCGACCACATCTTTGATTATGTAGCCCAATACTAACTCTTGCCTGGTTACCCTTCCCGTCCCCAGCTCCCATTTATCTCAAAATCCCCTCACTGGGTTCATGTTTTCCCATCTCCACTGGTACCAGTTTCCTCCAGGTGTTCCAACATCTACTCCTCCTAAGGTAATTCAACTAGACTTTTCAAATACTGATTTTCCCACATCACTCAAAATGTAAGGTCCCCATCTCCATTTACAGACCATCTCTCTCGGCCCATAAGAAAATTCATCAGTGGAACTCCTCCCCCCATATCACCAGAGCAAGGCCCTTTTCTTAATACTCCTTTTCAATCCTTCCCCTTCTCACCCACTGCTCATGTATTCCTCTCTATTCTATTGTCCCCTTTTCTTTTTTAATGTATGGAGCCATATTGTAATCTTGTCACCCCCCAAAAAACCAACAACAATGACAACAAAATCATTGATTCACCTATAGGCAGGGTGCTTCCTTCTTCACTGTTACTTCCATCTGACCCATGCCTTCAACCTGCCTCATTGTGTACATTTAGAAATACTTTGTTTTTTGTTTTTTTAACATCCCTCTGCTGTCACTCTTGCTTTTTCTGTCCTTGGCTACTGCATTTATTCATTCCTTCTGCATTTTTTTGATTGTTTGGGATGTTTGAAAAACAAATAATCTCTTCAGTTCTGGGCTCCCTTTTAAAAGGGTTTCAAATACCTTTTAAATACCATTTTTATTATTGAAAGCCCTTCTTTTTTCATGTATGGTTAAGCTTAGATGCAGAGTAGGTCATCCTAGGCTGCATCCTGAGCTCTAAGACTCTTTGGAATACATTATTTCATTCCCTCCAATGTTTTCTAGTGGGTGAAGAATAGTCTTGTATTTTTCAAATTTCTTTTCCTTTTATTTGAAGGTCTTTCTCCTGATTGCTTGTAGAATTCCTTGTTTCTGAACTGAATCATGAAATTTAAATACTGTGTGTCTTGGAGTTTGTAGCCTTGCTATTGCGTCCCCACCCTTACCTCCCAACCTCACTCTAGAGGTGACCTGTGAATTCTTTGAATTGGTATTCTGTTTACTACGTTCAGACGCTCTGGTATTATTCCAATATTTCTCTCATTGTGAGCTAATTTTTTGTCACGTTATTTTTCTTAGAGACCTATTCTTCTTCCACTGTCTATCTATCTTGTCTTTGAAATCAGTATATGTTGCTTACATAATTAGTATATTTTCTTTTAATTTAATTTTATTTCATTAAAATTCTCTTTTCCTAATTTGTCCTTCATTTCTCTGTATTTGCAACCCAACTATGATTTGTGTGGTCAATACTGCCCCTACCTTGATGCTGTGGGCCTTCCCTCAGAGAGTGGAAAGATATGAAGTATCTTCTATCCCAGTGCCCCCAACACCTACTGTGCACTGTCCTGAGGTCCTATCCCTTTCCATTCCCTCTATTCCTTAATTCTCTGGCCTGGCACCTATAGTTCTAAGAGCTGCTGTGCTGGTGCTATGGGATCATGATCCCTAGCTATCTCTCCCAGTCCAGGTAACTTCTGCAGCCTATAGTCAGGGTGTCCACAACACTGGAGAGGGGGAGGAGGAACTGTGGTTTGTGGGAAAGGTTTTATTGTAGGCCTTCATGGGGTCGTTAGGTCTATTAGTACAACTTCAATTCTGGTGGCACAGGAGGTGGGATAAGGGTGAGCTCAAGATCAATGAATGTCAGTTCATAGATTTTGTTTTTGTTTTATTTTTGTTTATCTGTTTGTTTTAATCTATTGGATTCTGGGTTCTTAAACCATGGAGAAAGATGAAGTTGCTTTCTCTTTGGTGTATAATTTATATTTCTGAGATGTTTCAGAGGTTATGGGGAGGGGACCAAAAGAAAATGCCTAATCCTCTGTCTGGTTGTTCATGTCTATACATCATTCTAAGTTAGATATAGTTTATGGTCATGAAGATCATAGGCGAGGTGGCCCCCAACAAAACAAAACAAAACAGAACTATGAATCACCACTAGGCCTGTTCCTAAAGAAGTCAAAGAAAGAAGTAAAGGACCCATATACACAGAAATAGTTTAATAACTCTTTTAGTGGTGGCAAAGAATTGAAATCTGGAGGAAGGAACAGGTTTGGGGGGTAACCATTAGTTGAGTACTGGCTAAACAAGTTATGATTTATGAATGTAAACCAAGGAATTTATCTTCTATTGGGTCAATACCATGCAGATAACTATGAACATGCAATGTATATTCATGGCATTTAGGTGGCACAATGGATAGAGTGTAGGTCCTGGAGTCAGGAAACTCCTCTTCTTGAGTTCAAATCTGGCCTCAGACACTTACTAGCTATGTGATCCTGGATAAATCACTTAATCCTGTTTGCCTCAGTCCCTCAACTTGTAAAATGAGCTGGAGAAGGAAATGGCGAACCACTCCAGTAACTTTGCCAAGAAAACCCCAAATAGGGTCAAAAAGAATCAGAAACGGCTGAAAAACAACTGAACAACAACAACAAAAATTAAAGAGAATGCACTAGCAAATGAGAGAGTAGGAGAGGGAGGTTGAGAACTGAGATGGAATTCTTATAGAAGGCAAGTTTTGAGCTTTGTCTTGAAGGAAACTAGGAAGCCCAAGTGCTGGAGATTAGGAGAAAGAGCATTCTAGGCATGAAAGACAGCCATGAAAAAGCCCCCAGGGTCCAGAGATGCAGTTTTGTTCATAAAAAGTAGCAAAAACACAGGGAAGGCAGAAAAGGGATAGGTTTTTAAGGGCATTAGAAGCCAAAAAGAGACTGTTAAATGTGATGCTGGAGGCATGGAGAACCAATGGAATTTACTGAGTGCCATAGTCAAACCTGTGCTTTAGGAAGATCGCTGTGCATGGAAACCAATCAGATGCACATAATAGCACTGGGGTGGTGACTGTATGAGTAGAGATAAAAGGTCATATACAAAAAATACTATGTAGGTATGTTCTTTACTGTGCTATAAAACCTCTTGGGATTTAAAAAAAAATGAACCAAACTAAACCAAAACCGCAAGAACATTTAGTAAAGACTAGGTGGGGAGAGATGCTAAAAATGTCTTGCATTATTATTTTTTAAACAAAGTTCTCCCTCTGGTGAAATAATATGTGGAAACAATGAAACACATGATTAATGTTGGCCTGTTATAATTACCATGAAATTACATGCAGCCTTACATTAACCCTAATGTGGGCCTCTTCACAATGGAATATAAGGGCTCAGACACAGGGTAATCTCCAAGCTGGGAGAATGGGGAATGCTTAGTCATGCCAATGAGATCTCCCTAGGGAGTCCCAGGAAGCTCTTGGCTGTTATGAAGTATAAATCCTCCATTAGGAAAATCACTGACTAAAAGTTCTTTGCCACCAATGTGTGCTACGCTTAAGGTTGTGGTATCCTGCTAAAGCCATTTTAATGAGCTCTTAGGACTCTTTTAATAAGGAATGGACCTCTTCATAGAAAACAATTCTTTACCTGTAGATACAAAAGTGTGTTAGCCTTGTTTTGTACATAATTTCAGGGATCATTCTTACTAAGTCTTTGTACTGGATCAAAGGTAATTTCATGCTTCTTGTGTCCTAAGAGGGCTCTCTCTGTCTCTCTACCTCATTCTCTCTTCATCTCTTTGTCTCTCAGTCTTTCTCTCAGTCTCATCTCTCCCCTCTCCTCTCCTCTTTCTGTCTTTGTCCATCTGTCTCTTTTGTAATTACAAAAAAGAGGATCCTTAGACTGATACAATCTGTGTTCATAATCTGTGAGAAGAATAATTTAGAAAAATAATCGTCCTTTGAGATTGAGAAGAGTTCTTGCAATGTTCCAAATTGTTCATGGGAATGAAGAAATTGTTCAGAACTCCATTTCAGTCTGTGAACATTCTGAGCAAATAACTCCAAGCTATTCAGAAACTGAATGCTTCTAAATTACTGTCCCCTTCTGATACCGACCCTTTTAAGGCCTCCTCGTACTGGATCATAGCTGGCAAGAATTTTTAATTGGTTCTTGTAGATGAACTGGCAGGATTTGAGAGCAGGAGTATCAAGGCAGGTGGTAAAGAAAGCAGAGCTCATGTTGAAACAGCTTAACAAAATCATGATCTCTGTATACATAGTGAAATACTGTATGGAAAACACTTGCAAGCTTTTCCTCCTAGCATTAGCTGTTTAAAATTGTGTAATTTGAAGGAAATTCCAAATCTGTCTCTGTGTACTTATACTAAATTTGAATGTGCATTGTTTCCTTTGCTTCCATTCAAGAAGAGGCTACAGGATTCCTTCTCCCCTTTCCTTGTTGCCAGCTCTTTTGAGATTTGCCAAGATAGAGATGTACATACATTTTGTGTGTCAGATGATATCATGAAGTTCTGTCCTACTAAATCTATGTCCCTTGAGAACAAAACAAGAAGGGAGATTGAAGGTTGGCGTTTGGCTTGATATAGTGCATGTATTTAATATTTAAAGTACCCAACAGGAAAGCTATAAAATAGTTGATACTAAATTGCCAATGCATAATATCTATTATTTCATTATCTTATCCAAAGAAAATGAAGCACAAAATGAAATATATTACAAGGCAAGAAACAATTGGAATGAAACAAATTACTAATTGCAAGCCATTGTTTTGCTTATCTCCAATTCCCCATATTTTATAAAGGCTCAAATGATGATTGTCACTCAAATTTGAATGTGGTGTTAATAATTTTCTAAAAGCTTGCTTTTTCATACTTCTCTTGTGCAATATTAATGCAAAATAATACTGTATTACTTCCCTAAGTGAGCAAATATTACAAATGGATTCTGAGAGCATTTTTAATGAAGCAGACTTTGCATTAATTTATCACAATGTCTCAATCAGAAAACTAAAGCCAATGGGCAGATATAAATATGTTGTGTTCTTTTTAACTATATTCAGAATAGAGTAGCAGAATATTTCAGTATGTAGAGAGCTAGCCTGGGAATCAGGTGGGTCTGGGTTCAAATCTAGCCTCTGACTTATAGTTTCAGTATGACTTTGCTTAAAGGAGTTACATTCTTAGTGGCCCAACCAGTTGTCTTTAAGACGCTAAGTTGAAGGATAGCTTCTGATCTGCCTTGCTAGGGGAGATTTTTTCCCTGGGTGTTTGCCATACACATGAAGCCATAGATCTGGACACACACACACACGCACACCGATATACATATACATACAAATATGGAAGATTCAATAGACCAACCTAACATGTTAATAGTGCCTGGCACATAGAAGGTAATTAAACAGTACTTGACTATTAAAAATGAAGGCTTATTGATTGATCACATCAAATCAGACTCAGTGGATAGAACCTCAGGCCTTGTGTCAAGAAGATATGAGCTCACATCTTTCCTCAGAAACTTAGTAACTTTCTTATCCTAGGAAAGTCACTTGATCTCTTTTTAGCCTCAGTTTCCACATCTTAATAAGAATAAAAATAGCACCTACCTGCCAGGGTTTTGTGAGAATCAAATAACACATGCAAAGTATTCCACAAACCTATATCTGCT
Organism: Phalanger gymnotis; assembly: GCA_028646595.1. Lineage (NCBI taxonomy): Eukaryota > Metazoa > Chordata > Mammalia > Diprotodontia > Phalangeridae > Phalanger > Phalanger gymnotis. The sequence continues at coordinate 170,573,721 of CM053622.1, read as the reverse complement.
ATATGAATGCTAATTATTATTATTATATGGCTCGTGTGTTTGTACTTTGGGGAAAAAAGCAATTAGAATTAAATAAGACCTACATTGAATTTAATGATTGGTTTTTTTTTCAAAATTCTATTAAATATTCAAAACAAATCATATTGTTAACTTCTTAAGTTAGTTTATGAACATATATTTATATATGTAGGCTCATCTACAATAGTCTTGTATTTCATGTTCTCAATATGATGAATCTGATGGTCTCACAGCATGAGAAGAGTCAATAAGAAAATGTGTGCTGTAGTCAGAATGAAATGCCCTGGGTTTGAATCCTAACTCCATTGCTTTCCAGCTGAGTGATAGATGCTGATGGGTAGGACAAGTCCTATGTCCTCTTTGGCCTTCACCTTCCATCTGTCTAAAATATGGATGTAAATGTTACTATTGTTGACTCAGGAGGCTGGTGTGAGAAAAAGTTCTTCATCACTATAAAATATAGCATAAATATGAGCTGTTATTATGTTGGGAAATGATAGTAAAGATGAAAAGTAGGAAGCTCTGGGTACTTTGTGAAACTTAAAGTGGAGGGTATACAAAATGTCTTGGTATAGCCTTCAGTTTGGATAATTTAAAACTTAACTAAGATTTTTGGGACACCCTGTATAGAAATCTCTCTCTTCTTTTCAAGGGGAGTGGGTTCCTATAATTCAGTACTATTCAGACCTAGGAAATGTTGATAGTTGAGCATAATCTTTGAGCTTTTTAAGAATGAGCTACCCTCAGACAGCTTTTCCAAGAAAGAAAAGGAAAGATCACAGCCTGATAGAAAGGAAATGGCAGGATGGTGGAAAGTTATAGCATATATTCTCCCTTTCACGTCCTTCTGGGAACAGGAAGAAGAAGGAAAAAAAGGTAAGTTTGATTGTACTAAGAAATTAAATTCATTCATTAAGAAGCATTTGGAAGCTTAAGAGATATAACCAATTACTAGTAATAGGAACAGGAGCCTGCTAGGCATGTTCATTCATGTTTTGACACAACGTTAGAAGCAAAAAACTAATTTGCCACCTGTCTACCACGAAGCTCAGACTGAGCTTTCCTTGATGAAGGATCGATTGACTCCAACTGGTCTGAAGGTTTCAGATGTGTGATGGTATTTTTCAAAATTAAATTAGATAAGCCATTTCTATCTTCTGTGACTATGAAATAAAATTCAAATATATGTAACGTGAGGCAATGGAAAGACCTCTGGATTTGGAATCAGAGGACATAGATCTTAATCCCATATATTCTGCCTGACATATTGTGACATTGGGTAATAAACCAATCAACAAATATTTTTTTCAGAGTCTACCATCTGCCTGGAACTATTCTAAATTCTGGGAAAACAAAGTCAAAAGGAAAGTAATTCCTTCCTTCCAGGTTACATTCAGATGAGGAAAGGAATAGGTATACAAACACATGTATGCAAGGTATGTTCAGAATAGAGAGAAGAAAATCTTAGAGAGGGAGTTATCAGCAGCTGGACTGGCTATGAAAGGCCTCTTGTAGAAAGTGACGCTCAATCTGAGTCTTGAAGGAAACCAATGATTCTAAGAGTAGAGAGGGAGAGCATTCCATGGAAGAAATTTAGAAAGAATGAAAGTAGAATGTCAGTGAAGGGATAGTAGTGAATCAAATACAGCTGGACTTACCATAATTAGAGAGATAGTAATGTGTTAAAAGCCTAGCAAGGCAGAAAGGGATCCAGTTGTGAAGATTTTGAATACAATAGGAACTCATATTTCAGCCTTAAGGTAATAGGAAGCCTCTGGAATTTATTGAGGAGACAAGTGACATGAGAAAACCATCACTTTAGGATCTTCACTTTAATGGCTCCATGGAGAATGGATTGGAGTGAAAGCCTTAAGGCAGGGAAACCTATTAAAAACCCTTCACAACAGTCCAGGTGAAAAGCTTTGGATTCCTGAGCAAGACTGGATGTTATATACATAGAAAACAATGAGGCCTATAAAAGAGAAATGACAAGATTTGGCAACTGATTGAATATTTGTAGTAAGTGAGAGTAAGGAGTGAGACACTCTAGGTTTCAGTTTGCTCATTTGAGGTAGATTTCTAAGGTCTCTTACAGCTAGAAACATATGACCCTTATATATTTTTTCATGCAATTTAATTCATATACAGAAAAATAACCATTCATGTGTTCCAATTTTTGGATCAGAAATAACACTGTACATAAGCCATAGCATGGAGGTGGGAAGGACAAAATATAAGAATATCATTCCCTTTTACTCCTTTACATTTTCAATGTATTTATCTGCTGTGGTCATGGGGGCAGGAATCCCAAATTGTTTCTGTACTGATTAATTTCAGTGAAATTGATGGCTCTGCCTGTGCTTTTGTTATCAATACCTCGAATTACAAAAATATTTTCTTCATGTCATTTTTCAAATGTGCCTGTGGACTCAAAAAGCAGCAGGAATGAATTTATAGTATAAGACAAATACTTCCTTTTCACACAGGGGAATGGTCAGAATCTCTACCTTTCTCTGTTGAATCAACACTATGCACCGGCTTCAGTTTGTCCTTGAAGATACCTTTCCTGGTTATTATGTGAATAATAGAAAAGGGAAGAGTTAGGAGCATGAAGGAAATCCCTTTAAAAGTTCTACTGTTTGGCAGAAGGATTTAAAAAAAAAGTTTTCATATGATGAAAGTTGAGATTCCAGCATCTTGGTTGTATTACATAAAATCCAAAGTACACTTTTGCATGCTTCCCAAGAGTGGGACTCAGCTGGAGGTACATAAACATGGGCTAAATGAAACACAAGCACTGGGAAGGTCAGAAGAAAAGACTGTCTTTATGAAAAATGATTTATTTTGAGGTCGGGGGTGGGGGAACTTCTCCCCTTGAATCTATTCTAATCGACTAGGAAAAGGAGCCTCAATTTCCCAATGCCATACAAAGAAATCTTTTTTCCAGGAGGCAAGCAGATGAATGCTCCAGGAAGCAGTGCCTTTTTTGAATATATGTTTGGGGCTGGAATCGAAGGAAAGGGTTTGTTTAGAAATTTTGGTGAATAAGAATTTTTAGTATGAATTCACTGTGGCTATGATTAACCTTGCATCAATTTTTCTTATACTTTTTGTACATCACAGAACCCTAGATTTAGAGCTGAAAAGTACCTCAAAGATCATCTAATCCAACCTCTTAATATAACAAATGAGGGATCTGAGGTAAAGAGAGGTTGCTAGTAAGTATCTGAGATAGCTTTTGAATTCAGATCTACATGAGTCTAGGACCCTCTCTTCTACCATGCTGCTTAGCAAGAGACAGCTAGAGCAACCTCTTTAAAATAGCCAATGAGCCACACAGTCAAAGAGAAAAGAGGTTGGCTCAATCTCACCAGAAACTCCACAGCTTCTGTGAAAGAGCTTTATTGGTGGAGCCAAGATGGCTGCATGTAAACAGCATCTTACAGGAGCTCTCTCACAAGTTCTGTCAGATTCCTGTAAAAAAGTGAATTTGAGCAGTTTTGAGAGAGTTAGAAACCGCAAGAAGTCTGAGGGGGGCAAATTTCCCAGCCAGGACTGTCTGAAAGGCTGAAGGAACGAACCTGTAGGTGGCTCCAGACAGGACCAAAGTGGAAGCGGCTGGCCAGGAAACCAACGTGGGAGACAGGTTGGGAGAAAGCCAGGCACCTGAAACCAGCAGATATCCCCAGGCCTCCCAACACAGGATGGCAGTCTGTGGAAGCGACGATAGGCAGCGCAAGGCCACCAACTGTGAGATACCAACTCCTGAGGCTTGCAGCCCAAAGGTATGAAATGCTTCTTCAACTTCCAGGAGACATAATGACCAAGTAAATGCTCTAATCCCTCCCCTCCCCATCCAGAGAATTCCTCAGGGAGAAAAAAAAAAGAATGCTGGAACAGAAGAGATAGGGGCTTCAGTGGCCAAGTACTGGGAGTATCTGAGTGCCAGAGAGGCAGAGCCAGCAGGGGTCAACA
>CM053622.1:170525470-170569228 GCA_028646595.1 Phalanger gymnotis | reverse complement strand
TGCTTGAAGATGATGATCAAATCATCCCTGATCTTTCTCTGAACTAAATATTCTCGTTTCTGTCTATCAATCCTCATATATCATGGACTCTTAGGTGCCTGTTTTCATTCTAAAACATATCAATATTAAGCCTAAAATGAAACATTCATGTCTCTATTCTTAGGTAATCAGAGTTTCATAGTCCCAGATAAGAGTGTAAACAATACCTGATTTCTGTGTCTGCTATTTGTATTTTTATCATTGTAGAAGCCATCTACTGATTACTGCCCATCCTATAGCATTCAACTATACACTATCATTAATCAAAGATTTTTTGGATGTAGGAATCCATTAAATTTAGGCTTTATTTTATGCAATGCCCTTTAAAAATTTCCATTCTTTTTATACTTGGAATTAAAAACATTGTTTTAGGGGTTTGTTTTTCAATGTGGATAAATTGTTAATGAATTTGGTTCCACTTTGTTCCAAGTATATATTTTTTATTATTTAGTTATGGGATGGATGTGAACTTCTTTTGTTTCTAGAATTCATAAACTTTCTGAATGGCAGATATTTATAACTGGTAACTATGAATATGCTCTCTGTCACTTTTTAGGGATTTACATCTTTTCAAAATACTCAAAAAGAAAACTAAGGCAACAATGAAAGCATATAAGTACAGACAAAAACAGACAACACAGGTAAAATACATTACATTAGAAAATCAATCTTGAACTAATCACATAAAGAAAAAAAAAACAGCAGATATAGCAAATTGGCTCTCGATACAATGATAGATGAGTCAAAGCATAGCTGAATTACCTGAAATGGTAAGAGGTAATGTATTTTGAAATAAAAGTTTGTTTAGCTTAGTGTAATCTGAGCATGTCTAGGCATTCTCAGACACCCTTAAGGGGCCTTGCTTGGGTAGGCTAGATATCCCTACATAGAGGCATTCTTTGGTCTCTACCATGTGGTTGGGCATAGCCATCTTTGATTTTTGTGACTATGAAAGCCTGGGTTAACCAGCTCTAGTTTTAAACCCTTATACCTCTTTTTTGGTAAATGCTTCACTGATAGGCCATCTTTATTGCAGGCAGTTTGTGTCATCTTCAGTTCATTCAACTTCCTCAGCTCAGGATATATAGGACACACTTCAGTGACAAATTTAAGCATTCCTTCAAAGAGGAAAAACAAAATAAAACCAAAAAGGCAGCATCTAGCTTAATTATGGACAGTAAAAACCAGTCATCAAATGTCATTTTCTAATCATTTTCCTTACTAGGTCAACCTATATAGCAAAGCTTTTACAAGGAACCGTGAAAACAAAATACAACTAAAACACCTCTTGTTTAAAGTTGGTCATCCATGGCCCAAAGAATCATTGTTTGGAAAAGTGCCTGTCACTCAGTGTCTGCTGCTGTCTTCTATTGTGAATTACTGAGTTGCCTGGTGGGGGTAGCAACTCCTATAGTTAAAGGGCCCATCACTCACCATACCACAGAAAGTATATGCTTAAGATGTTGGCAGTGGCAGAATGAATATTGATAATAACAATGGCATTTTACATTGGCATAGAGCTCTACTTACGACACATATAAAAGTCTGTGACAATTTTTTTTAAATTTATGACTCTTCAGACAAAGGATGAGTTGATGTTTATTTTCATGCTACATGGAAGAAAATGTCTTCTAAAGAAATTTACTATTAAAAATGTTTACAGAGAGAATGTTTAAATGAACAAGTTATTTTTATTCCTTAAGCCTCTATGGCAGGAACCATTCAAGTGATGGTGCTGCCTCCATGTAATAATATCATTATAAATTATTCCTATCTATTTATCAAGATTACAAGAGCATTGATTTAAAACTAGAAGGGACCTCAGCGGTTATCTCATCATAACAATAACAGATTTAGAGTTGTAAAAGCTTTAGTGGCTATGTAATCCAACCCATTCATTTCAGAGATGAGGCCCAGAGTGTTAAATGATTTGCCAAGGTCACGCAAATAGCAAGTGGCAGAGCTAGCATCAGAATCCAGGGATTCTGACTCTCAATGTAACTCTCCTTCCTCTGTACCATTCTGTCTTCCCAAGAGATATATACTAGTACATTCAACTGGTAAGATTTTTTATCCCCAAATTTGAACTGTATCTACACAATTTAGCAAGATGATATGATTTGTATACTTTACATATTTGTATTTTCTCTTCCTCTAATTATTCCAAGTTCAGGAGTGACTTTTTTCTCTAGTTTTCAGGTATCATAACCATAATCAACATTATCATCATCAATAAATCAATCATCATCATCACCCCTATTTATTTATTTATTTGACAATTATTTTGGGGGACCTGCTATTTCCGAAGTATTATACTCTAGATATTAGGAACATGAAACCATCCCCATTTTACCCACAAAGGAACTGGATGAGGAAAAACAAGACAATGAGGAGAAACAATGCCTTTATCACAATTACATAAAGTAGCGTCAGCTTTCATAAAGTGAGCCAGGATCATGCGATCGATCACAGATCAAGACCTGGAAAGGGATGAGTAGTGGTTATCCAGTTCAATCCCCACATTTCAAGAGTTTGGCAAATGAGAGCCCAGAAAGGTTAAAGGATTGGGATCCACTGTCTCCATGCATTGAGGAGCAGACCAAGTATTCTCATTTAGGCTCTCTCACTCCCAATTCAATGTTTGTTCTACAGCACTAGGAATCATATATATGCTGACTTGGTCAGAGGAAAGGAAGTCACAAGGGACACACAGCTTAATAGAGTTCTTGTCAGGTAATGATTCCTTCTTTATTCTATGTGAGGCCAATCAGTAAGCTAAAGATCTTTCCAGCCCATTCAATAGGCCTCAGTGGTGGTGGTGGGGGGGGCGCAACAAAGGGAGGCTTAATAAGAGGCAGGCCTACTCCCTTTACTTACTAGACACTAAGCTTCAGGCCCACTCTTTTGATGATTGGGTGTAAAGTCCTCAGTCCCTAAAAAGGGCCTTTGTATACACACACACACACACAGAAGGTAGCTATAGAACTCAGAATCTGCAGAGAATTCAGAAGTCATAAGAGAAGCCAGAATTCAGAATCAACAGAGCTGCAGAAGAGAGTTCTGAGTGCAGAATGGAAACCAGGCAGCTTGGGAGACCAGAGAACTGAGGGAGAAGAGAACGGACGCAAGCAGACAGTTAGGATTCATGAGTGATTGTTTACAGAAAAGCCCTAGCCAGGGGGAAGGTTACAGGATGACTTGGTTCCTTGGTATAATACTGTGTAATTATTCCCTTGTTGCTACATTGAGGTGGGCTCACTGCTACATCAAATTAGAGTCATTGGTCTTGGGACTGGATTCTCTCGTGTCTAAATAAATGTTATACTTCTTCTTCCTGCTACCTAGAGAGCTTTTCACACTTTGTGATTCCAAACCATTCAAGAATGTTCATGGTCATCCTTGAGTCATGAATCTTGCCTTAATGATACATTCTCCTGTTAGTCATTTGTAAAAGACAAGTGAAGTAAAGTTTTGAAATTGGTAATATGAACTTGCTATTTGCCTCCTTATGATAATACAATTTGTTTTAAGCTATCATGAGTTTCTCAAAAAGAGTACTTCCAAGATTAGATGAACACATCCTTGTAGTGCTGAAAATGTACCCTCTCCTTTCCACTCTTGTGTATCAGCATTGTTTCTATAGAAACTGCCAGTTGGGGTCTGACACCCAGGAGAATTGTTTCATATTTTTATACTCTGAAGAAGAAGGGGTCAGTGTCTATGACTCATTCCATATGTTTGGAGAAACTGTAATACTGTCTTTTTTTTTTTATTAAATTGTATTTTTTTTTCAAAGATCTACCTTCCCTCCCTCTTACCTTCCCCCTCCCAAACTTGGAAAACAAGGAAACAAAATAGTCAAATAGTCAAGCAAAACTAAATTCTCACACTGGCCATGTCCCAAATGATTGCCTCAATTTGTACTCTGTGTCCATCATTACCCATCACTTGTTTGTCAAGAAATAAGTATCCTATTGTTATGTTATGTTATGTTATGTTATGTTATGTTATGTTATGTTATGTTATGTTATGTTATTGTTATGAGCCCTATGGAATTGCAGTTGGTCATTGTGATGATCAGAGTTCCCAACTATTTCAAAGTTGATGGTCTTTATAATATTTTCCTTATTGTATAAATTATTTCTCTGGTTTTGGTCACTTTCTCTTGCATCAATTCATTCAAGTCTTCTCAGATTTCTGTGAAATCATCCCCCTGAAAATATCTTATAGAACAATAGTATTCCATCACATTCATGTAAATTCAATCAGCCCTTCCCCAATTGATGTGCATCCTTCAGTGCATTTAGGAACAGGTAAGCAGTTCAAATTGCTACTGACTCTATTTTTTTGCCTCTTACCTGACAGTGAAGCATTTATAATCCCTGTTATAGAAGTGTGGGACCACGAGAAGGAGAGACTAGCCCTCACCAATGTATTAGGCATGCTAAGAAAGTGATATTAGGCATGCTAAGATAAGTGATATGGTTTTCATTAGTTTTCTATATCTCCATAGTAAGATCAAATTCAGTAGTAGATCTTTCAATTCAGTTTCCAAGCCAATCATTCAACAAAATCACATCTTAATCCTTCACCTACATGTCTTCATTGCCCTAATATTAGTTTCCAAGGAACCCTTCTTTTTTGATTTGCCTCCTTCCTTTCTGATTGCTTTTTTAGTGTTCCTTTGGCAGGATCTCTTCTCCCTGTGTTCTTTTCTCTATCTTATGTTCTTCTCTTTCTCTCTCATCTCTTTTGAATTATTTCGGTGCAGAGTTTATTCAGGCCCTTATTATTTTCCCCAGGGAATTTTCTTTAACTCTAGAATCATGGATAAATTACAGTGGATTCCAAGTATTCATTTATCCAAATCTGTGTTGTGCTTTTATCAAAACAGCAAAAATGACTATTTCAGGTTTAGCACTTTGATATACATAGGGTCTGATACAACAAACTACCTTCATTGTCTTGTTTAGGATACAGGCCCCATTAGTGTAGAGAATGTGGCACTCTTTGTATTGTATGAAGAACCCAGAGCCTTGGAGAGGTTGGTTCATTTATTTCATTTACAAAAACTGTGTTTGAACTGTTTGAAAAATGGGATGATTATTGTATTTTTCGGCAATTATCCAGAGATATCAGGGGCCGTAACCTTGAAATTTCAAGGGGACAAGCAGGGATAATCCAGCTGCTCACATAAGATGAGAAGCTTCTTTAGAGAACATTATTTTTTGAGTGAGACAATGAAAGCCAGTGAAAAGTTGCTCAAGTGCAAAAGATGATGTGAATAATACACTGGAAAACACAAAATGAGCAATGGGAAGGAATGAATATAACCTCTTCACCAGATGGTAAGGAGAGTGGCCTGATGGAAGCAGACAATTCATATTGGGAAAGAGGTGGAGATAAGGTTGGAAAGGTAGGTTGGGGACAGACTGCAGAAGCCAAAAATGATTGTACTTGGCCCTGTAAGCATTGACATACTTGAACCTTTTTCTAGGAATTAACTGTTGTCCTACGGATCTCAAAATTTTAGCGAACTTATTACTCCATGGCTATCACAAGTCTGACACAAGTTCAGAAGTGCAATTGCAGTGAACCATGCACTTCAGTTTTATTTTTGCATATGAATGGGTCAATGTATATCTTTTAGCAAAGAGAACAGGAGGAATTCCTTCAGCTCCTTCCTGTATCATTTTTCTGGTCCTGACACAAATGGAGAACTTGTTCTAATCTTTAGCAGATTCCATGACTTCAGAAATGAAGATTTTTTTGTATATTTTACTCTCTATATTTTATATTTTTAGCCTGAGAACAGCTACTATATTGCTGTTGCTGTTTATACATTGTTCTCGAAGAGGACAGTGACTTTAGGGAGGTGATGCCATGACATGCAAGTGAATTGGATTTAAGTGAGGGGGTGCTGTGCAAAGTCACCAGCCTCACTTTCTCCTCTGGAGCCATCTGGGTCCAGTGGCCAGATATGGATCAGGATAACTGGAGATGACTCAGGATGCAGTGGGGGACTTTGGCCTTTTCAAACTAAGGTCTTTAGGTCTCAGTTTGATTGAAGCAGTGCACATTCAGTGATTGAGGCTTAATAAAATGAGGCAAAGAATGGCCTTTTTAAAAGAAGAGATCTGGGAGGGGAAGATCATCAGGATTACTGGCAAAAAAAGAAACAGTTGTTATTTACATTCATTCTGAGCCAATCAGGGTCCAAAGACTAACCAAGAAAGACTTGATCTGGGACCAGAGTGAGTTGGGGTTAAGGCTGGTCTTTAAGAGAAACAAATGAAAACAAGAAAAAAAATTTCAGAGATTAAAGATTCACTTGCAGATAGGGGTGTGATACTCTATGTGGAAAGAAAGAAAGAAAGAAAGAAAGAAAGAAAGAAAGAAAGAAAGAAAGAAAGAAAGAAAGAAAGAAAGAAAGAGAGAGAGAGAAAGGAGAAAGGAAGGAAGGAAGGAAGAAAGGAAGAAAGGAAGGAAGGAAGGAAGGAAGGAAGGAAGGAAGGAAAGAAGGAAAGAAGGAAGGAAGGAAAGAAGGAAGGAAGGAAAGAAGGAAGGAAAGGTGAAAAACCAGAATACTTTAGGACCAGGAAGTGCCACCCTGCTTCCAGTTTGCTCATGCAAGTATGAGGAGCATTCTTTCTTAATAACTTACTAAATTGGAGAAGAGACTATTAATTCTGTAGTTTTATGACTGCCTTCTTTGCCCTACCAACAGAGTCTTAATAAATGTGCCAAGTGGCCAGGAAGAAGGTAGACAGGTATTGATTTTGCAAGGAATAGCAAGTCACTTATGTCCTTGACCTCTTTTCCCACTTTGAAATCATCTCTCTCTCTCTCTCTCTCTCTCTCTCTCTCTCTCTCTCTCTCTCTCTCTCTCTCTCACACACACACACACACACACACACACACACACCAAAGACACACACATGAAGGAAAACCCTGACCCTCAAATATGACCAAGGCTTTCTATGAACTCTATCACAAATTATCAATATAATAAAAAAGATTGCCTAAGAAAGCTGAAAAGGTCACTGTCTTCCTGATAGTCTATATCTTATAAATCCCAGCACATAAGTATGCCCTCAGAAAAAGTCTTCCTGCTGTCTTTATCCAGAAGTCAATGGCCTTTTCCTCCTCCAGTTTTGCAGGAACACTCATCTTTGAACCTACTGTACACAGAACAGCAATTAAAGGTATCATGGTGGCAGGCCTACTATGGAGAATCTTTTCTTTTTCATTCTTGGAAATAGGTGGACACTTTTAAACTGTTTTGAAAGCCATTTCAAATCTTACCCTCCAAGCAGCTTAGAAACATCTTCAAGAAATTCTTAAGACAGCACAAATACATATTGCTTTTTGTAGCAAGAATCCAATGTTATTTTGACTTCATAAAAAATCTAATTAAAGGAGAATAAAGTTTACATTTTAACAACTCAAGTCCAAATCAATCCAAACAGAATGTTTGAGGCAAAAGCGATCTAATAAATAAATGGCACAACATGGATTATGGGAAACTCAGTTTTGCACTGCAGAAAAATATGACAGGATATCAGAGGCATTCTGGTTCTTATTTCTGAAGTAGATGGTAAATAAATAAGCCTGACTATGAAATCCATTTTATAACTAACTCTCTAGAGAGTAATTCCTGATGTGTACTCAAGATTAGAACATCTGAAAGAAAAGCAAGTTCTTTCCAGGAAAGCAATGATAGATAGTCATGGCAGATAATCAACCCAACAATCATTTATCACATGCCTATTGTATGCCAGGCATGGTACTAGGGGAAAGGGCTACAAAGACTAACATGAAACAGTTTCTGTTTGCAAGGAGCTTCTGGTCTATAGAGGGAAAGAGTATATATGTATGTGCATAAAAATGTGAAATAAATACAAGATTTTTTTTTGGAAAAAGGATGGTGCTAGCAGTTGTGGGAATGAAGAAATGACACATATGCAAGGTGGCACTTGAACTAAGTCTTGAAGGAAACTAGAGGGAGAGGTAAAAAGAATGTATGGGGTAATGACAGTAAAAAGGCATGCAGACTGGCAATGGAATGTGCTGTATGAGGAAGAGGAAGGAAACTAGTTTGGCTGGAGAATAGGATACATTTACAATTGAAATGTATACAAAGCTAGACAAGTAAGTTTGAACCAGATTGTGAAGAACATTAAGTGTCAAATAGAGTTTATGTTTAATCCTAGAGACAACAGATAGGCCCTCAAGTTTCAATGAGTATGTGACAGGGTCAGATCTGAGTTTAAGCAAATCACTTTAGCGATATGGAGGATAGATTGGAGAGAGGAGACTTTGGAAGCAAGATCATTTAGGTTGTATTTGATAAGTTGGTCTACCATAGACACATTTTGGAAGCTGTCCTGTGATTAATGTATGAAGATTAGATTAGGGCAGATTTTCTCACCTGCAATGATATTCTGTGGTCATTGTGGCTATATTTGGCCTGCTGAAAAAGAGAGTTTATGTGTTATAGTGTGAAAAGTTATGGCTTGACATTTGCATAATCTGGTTCTGAATCTCTATTCTACTGTTTACTAGCAAGGTGACTTTGAACAATTTATACAACCTCTCTGGGCGTCAGTTTCCTCATATATAAAAGGCTTGAGTTGGATTATAAGGTCTCTAAGGATCCTTCCAGATTTAAGTTTTGTAAACTATAGATAAATATCTATCTTTCTGCTGTGATGCTCCTAACTCCTTCTATGCATCCTCCCACCTCAATCTCTAGCCCCTAACATAAGACCATGCTACGTGGTAAGAACTTACTCTATTTACCTGACACCAGCCACGAAGTCATGCTATCTTTCTTCGATGCTATTCCTATTTCTCTCCATCAACTAATTCCACTCCCCATTCCTTCTCTCAATCTGAGAGCAATAATTGAATCAAGACTATCCTTTCTCCTTGAAAGAATGCATATTAAGCTTCATCATGGCTCTATTCACCATCACTGTTCAATGTACCTTGACCACTACCTCCTCACATACATTGTTCCCTTTAGTAGAATGTAAGCTCTTTGAGAGCAAAACCATCTTTCTTTTGTATTTTAATGCACAACACTTCACACAGCGTAATCTCCTAAAGTGATTTTTCAATATTTCATTCTAGCATACTTTTTGTTTGCTTAAGTAGGTTGCCCTTTTCAAATGGGTCAAGACTTGTGATTTCACATGATTAGAGCATGTCTCTTGAAGAAACTCCTTATCGATGTCAATCTGCAACTCTTTATTGAACTTTGAGTTTTAAATTTTTCTGGAGTGCTGAGAGGTTGACAGCTTTGCTCAGGGTCACATAACTAGTATCTGTCAGAGGCTGAATGTGTTCCTAGTTCTTCTAATTGCAACACAGCCCTGTATCCATTATGCCAGCTTGCCTCTTGTGAAGTATACACAGTCAGGATAAAATAAAGGAAATTCAACCCATGCAATGGCTAAGACTTTTAGTAAGTAACTCCATCTTATTCCTTGTGGGAGAGTGGCCAAAACAAAAAAATGAGGAAGTTCTTCTGCTCCTCATTTCTTTCAATCCCCTGCTGAAGCTTTTTCTAAATTACTCCCAAAGAATTCCAGTTCCTTTTTGAGATTCACTGTGATTGTGCTAGAGGCAAATTTAAGCAGAAAGTCATTTACTTCATGGTTGCATAAAGATATCGAGTTCAGATAGATTTGATATGTCAATAGAAGAAGGCTGTGCTGAATGCAAAATCAAATTACCCCTTTCCCTGTTGGGACTTCAACATCTGCCTCAGCGTAGATTGATTAGAGCAAGGCAGGTCATCAAAAGCCCTTTGTCTGTGTTTGACTGGGTGAAACAGCTGACAAGTGGCCATCAGATTACCACAGTGGGGCAGCTGCTGTGATAGGTGTTTGACAGCTGACTTCATTAGAGTCCCTAAGATGCATGCAGGAATGGATTTGTCCTTTAATTGAGCTGGTCCATCAAGCAGCCCACAGAAGAAATGGGAATTAAAGTGGTCGGAGACTGATAAAGTAACCCGAAGGGAGGACAAGTGAATCTTCATGTATGATACTACATAGTGCACTGGTATACCTTTGGATGGAAATACTGTTGGTAGCTCGTGTGTGTTTAAATGATTTTATTCATGAGGACAATTGGTATTGTCTGCTGGAATGATTAAAGAAGTTATTTATTAATAGATGTTATCTATTAAAAGAAGTTAGTTACTAAAAGGGATCTTTTGCTTTAGCAGATAAGGCCCATGATGGAAGCCCACTGATTCAGCAAACCTGGAAGTCATCTTTTCCTTCCTTTTCCATCCTTTATTTCCTTCTCCTTTTCTCATAGTACTTTGAACTCCTCCTTTGCATTTTTTTAATAATAAGTTTATTTCTATTTTAAGTTTACAACACTCAGTTCCACAAGTTTTAAGGGAACCAAATTTTCTCTTCCTCCCTCTCCTCCCCCCTCCCCCACAAGATGGCATGTAATCCGATGTAGGTTCTACATATACCTTCATATTGAACTTATTTCCATAATATTCCACTTGTAAGGAAGAATTATAACCAGTGGGATGAATCATGAGAAAGGAGAAATGAAACCAAAAAATAAGGGAAAAAAGAGAGCAAAATGTTTGCCTCTATCTTCATTCAGACTCCATACTTCTTTCTCTGGATGTGCATTTTCCATCATGAGTCTTTTGGAGCTGTCTTTGAACCTTGCATTGCTGTGAAGAGCCAAGTATATCAAAGTTAGTTCTTACAGATACTGTGTGTCTGTAATCATGTATAATGATCTCCTGGTTCTGCTTCCCTCACTCATCATCAGTTCATATAAGTCATCACAAAAATCATTAGTTTTTAATCTTTTGTGTGTCATGGAGCCCTTTGGTTGTCCGGTGAAACCTATAGATACCTTTTCAGAAAGACGTTTTAAAAGATTTTGTTTTAGTCAGCCAAAATCAGCCTTCTCATCTCCCTACTTGTCTTTTCTGTTTCTCCTGTTCAGAAATGTTCAGAAACAAGCACACCAATAAAACAAAACCTATTGCAAACATGATTGGTCAATCAAAACACATGTCTGCATTGGCCCTGTCCAAAACCTTTTTTTTTCTCTTTTGCATTCCAAGTCCTTCATCTCCTTCTCTCAGAAGGTGGGCAGCATTTTTCATCATTAGTGTTCTGGAATCTTGACTGGTTAGTACACTGATAAGAGTTTAGCACAACATTATTCCATCACATTTATATACCACAACTTGTTCATCCATTCCCCAATTTATAGGTATCCCCCCCCAGATTCCCATTTATCTAACTCAAAAAAGCTATATTTCTGTACATCATTAGAGTTTCTTATTTTGCTCAAAACTAATTCATCCCTTTATCCGCTCTCTAATTCCCCCCGGCCTTTTCCCCTTTACCTTCTCTTTCCCTTTTGAGTGAGAGGTACTTGTGTGCCACATATGGCTCTGGGTTCAATAAAAAAGGGTCCATTTAGTAGATGTTTGTTATTTTGCTTTGTGAGCTCCTGCCCAAGCTAGAGTTCTCCTTGCAAATACAAAATTTGTGCCATGTCCTGGTCTTCACTTTAAGAAGCTTTTTCTAGTCATATCCTTTATAGAACAGGTGAAAGAGAGGCTGAGGTCTTTGGGTTTCACTTCGTTTTTAAAAATATTTTATTATTTATTTAATATTTTTAGTTTTCAGTATTGATTTCCACAAGATTTGGAATTACAAAATTTCTCCTCATTTCTACCCTCCCCCCTGCTCCAAGATGGCATGTATTCTGATTCTCCCATTCCCCAGTCAGCTCTCCCTTCTGTCACACCACTCCCCTCCCATCCCCTTTTCCCTTATTTTCTTGTAGGGCAAGATAGAGTTCTGTGCCTCATTGCCTATATATCTTATTTCCCAGTTGTGTGCAATGACAACTTTTTTTTTGAACATCTGCTTTTAAAACTAAATAAGAAATTCTCTCCCCTCTTCCCTCCTCACTCACCCTCCCTACGAAGGAAAGCAAGTCAACATAGGTCACATGTGTATCATTAGGCAAAACACTCCCATAAATACTTATGTTGTGTAAGACTAACTAATATTTTGCTCCCTCCTATCCTGTACCTCTTTATTCAATTTTCCCCCTTGACCATGTCCCTTTTTGAAAGTGTTTGCTTTTGATTACCTCCTCCCTCTATCTACCCTCCCTTCTATCATCTCTCCTTTTCGATCCCCTTCCTCCTTCTTTCCTATGGGGCAAGATAACCAATTGACTGTGTATATTATTCCCTCCTCAAGTCAAATCTGATGAGAGCAAGAGTTACTCATTCCCCCTTACCTGCCCCCTCTTACCCTCCAATGAATTGCTTTTTCTTGCCACTTTTATGTGAGATAGTTTATCCAATTCTATCTCTCCCTTTCTCCCTCTCTCAATATATTCCTCTCTCTTCCCTTAATTTTTTTTTAGATATCATCCCTTCACATTCAATTCAACTCACCCTGTGCCCTCCGTCTATACATACATATATATATATGTACATATATACACATATATGTATATATATGTACATATATACATATATGTGTATATATATGTACATATACACATATATATGTGTGTGTGTATATGTATGTGTATATATATATGTATATATATATACATATATATATATGTATATATATATATATATGTTCCCTTCAGCTACCCTAGTACTGAGAAAGGTCTCCTGAATTATACACATCATCTTTCCATGTAGGAATGTAAACAAAACAGTTCCACTTTAGTAAATCCCTTATGATTGCTCTTTCTTGTTTACTTTTTCATGATTCTCTTGATTCTTGTGTTTAAAAGTTAAATTTTCTATTCAGCTCTGGTGTTTTCACTGAGAAAGCTGGAAAGTCATCTATTTTATTGAAAATCCATATTTTGCCTTGGAGCACGATACTCAGTTTCACTGGGTGGGTGATTCTTGGTTTTAATCATAGCTCCACTGACCTCTGGAATATCACATTCCAAGCCCTTAGATCCCCTAATGTAGAAGCTGCTACATCCTGTATTATCCTGATTGTGTTTCCCCATTACTCAAATTGTTTCTTTCTGGATACTTGCAGTATTTTCTCCTTGATCTGAGACCTCTGGAATTTAATAACAATATTTCTAGGAGTTTTCTTTTTGGGATCTTTTTCAGGAGGTGATTGGTAGATTCTTTCAATTTCTATTTTACCTTCTGGCTCTAGAATATCAGGGCAGTTCTCCTTGACAATTTCTTGAAAGATGATATCTAGGCTCTTTGTTTGATCATGGCTTTCAAGTAGTCCAATAATTTTTAAATTCTCTCTCCTGGATCTATTTTTCAGGTCAGTGGTTTTTCCAATGAGATATTTTACCTTGTCTTCCATTTTTTCATTCCTCTGGTTCTGTTTTATAATACCTTGTTTTCTCATCAAGTCACTAGCTTCCACTTGCTCCAATCTAATTTTTAAGGTGTCATTTTCTTCAATGGTCTTTTGGGCCTCCTTTTCTATTTGGCTAATTCTGCCTTTCAAGACATTCTTCTCCTCGTTGGCATGTTGGAGTTCTTTTGTCATTGGAGTTAGTCTATTTTTTAAGGTGTTATTTTCTTCAATATTTTTGAGATCTCCTTTAATAAGTCATTGACTTGTTTTTCATGGTTTTCTCACATTCTCATTTCTCTTCCTAATTTTTCCTCTACTTCTCTTACTTGCTGTTCCGAATCCTCTTTGAGCTCTTCCATGGCCTGAGACAAATTCATGCTTTTCTTGGAGGCTTTAGTTGTAGACTCTTTGACTTTGTTGACTTCTTATGGCTGTATGTTTTGGTCTTCTTTGTCACCAATAAAAGATTCCAAAATGTGAGTCTGAATCTGAGTCCATTTTCAGAGCCTGTTTACGTTCCCAGCCAACTACCTGACCCTTGAGCTTTTCATCGGGTATGACTAATTGCAGAGTAGAGAGTACTTTGTCCTAAATTTGAGGGGCTGCGCTTCTGTTTTTAGAGCTATTTCTACATAGCAAGCTCTGTCACACCAGTGCTCCTTCTCCCCCAAGAACTGCCAACCAGGATTGCAGGCCAGATCCAGGCAGGGCAAAGCAGGCTTTCCACTTCTACTCTAATCCACCGCTTAATTTCTCCCACAAGGTGGGCCTGGGGCTGGAAGCAGCAGCAGCTATAGCTCTGGAAGCAGCCTCAGATCTGCATCACCTCCACCACCCCAGGGGCAGTGGCCAACTGGGTACTCTTTTTGCTCTGTCCCAGCAGCTTTTCCCACTAACCTGCTCCACTGTCCTTGGCATCTGTGGGTTGAGAAGTCTGGTAACTGCCACAGCTTAATGATTCAGGGTCCTATGACCAGTTCCACCTGGCTTCCAGTCTGATTGGTCCTGGTGCAGCCCACACTGGGCTGTGCTGCACTCTGCTCCCAGCTCCAGCTGAAAGACCCTTCCTAGCTACCATCCAGGCTGTCCTGGGCTGGAACCCTGCTTCCCTCTGCTATTTCACGGGTTCTGAAGCTCTAGAATTTGTTCAGAGCCATTTTTATAGGTGTTTGGAGGGACCTGGGGGAGAGCTTAAGCAAGTCCCTGCTTTTCAGCTGCCATCTTGGCTCCACCCCTCCTCCTTTGCAGTTTTTTAATTCTTGCAATTGGATTGTAAGCTCCTTGAGGGCATAGAATATTTAAATTTTAAATGTTTTCATATGTTGAATGCCTGTCACAGTGCTATGTACATGTTGTTGTCATGAAGTCATTTTCATTCGTGTCCAACTCTTTGTGACCTCATTAGGGTTTTCTTGGCAAAGATACTGAATGGTTTGCCATTTCCTTCTCAAGCTCATTTTACCTATGAGGAAACTGAGACAAACATAGTTAAGTGACTTGTCCATGGGCACACAGCTAGTAAAGGTTTGAGGCCAGATTTGAACTCAGGAAGGTGAGTCTTCTTAACTCCAGACCCAGAGCCCTATCCACTGAGCCTCCTGGCTGCCTCAGGTATGCACACAGTAGAGATTTAATACATATTTCTCAAATTGAATCACAGGGCAGAGTGATATGAGACAAGATGAGCTTTTGAAACAGCAGCATTGAAGGGAAAATGATGGTTATAAATAAAAGGCAAAGGAAGTTGTGCTATTTCACGATATGCCAGAAGGGTTTCTTGGAAGAGAAGGGATTAGAGTTCACTAAATTAGATGGTTCATACTAAATTTTGTCTTTCATAAGCAATCAGTTCAGGAACTTATGCTAATACTTTTGAGTGATGTGCAGATGACAAAAATGATTAAGGCATTTGAATTTAATAAAACACATCAAAATAAGGCATTAATTCACGTTAATGCAAAGACAATCACAAAACTGACTAGTATGGATAGTTTTATGCTACAGATTTGTCTTTTGGAGAAATAACTTTTAATTGAGGCATCAGAACTAAAATAAAAGAGCTCCTGTCAATTCTCTTCATTTCTCTGTGCTGTTTGTGTCTAGGACAAGATTCTATGTAAGATCACTAATAGGAATTTCACAAGTATAAAGATTTTTTTTTTATTTTACTTTGACTACTAGAAATTTTTTGGCATAGTTACAATCATATCACTATATACTTTACTGAAAATAGTCAAAGCTAATTTTTTAAAACTGGTACTGGGATAACTAGATAAACTAACAAATATCTTATTTTACTCTATATATCTTCACAGAGATTTGCTGGTAAATCTTTAACAACTGCCTATGTGATATTCTTAAAATTTAATATTTATTACTCATCTTTTCTCTATCATTTAAGTTCTAAAAGTCAATAAAAACAAATCAAGTCCTGACTTTTAGCGGTTGTTGATTTTTGAGGGGTAAATGCTCACACTGAAAATTAAACAATCAGTTCTTCTGGATCAATTTTAGATCGCTCTAGTATACTCCTGTTACTTTTCCATCAATTTTTTAAAAAATGATCTACCATAAAAAGGAAATGATTCATTTTAAAATGACAATTCCTTCTACCTACTTTTTCCACATTTTAGGTGATGTTAAAAACCAAATGACCAACGGCTGGCAGCCAAGAGAAAAGTAAGAGATTTGGGCAATTAATTGAAAGGATAATCAACTCATCAATAATTGAGAACTGGCTACACTAAGTCCTAGCTTCAAGTGAGAACTAGAAAAGATATTAGATGCTATATAGTTTATTTTCTGATACGGATTTGGAAACTGAGTCTTGGGGTGGTTAAATGATGTTCTCAGGGTCATACATAGAATTAGTTGATGACCCGGGCCTTTTGACTCTGATTCAATTCTTTTTTTTTTACAATGTCATGCTGGACTCAGAATTATAGATTTAAACTGGAACGTACCTCACAGATTACCTAGTCCAACCTCATTTTAGAGATGAGGAAAGAGAAACAGGAATGTTATATGACTTGCCAAATCACATTGGTAGTAAATGATAGAATTGAGGTTTACTGGTGTCCTGACTCCAAATCCAAAATTCTTTTCACTGTACCACTCTCCCTTTCAATTTTCCTTCAGAGTAGCTATAAAATTTGATGTCAATTACTAAAAAAAAAAAGAAAGGAGAAACTAATAGAATGAAATGCATATGTTGTCCCTTTAAAATATCTTGATATATAGTTCTTGCTTCACATGCATGTGTTTGACTAACCAGTATGTCAATGACTAGATACATTATAGTTTGATTGAGTAATCCTCAGTTATAATATATTCCAAGTCCATATCTCTGAAAAATGGTGTGGTATGAAAGGCTGAGGTCTTCATGTTATTCAGGTTTGTGCAGTGTATTTACAGTAAAATGAGTTTATGTGATGCCTTTTGTTTGGTGTAATGAACTGACATGATATAAATGGAATAAACCCTGAGAGGTAAATGTGGCTCATCCAGTGGTTTGTGCTAATGTCACAAAAATCAACAGTGACATAAACACTGCAATTACATAATGATGACTGGCCAAAGGAAAACTAGGGTGTGGGAAAACACTGATGCTAGCTTCATTTTGAGGAGAGTTATAATATTCAACTAAACATATCAGTGTCACTAAGCGATGTCTGAGTCAGACCTGCCTAAAACAAAAACCAATGTGAAAACCACGATTCTAGTATTTACTCATGATTCCTTTGGAGTTAGAATGTAGGAATTGGAAGGGATCTTACAGATCACATAAGGTCACCTAAGTCACTGTCATGTAATCGAAAGAGCGCTGAACTTAGCAATAGAATGCCTGGGTGTGGGTCCTTCCTCTTCTGCTTCTCAGCTTAGTAACCTTAATTAAGTCATTTAATTTCTCTGGGACTTCTTGTTATCAATTTTAAGGTAGAGGTTGTTAATGCATTTGTGGCACTTTAGAGGGTTATTGTGAGGAAAACACTTCATAAATTGGAAAAAGTCTATAAATTTGAGCTGTTTTCTAGTTTAACCCTTTCATTTTCCAGATGAAGATACTGAGGTCTACTAAAGTTAAATGACTCACCCAAAGTCATAGAGCTAATTAATGGCCAATTCCTTTAGAAAGGACAAACCGTGACCTGGCTTCATAAGGCAACTTATTAAGCATAAGTTCTCCTATGGACCTATATTATAACTTTTGTAACTACAGCTCTTTTCCATTTGATAATATTAATATAAATTAATCATTTAGATACTACTTATTTATGTGGGATTATTCACAAAATAGTAATTGTATTAATATGTGCAAAAATGGACACAGAGAGAAAAAGATAGAAAGAGAGAGAGAGCCAAGGAGAGAGAGAGAGAGAGAGAGAGAGAGAGAGAGAGAGAGAGAGAGAGAGAGAGAGAGAGAATGCAGTGGTGCAAACTGACTACAATATTTTTCTTCCTTTGTGTTTCTCCTGTGAAATAAACTACTAATTGGCATCTCTGCTTCTAGTTTCTCCCCTCTCCAATCCATCCTTCACACAGCTGCCAAAATATTTTTTTCTAATTCACAGGACTGTTGAAAAACCCTCATATGCTCTGCAGTCTAGCTAAACTAAACTGAACTGGTGATTCTTTCATGTTACCCTGCCCCTCTCTGTACCTTCATGAAGGCCATTCTCCTCTGTGTGAAACACACTTAATACTCATCTCCACCTCTTAGAATCTTTCTTTGCCTTCAAAGCCTAACTCAGGCACTACTTCTTCTGTGACACCTTCTTTGATCCTTCATTTGAAAGTGATTTTCTTCCCCCATCAAATTTTCCTAAGAGCACTTCCTGACTCTCTCCTTTTCCCCTAACATATTCTTTCTCATGTAATGTTTATTAATATGCAAGCCTTATTCACAATGTTAGACTCTAAATTAATTCACAGAGGGGACTGTGGCTATCAGCATTGTATACTTAGTTCCAAGCACAGAACTTTGTATATAAATGGGGTCTTAGTAAATGTTTGTGGTTGTTATCGTATGGCACATCTTTATAGAGTTAGCGAAGATGAAATTAGCAATGTTTTGTAATTAGACTAGATTCTGGGATGCCTTCATGCCTCTCATATTTACTTTTGGAATCAAAGTTGATCTAAGATTTTTGGAAAACTTAAATCCCAATATTGCTAAGAATATAAGCTTATTCTTACCCTCAAGTTATCCAAATTCATTAAGTCCAAATAAAACAAACCCAACTCCAGGATTTGATTGGCTGAGTTTATCATAATCACTTCCATTCCATGTAAGTTGGGGAACTTCTGGCTTTTGGTTCTGCAGCTAGGTTGTATCAGGGTAATCTGGACTGAAGTTGATTGTGCTGGACCAATTTGCCTGAAATTCATGGAGGCAACCACAACAAGACATTAGGGTAGCTGGGAATCTAATTCATGTTTTTATATGTTTCAGATTAAATATATTTTATATATTTATATATTATATATATATATATATATATTTCTTGAGGTAGCAAAAGTGACCTCCATTATTTTGAGAGATGCCGGTTCTCATATGGGAGAATGAGGTGTACACTTGACCTGTGCAGATCACATTTTCTCCCTGCCCTTCCTGTACCTGTCATAACATCATCAACTTTCCTAAATATTTTATTTCATACAGAATTAGCAATAAAATAACCCCAAGGTAAAACATAAACCTTAATTTTTAGGACTACATAATTCTGGTCATTGTGTGGGACCAAAGGATAACAGTTTCTGAATCCTCAGACCAGGGCTATATTCTGAGTTTTGACATCAAAGGTGAATGTCAGAGCAGCCTCTGGCTTTCTCACACCAAATTGGTAGAATCAATCATTGAACCAGATGACTGGATGGCTCTCAAAATGGTTGAGGCATGGGAATATGCAAGTAAAAGGATCTCCATTTTGGTTTAGCTGGAAAGACATCTGTGCCAAAGCCACAGATCTTCATGATGAGCTGGCTAGGCAGTGGCTTTTTGACATGTGATTGCCTTATGTTGAGAAATTTCCATAGTATGAGACTATTTTATCACCTTTAATTAGACTTCAATTTTTAAATGTTATTGTTTTATTTTTTCAATCATCAAGAAAAATGCAACATTCCATGTGTAAATATATATATATATGTATATGTATATATGTATGTATATTACAGTAATATGCATGATGGAAAAAGCTCAAAACTAAGTGGATGTCCTTCAATCAGAAAATAGTTGAATAAATTTTGATTTGTGAATATAATGGACTACTACTTTGCCATAAGAAACAAATGTTCTATAAGAAACAAAAATGACTTTTCCAAAGGGGCATTAAAATATTTGTATGAACTGATATAATATGAAATGTATAGAACCGGAGCCAAGGCTTTTTACTCTGCACAAGATTTGTGGGATTTGTGTGTGTGTGTGCACACCTGTGTGCCCCTACACATGTATATTCAATATAACATTTATTATTATTGTTTGAAAGTGAGCCAGAGAATCTGACTAGACTTCTGTGAAGAACCTCAGTCACCTGCCTATTCAAAGGGATTGGCCCATTTAGGGAAAAAAAAGGGTATTAGAGTACAGGATAGGCAATTTCGCTGCAGAAAAAGAAGAAAACAAACTTATCTGGTGTTGAAGTGGTTGTGCTTAGCAGACAGAGAGAGAGAGAGAGAGAGAGAGAGAGAGAGAGAGAGAGAGAGAGAGGAAGAGGTTGAGTACAGAAATGATTTTTTCCCCAGAAATAGCTGATAACACACTCTTTTCCATTCTTTTGTGGCTGTGAAGGTTTATGATTTATTTGATCTTATTGAGATTGTACAGACCCCCTTTTTATGCTTTACATTGTCATCCTGACTTGCCAGTGAAAAAAGCATGCTATGTTCTGATTGATATGAACCGTATGCTGGCAAGAAGCAGCAAAATGGCATAGAGGATAGTGTGCTGGCCCTGGAGTTGGGAAGACTCATGTTCATGAGTTGTAATCCAGCCTCATATATGTAACCCTGATCAAATAACTTTATCCTGTTTGCCTCAGTTTTCTCATCTATAAAATGAGCTGGAGAAGGAAAGAGCAAACTACTTTAGTGTCTCTACCATGAAAATCCCAAATGGGGTCATGGAGAGTTAGAAATGATTGAAAAATGACAACAATAATGACAAGAGTGAAGAAGGGCTGGAACTGTATATATGACCCCTGCTATTAGGCATCAGCGCATTACCAGAAGTCTTATTGAAGGCAAAGGAGAGTAAAGAAAGAATCATATCATGGCTTCCCATATCTAACACCTGCGAGGTTCCATGACGGGATCTCAGCCATATGCACTTCCCTACCTCCAGAATCTGTTAGAATCATAGGAATGGTTCTCAGTAGATCCCTTCAAGCCCCAAGTTACACCAAGATGTCAAATGATAGATCTGCTTTCAGGGCAGGGAAACTCCTAGGGATGTGAATACAGGGTGGGGACTCTTGGACACTTAAGACATATCTGGGAATTATTCCTTTAGTAGCCTCCCAACATCTCCCTTGTATTTTCTCAGTATTCTTTACAATGACTGGATGGGCTACTCTTATTTCCTTAGTATACAAAGTTCATGCCAGGATGTCACCATTCATAAAACTTTTGCTTCTTTTCTTTTTTTCTTCCCAGCTAGGAGTTTTGGATTTTCCAGCAGTAATCTAATCATGCTCTTGTACCCTGTGTTTCTTGTAAACATAAATGTTGTAAGATGAATTGTTGGCTTTAGCTATTGTATGACCAAAGAAAGAGTGAAAATTGTATTGTTGTCCACTTGTGTCTGACTTCTTGTGACTGCATTTGTGGTTTTTTTGGCAAAGATAGTGGAGTAGCTTGCTATTTCCTTCTCCAGCTCATTTTAAAGATGAGGAAACTGAGGCAAATAGGGCTAAATGACTTGGCCAGGATCACACAGCTAGTAAGTATGTGAGATCAGATCAGAACTCAGAAAGATGAGTCTTCCTGACTGCAGGCCAAGCCTGGTGCTCTATCCACTGCAGCATCTAGCTGCTCTACACACATTAATGAAAATTGTATTACTTCACCAGATAAGGAGGGGCATTAACACGTATAATGGTATATGAACTATTCAAGGTGAAGTACACTGAAATCTGCATTCAGTATGTCATGCACCTAAGGGATGTAGGCCTATGCAGAAGATGGATCTGAGGCAAGTGGGGTGAGTGGTCCATGAAACATCAGGTAGCATATCTCTGCTGTCAAAAGGAAAACGATTCCAGCATTTGAATAATGTGCTGCTCCTCCTGACACCATTTATTCATTTGCTATTAAGACTACATATGAAATAAGACATCCAGCAAAAGGCCTGGTAGATAAAGAAGCTCTCTTCTATCATTCAATTCTTTGCTGGCTTCCTACAGCCACCATTTCATTTTTTTCTCCTGCTGAAAATCCTCCAGCTTCAAATTTTCTATAGAATTTCATTCCTATCTATGTTTTGTTTTTTTTTAAATTCTCCCCTCCTTCATTTACTGGCAGCCAGATGTGCAATTTCCTTGCAAGAACTTGGTGGATTTCAGTTGATTTTGTAATATTTCATGATGCCACGTAATAAAGGCAGCATGGATGAGTAAGGTTTCTCTTGTACGTGTAATAAGGGTTTTCTTCTCCACTAGCAAAGGTAAGTAGGGAGAACAGAGTCTGCCACACTTGTCTGATAGGATCAGATGGTTAAGTGCCTTTTACCAGTGAAAGACTAATATCCCAGGTGCCAAAAGTTTAGGAAGTTTGATTGAACTGCATTAAGAATTTGCCCCATATGTTGGCCCACATTCTGGCATAAAATGCAGCAGTTGATAAAGTGTTGGGTCTGGAATCAGTTAAAATTAGTTAATTTTGAGATAAAATTCAGCCTCAAACACTTACTTACTAGCTGCATGACCTTGGAATGACAATTTAGCCTTTGTCTGCCTCACCTTCTTTATCTTTTTTTTCTTTTTTTTTAATTCCATACTTTGTTATTTAATAGTTTTTAGTTTTCAGCATTGATTTCCACAAGATTTTGAGATACAAATTTTCTCTCCATTTCTACCCTTCCCCCACTCCAAGATGGCACATATTCTGATTGTCCTGTTCCCCAGTCAACCCTCCCTTCTATCACCACCCTTCCCCTCCCCCCATCCATTTTCTCCTTACTTTCTCATAGGGCAAGATAGATTTATATGCACCATTGCCTGCATATCTTATTTCCCAGCTGCATGCAAAACCAACTTTTTTTTTAAGCATCTGCTTTTAAAACTTTGAGTTCCAAATTCTCTCCCTTCTTCCCTCCCCACTCACTCTCCCTAAGAAAGCAAGCAATTCAACATAAGCCACATGTGTATTATCATGCAAAACACTCCCATAAATAGTCATGTTGTGAAAGAATCACTTTATTTTCCTCCATCTTATCATGCCCCCTTTTATTCAATTTTCTCCCTTGACGCTGTCCCTTTTGAAGAGTGTAGGCTTTTGATTACTTCTTCTCCCATCTGCCCTCCCTTCTATCATAGCCCCTTTTTTATCCCCTTCCCCCTGCTTTCATGTAGGGTAAGATATCCAGTTGAGTGTGTATGTTATTCCCTCCTCAAGTCAAATCTGATGAGAGCAAGATTCATGCATTCCCCCTCACCTGCCCCCTCTTCCCCTCCAATGAAGTGCTTTTTCTTGCTACTTTTATGTGAGATAATTTTACTGAATTCTATCACTCCCTTTCTCCCTCTCTCAATATGTTCCTCTCCCCTCCCTTAATTTTATTTTATTTTTTTAGATATCATCCCTTCATATTCTACTCACCCTGTGCCCTCTGTCTATATATATGTATATCCCCTTCAACTACCCTAATACTGAGAAAGGTCTCATGTATTACACACATCATCTTTCAATGTAGGAATGTAAGCAAAACAGTTCCACTTTAGTAAGTCCCTTATGATTTCTCTTTTTTGTTTACCTTTTCATGCTTCTCTTGATTCTTGTATTTAAAAGTCAAATTTTCTATTCAGCTTTGGTTTTTTCACTGAGAAAGCTGGAAAGTCCTCTATTTTATCAAAAATCCATATTTTGCCTTGGAACATGATACTCAGTTTCGCTGGGTGGGTGATTCTTGGTTTTAATCATAGCTCCACTGACCTCTGGAATATCAAATTGCAAGCCCTTAGATCCCTTAATGTGGAAGCTTCTAGATCTTGGGTTATTCTGATTGTATTTCCACAATACTCAAATTGTTTCTTTCTGGCTGCTTGCAGTATTTTCTCCTTGATCTGGGAGCTCTGGAATTTGACAACTATATTCCTAGGAGTTTTCTTTTTGGGATCTTTTTCAGGAGGCCATTGGTGGATTCTTTCAATTTCTATTTTACCCTCTGGCTCTAGAATATCAGGGCAGTTCTCCTTGATAATTTCTTGAAAGAAGATGTCTAGGTTCTTTTTTTTCAATCATGGCTTTCAAGTAGTCCAATAATTTTTAAATTATCTCTCCTGGATCTATTTTCCAAGTCAGTGGTTTTTCCAATGAGATATTTTACATTGTCTTCCATTTTTTCATTCCTTTGGTTCTGTTTTATGATACTTTGATTTCTCATCAAGTCACTAGCTTCCACTTGCTCCAATCTAATTTTTATGGTAGTATTTTCTTCAGTGGCCTTTTGGACCTCCTTTTCCATTTGGCTAATTCTGCCTTTCAAGGCATTCTTCTGCTCATTGGCTTTTTGGAGCTCTTTTGCCATGGAGTTAGTCTATTTTTAAGGTGTTATTTTCTTCGGTACTTTTTTGGTCTCTTTTAGCAAGTCATTGACTTGTTTTTTCTTGATTTTCTTCCATCACTCTCATTTCTCTTCCCAATTTTTCCTCTACTTCTCTTACTCACTTTTCCAAATCATTTTTGAGCTCTTCCATGGCCTGAGACCAATTTGTATTTTTCTTGGAGGCTTTCGATGTATTCTCTTTGACTTTGTTGACTTATTCTGGCTGTATGTTTTGATCTTCTTTGTCACCAATGAAAGATTTCAAAATCCAAGTCTGAATCTGAGACCATTTGCGCTGACTGTTCATGTTCCCAGACAACTACCTGACCCCTGAGTTTTTCTTCAGGCTATGACTGCTTGTAGAGTAGAGAGTAATTTGTCCCAAGCTTTAGAGGCTGTGCTGCTGTTTTCAGAGCTACTTCAACACAGCAAGCTATGCCACACCAATGCTGCTCCTCACCCAAGAACCACCAGCTAGGACCGCAACACAGATCTAAGCAGGCTCTGCACTCCTGCTCTGATCCATTGCTTAATTCCTCCCATCAGGTGGGCCTGGGGCTAGAAGCCACTCTGGAAGCAGCCCCAGAGCTGCACCACTTCTGTGTCCCTGGGGCTGGGGCTGACTCTTACCCCTTTCCCTCCTATCCAGTAGTTTTTCCACTAACCTTCTCTGTTGCCTTTGGTGTTTCTGTGTTGAGAAGTCTGGTAACTGCCACAGCTCATTGATTCAAGGACCTGCTGCCTCTTCCGCCTGGCTCCCGGTCTGGTTGGTCCTGGCACACCCCTCACTGGGCTGTGCTCTGTTCTGCTTCCAGCTCTGCTCAATAGACCCTTCCCAGTGACCCTCCAGGCTCTCCTGGGCTGGAGCCCTGCTTACTTCTGCTATTTCATGGGTTCTGCAGCTCTAGAATTTATTCAGAGAAATTTTTACAGCTGTTTGGAGGGACCTGGGGGAGAGCTGAAGCAAGTCCCTGCTTTCCAGCTGCCATCTTGCCTCTGCCCCCTGCCTTACCTTCTTTAACTGTTAAATAGGGAGAATAATAACACCTACCTCCCAGGGTTTTTGTGAGGATCAGTTGTGATAATATTTGTAAAGCTCTTACAGTAGGTGTTACTAGCTTTTTTGTGTGTTTTTAAATACAAAATTTGTATTGTATGTCACATGAAAACATTTTGCTAATACTTTATTGTCTTAAATTTAGTCCTGGAAAACATTAAAACATGCTTTGATATAAATTTTATCTTATTTCCAGTCAAGAACATTTGTCACTTTCGTTTTCTGCCATATTAGCCAACACGATAGGTATGAGGTGGTACCTCAAAGTTGTTTTAATTTGCATTTCTCTAATCAATAGTGATTTAGAGCACTTTTTCATATGATTATATAAATACCTTTGATTTCATATTCTGTCTCTTTATTGATCTACCACTCTATTTCTTACCCAGTCCCAGCTTGTTTTGATAGCATCGACTTCAAGAAATTAGGGTTGTTTACATACCCTGATGACGAATTAGAATAAGACTTTAATTTCAATTGAGGTAGTTTTCAATTAAAAAAATAAAATGAGGTAATTAAGCATATAACTAAAGCAAATATCATCATGTTAAAGACAATGATATAGAAAAGTTTACATGGCACTAGAAGTGACAAAAAAGGAAGATGTCTGAAGATGAACAAGGTCTGAAGATGAGGTTGGTAGATCTAATTAAATAACTGGATTTTCTCCTGTTCACTTGTGTCTTGTGGACTGTCCTTTTCCTAATATATAATGTTGCAAATAAAGAAACAATTCCTTCTCTGACTACCCTTTAGGGGAAAGAGAGGAGAAGTAAAGGTGTATATTTAGAAATCAGCTAAAGGAAGAAAGAAGGATTATAATTCTAATTGAATAATGGGATTTCTTTTTGCTTCTGACATAGGGCAACACAGCAATGTACTAATTGCTAATTAATGGTAGCTAAGAAGATTGGATCATCTTGTCAGAATACTTTGCAAAGCCCTGCCTAAATAAATTAGGCTTCAGGGCCTCCTGCAATAGATGTTTCAGTACAGTCAATAGGCATCAAAATCAGAAGCTTTGTATATCATTTAGACACATGTTTGTGAAAAAAAGTACTAGAAAGCAGACAAAAGTCTATGGAGTTCACTTCAAGCAATAAGGGAGGGCAAGGAGAATTTTCCTGTTCCCCAGAGGAAATATGATACATTTATGTTTTTGTCAGTGTCTAGGAGCATCTATACTTGTATAAAGTAAGTGAAGTCTGTCTCCATTGCAGAAGAGAAAGTCGAAGGACTGGAGGAAGCTATCTCTGCTCTCCAAGTTATCAGGTATAAGGATGTGTTTATTAAATCAAGCAAAAAATTACTCAAAATAGTAAACAAGTAATAGAGATGATATGAAGAAATAGAGGGAAATCTACCACATACAAAGAGGGTCCAGGATAGCAAAATGTGTGACACAGAAATGAAAGGGAAGAAAGACCATTAGGTGTGAATCCTTTCCTATAGGTTAGGTATTTTAACCATCTCAGGAGGAAGTAGCTTTTTGAGCTCCAAAATAGATGATAATGATCCCCAATAATCTTAGAGGTCAAGAGTAATGATCAGAGGAAGAAGAGACAATAAAAGATAGTGAGTTACTGCATTAAGGGATATTGGTTGCCTTCTGGTCTTCAATCTTTTCTTATGTACTTTCTCCTTTGAAATTTCCTACCACTTGCCTAGGCCTTTAAGAAATCTTCCAACTTAGATCCTTTAAAAAAATCTTCGGTGAACTCTATTGTCCCCTAAAACAATCATCTTATATACTTTGTTTGATTGTAAAACTACTAGCAAGAATACCCTATACTTATGGCTGCTAGCTTCTCACTGAGCACTCATTTCTCAATGCCTCATTACTCTTACCAGTCTATTGATTCTGCTTTCTCTAAGGTCTCAAGAATTTCAAATACTAAATCTCCTGATCTTGACTTCTTGACATCCCCGAGCTTTTGATGCTTTTAACCAACATCTTTCTCTAGCTCTTCTCTCCTTTACTGGCTTCTGAATTCATGTTATGCTTCTTCTTGTCAGAAGAGCTTCTGAATTTATGTCAGAAGTATTTGTCAAAAGTCTCCTTTGCTGTATACTCATCCTCAAATTCTGAACCATAATTGTCCTCCGAGGCTCCATTCTGGGTTTCTGTCTCTACACTCCCTTCCTGATATCAACTTCTTTCACAAGTTCAATGATCACATATGTATTTATGACTATCAAATATATACATGCACCCTTGTGTGTGTTGTTGTTGTTGTCTTGTTTTCAAAGAGGACCAATTGTCATCCACCGAAGTTTAGCCACAAAGCAAAGAAGAGATGTAGGTCTTGTGTGGTTAAGCTCATTTTTGTAGTATAAAAGTACAAATCTTAAAATCTTTGGTTCTTTTAGTCTTTTTTTCTTTTTCAATCTCCTCCCACCCTATTTCTTTACTCTCTTTGTGATTGTGATTTCATTGGGGTCCGAACCTCAAAGCATCTCTGCAATCTTTCACACCGGGAAATTCACCATCCACCAACCTAGGTCTTTGCCCCAGCTGAATTGTGGGTGATCACAAATGATCTCAGCTAAATTCTGTGCTTTTTTCCCTCATTCTTGGTAAAGTACTACATAGCTCCCCACACACTCCGTGTCCTGCCCTGGTGACCTGTCTGACTTCCTCCATCATTGAATTTTCTGGTTTGCCAGTGCTTCAGAGGCTGCTTTTTCATGGCACTAGCAGAACCTGCTTTCTCTGGTATCAGCAGTTCAGAGCTTTATAGTACTGGTGCTTCCAGGTTTAAGCCCCCAGAAGGCTTTTGCTCTTTGAGGCTTGACCAAGCTTCTCAGGCTAATCTAAGCACTGGAAAGAGGGAGGGGGGAACAGGGTGCAGGGGTAGGTTTTGATGTAAAACTGAGTGGTTTCCTTTCCTCTCTGTTACTGTGGCTTCACTTCCAGTAGTGCAGGAGTTTGGAGTGTGTTGCTGAATGAGCTCATGATCAGTGAGCACCACCAGTTCTTGGGTTTTGGTTTTTTTTTCAATCTTCTTTTGGATTCTGGGTGTTCTAGACCATTGAACCAGCTAAAGCTGCTTCATCTTTTATGCATAATTTCTGTTTTAAAGTAGTATGAGAGGTTGTATACATCAGAGAAAATGCCTAGTCCACCACCTTGTTTCTCATAAAACCCAGAAATCATTCCTATATCTTTCCAAAATACCACCATCCATTTAGTCACCAAGGCTAGCAATACCCTCCCCCACAATTGGTTATTTTTAAAAATATATTATTTGTTCATTTTTAATATCTTTTTCTTCTTTAATTTGAATTCCAAATTCTATCTCTCCCTCCCAATTCCTTCCCCACCCGCCGAGGGGGCAAGCCATGAGATATCGATTACATATATGAAATCATATACATATATTTCCATATTATTCATATTTCAAAAAAGTAAGAAAAATAAAGACAGAAAATTATACTTTAATTTGCAGTCAGAGATATCAGCTCTTTCTCTGTGTAGGTGAATATCATTTTTTCATCATGAGTCCTTTGGAGTCTTGGAGCATTGTATTGATCGGAGTAGCCATATCTTTCATAGTTCATCATTGTGACAACCTTGATGTTACTGTGCACAGTGATGTCCCAGTTCTTCTCACTTCATTTAGCATCAGTTCATACAGGTGTTTCTGTGTTTTTTTTTCGTGAAACCTTCCTTACCCCTCCTCATCACTTACAGAGCAATAGTCCTCCATCATAATCATATGCCACAACCTGTTCAGTTATTCTCCAATTGATGAGCATCCTTTTGATTTCCAATTCTTTGGCACCACAGAAAGGGTTGCTATAAATGTTAGTACATTCCATTGCATTTTTCTTTGATCTCTTTGAGATACACACCTAACAGCAGTCTTATAGCCCTTTGGCCTAATTCCAAATTGGTCTCCAGAGTGGCTGGACCACTTTGATGGAATCCTAATAAAGCTTCCCCTGGCTCCAGTATTCTAACTTCCTTGTAGGCCTCACTGAATAGCCAGCCCACTCCACCTACCTAGCCACTCCCTGCCCCCCCCACACACTCAATATCCTAAATTCTTCGTACATGCCTCATCACTTACTAGAATAGCAGGTATGTCCATTAACTCCTAGTTACCACAGAAACAGCAGGTGTATCCATATGAGGTGATGCCAGCCACTGACTCTATCTAGGCGCTGCCCCCAGACCCATTCCCACAGAAACAGGTATGTCCATGGACTCAACCTCAACCACATCATCCATCTTGACCAGACAGGACCACAATACTCAGCCAATCAGAAGACAGAACCGCCAGGATGTAGAGCAGGATGTGGACCCCAAAACAATAGAAGGGACTTTTCCTAAGTAGGTACCTGTGCAGTAATAGTAAAAAACTGACCTAGAGTAAATGTGTGACATAGACAAGGTTATTATAATATCATTATCATACATATGTACTCCCCAATGGGTTTTCTGTATGTATTGTGGGTAATCACGTGTGCAGTTCCACTGTGGCTGGGATCCCTC
The DNA here is from genome assembly GCA_028646595.1 of Phalanger gymnotis. Lineage (NCBI taxonomy): Eukaryota > Metazoa > Chordata > Mammalia > Diprotodontia > Phalangeridae > Phalanger > Phalanger gymnotis. The sequence goes on along the minus strand of CM053622.1, from coordinate 170,539,499 downwards.
CTCTATTACCTAATCCCTTAACAACTTCCTCTTGCCTTTTTTAATATTAATCATATTCCTATATTCTATGCAAATTTTGATTGTGTAATTGCATCTTTACGCTATTCAAATCCATCTTGCATTCTCTGAAGTTGCTGGTTCCTCTTGGAACTTAATCTACTTAATGAGAGGTGTCAATCTCCATAAATGCCTATACTTGGATTAGAGGTGGTCTGACTGAATTCTTTGAGATGGTTCCACCACAACACATCATGAAACCGCAACAAGTTCACTACTCCATCAATAATTCATTAGTATACCTATTTTTTCCTCTATCGCCTCCAGCACTTGTCATTTCTGCACTCTAAATTCAACCCAAACTGTACTAGCTGACCAAAATTAAAGCTCTATCTCCATGCCTTAATGTGGTGAATTCCCCATGTCTGGAATACATGGCCTCATCATCTTTGCCTCTTGGAGTTCTTACCTTCCTCTAGTTTCTTCTCTTCAATGAAGCTTTTCCTGACATCACTTGTTGAGTGCTCAAATCATCTTGAATTTACTTCACCCCCCCCATCAACTGCATGCTCATTCTTCCAAAATCTGTCATTGTGTGTCAAAGGGTAGAGCCCATCAGACTGCCACAGGGCCCCTTCATGCTCCAAACATCCCGAAATGAGCCACATCCACTCAGAGTCCAGATCAGAGATTTGTAACGATCTCCCCTTACAAATAGTCAACTCTAAGGTCTGCCTCCCCCACTCCCAGACTTTACCATAACTTCTGCTGCAACACACGGTGCCTACTGGCTCCTTCAATCCTCCTTATCACAGATCCATGCTTTATTTGTTATTTCTCCCAATTCCATTGGGAGCTCTTTGAACATTGGGCCTGCCTTATGTTTCTATAGGTATTCCCAAAGCTTAGTATACTGCTTGGCATATAGCAAGTGCTTAATGCATTTTCCCCCAACTCATTGTATCTGTGTAGTTTTTCCGGTCCTGGGAATGTGATCTTGAGGGTATTGATATCTTTAATTTTGACTTTTTTTTCTCCAGAGGAAGAAAACATTAAATTCCATTTAATATTAATTTTATTGCATTTTATTGATAAAAAACTATTTTTCTCTTAACCTAAATTAATATAATTCTAACATTCAGAATGAGGTATGTAATAGATACAGTATATTCTGCCTTGATTGCATATGTCTATGGTTCTATGATAATTTCCGGGTACCACAGTTTAGATGGTACTTAGGCAAGCTAAAGGGTATAGATAGCCTGTTATCCAGGATAACTGAAAGAGTATAGATTCAAGATCAACTGGAGGAATAGGGATGTATAGTGTAGAGAAGTATGCTAAGGTGATATGTGATGATTTCATGATAGCAAGCTTCATGTTTTTGGAAGGCTGCTATTTGGAAGAAGAATTGAATTTATTCTGCTTGGCCCCAGAGGGAAAAATTAGAAACAATAAATAGAAATGACAGACGCTGATGGAAACTTGATGTAAGAAAAAAACTTCCTACCCGTTACAGGTACCAAGAGACAACTAGGTGGTGCAGTGTATAGAGAGTTGGTTCAGGAAGCCCTGGGTTCAAATTTGGCCTGAGACACCAGCTGTGTGACTGCGGACAAGTCACTTTAACTGCTGTCTGCCTCAGTTTCCCCAATTGTAAAGTGAAGATAATAATAACACCTACCTCATTGGATAGTTGTGAGGATTAAATTAGATAATGTTTTTAAAGTGTTTAGCACAGTTCCTGGCCCATAATGGGTTCTCAATAAATACTTATTACTTTTCTTTCCAAAAGTAAAGTAGTCTGCCTCAAAGGGTAAAGAAGCATCTCCCCTCCCTACAATACAAGATATAGTCAAACAAAGATATAAAATAGCTTGTCAGAGATGTTGGACATTCTTGGTGAGATCTGGCAAGGAGTAGATGGCCTGCATGGTACCTTTCATTTCTCAGATCTATGAGACATGATTGACTTACTGTCTTCGTATATTGAATTTGCCTTTAAGTTTCCTGGCTTCTAAGCCAAAAAGGAAATAATAGAAACTTTAACTCAAGGATAATTTCCGTGGGTGCTTATATAAGACCAGTGAAGTCTGCTGTATGTTCAGCTGGCCTGTCAGTCAGTCAGCAAATACTTCTTAAGTGCTTGCTATGTGCCAGGCACTGTGCAAAGGGCTAGAGATACAAAGACTGGCAAAAACAAACAAAGACAGCTCAAGGAGCTCACATTCTAATAGAGAAGACAAAAACTCTAAAAACTGCACATAAAAGATACATACAGTGCAAATGAAAGGTAATCTTTGAGAGAAATCAATAGCAAGGAAGTGGGAAGAAGGGGAAAGGGAGGAAGGAAGAGGCCTCTTCTAGAAAGTGGAATTTGAACTAAGTCTTGAAAGAAACTAGGGAAGCCAAGAAACACTCGCAAGAAAAGAAAGCATTCTAGGAATAGGAGCTAGCCGAAAATGGAGTGTTGTTTGTAAAGAACAGCCAGAAAACCAGTCCCTGGATTATAGACAATGTAGAATTATAAGTGGGTTGTAAAGATGGGAAGGGGGCAGGTTCCGTAGTCTGCAGGACTTTGAAGTTTATTGGGGTGGGGAATATGGTTATACCTGAACTTTAGGAAAATCAGTAGGAATATACAATTAAATACATACACACAGAGAGAATTGCTATTTGAACACCTCATTCTCATATCAACACTCTACTTGAAAGCCCAATATTACATTATAATTTATTGAGCTACACAGTATGAGTTAGTGGAATAGATCAGTAGACTTGGAATCAGGTCTGGATGAAAATCCTAACTCAGATAACTTAGTTATGGGACTTTTGGCAAGTCACCCAACTTCTCTGGTCCTCCTTTTTTTCCTAATTAAAATGTGGGGTTTAGATTCAATGACCTCTGGGGTACTTTCCAGTTCTAAATCTATGATCTTTTGAAACAATGAAAGCATTTCCCAGGAGAAAAGCACTGAGGTAATCTAGTCAGATTACTTTTTTCTGGTAATCTGATTTAAGACCAATAGAAAGCAAAAAATCAGGATGAATTAATAGTTTACAAATCTATTAGATTATATCTTTCAAATATCAGCTGTCTTAACTGAACTTTTTTGGCAGATGGTGGATTACAATCAATTCATTATTAGATTCCATAATGAATTCTTTAGATATGTATGTTGTTACTTAAAATTAAATTCATGTATTGTAGAGATCAGAAAGGAGTAAAGAAAAGTTGTCATTATTTAATAACAGCTTCAGAACTACACTTGTATTCTCATCCAGACTAGTCACTTTCAGCATGGATATGGGCAACAGAGGAGCTTATATCCTTCCAGGGTGGGAGGGGAGAGAAAGAGAAAGAGGGAAAGAAGGAGGGAGAGAGAGAGAGAGAGAGAGAGAGAGAGAGAGAGAGAGAGAGACAGAGAGAGACAGAGAGAGAGACAGAGAGACTGAGACAGAGACAGAGACAGACAGAGACAGAGAGAGTCACAGGACAGACACACAGAGACAGAGAGACACAGGCACAGAGTCAGAGACAGACACAGAGACATGCAGAGAGACAGACGGAAACATACATAGATACACAGACAGACAAACATTGAGAAACAGAAACATGCAGAGAAAGAAAAATGGTTACCCATTAAACACCTTCACAAATTCTTGTGTGAGATCTCTGGTTTCTGCATAATGTATCAGAAAATACAGTTTGGACAAGATTTAGGTGGCATATTACAAATTGGTTGATATTGCAGAAGTATGCTGACAAATGTTTAATAACTGGCTTTTTGAAAAAAAAGTACCAAAACACAATTTTAAGTTTACTTTACCCTATTAATATTTTCATCATCACTTCCCTAAGTCTAGACAAATAACCAAACAATAAACCAAAACCTCATTTGTAGTATTTACCAATTTCTGAGTTGCAAATGCTCATGCTGAAAATATAAAAACTGGCTTACATGCTGGTTTGATCTAGAACCAGCATATCCCTGTTTTTATTTAAAGGATCTTCAAAATGATCCCTAACAGAAATTGAGGTTGTAAGTATAACTGCATTCCCATGGGCTCGATGGGATGACTTAGCTATAAAATATTCCTCTTAGTTGCCAGATAAATAGACTTGTTGGATGGGGTTATTTAAAATTGCCCACTTAAATGTTGGAGAATGTTTATCAAATGTGACATTTTTAGATTCAATGTAATTGATGCAGAGCTGTCCCTTCTGCCAAAAACTAGCCAACAGGTCCAAATTCTTATGACCACTACTAGTCAGAAGCAATAAAATCATGACATCATCTTGGAATAGTGTATTTGTCTACTCTTTTGTTAGACCCAGAGGACATGCATTCAATTAACTTAATGGCTACATATTTATTTGAACTAGAAAATAAGAAAAAAAATGTAGTTTAGGATAAAGATCTGTGTGACAGAATTTCAAAGTATGATTTCATATGCCAAGAAAAACTTTCCAACTTCAATTTTAACATTAGTACAACAGTGGAAGCTCCTAAAAATAGACTGGCATCTCCATTGATGTACGGTTTGGTCAGTTAATGGCTTCTGTCTATTGAGTCAAAGGCTAGTGATAGATGGATGAATGCTGCAAAGAACCTCACGTTCTTAACTGTTTTCTCAATGAGATGGAATAGAGCATAGCAGTGATCATTGGTGGAATAATTGTGCCTGAAACCTGCCTATTGCTCATGCAAAGTCATTAGCTTGGAAAACCCAGTTACTGCTGAGATTTGGAAACTGTGGAGCAAAGTTCTTTTAATAACCTCAGAGCACTCCTTTGGAAAATCTTACCTTTTTTGCTCTATTTTTCCTAGAAAATATTATTCTGCAGGCATCAGGAGTCTAAGTAACCAGGAAAACATTTCCTCAAATGACAGGCACCTACTAATATCAGTAATTACTTTCTGGTCTACTTGAGGGAATTTAAAAGGCAACTATACCCTCCTTATAACTTGTCTTCTTACATTACTCTTGGATATGGAATACCACACTGGATACATTACCAGTCTTAACTTCATTATTTGATTATCTGTTTCTTTATAAGATATCTATCCTCCTATCTGTGAAGGAAAGTGACTTCTTTCAAAGCAGAAGGTGGGGGGTGGGAAGTAAACTCTGTTAAACCAGTTTAAATTCTTAGAAAACTAGCTTCCTTCATAATATCTTCAATTAATGCAAGCTTATTATTATACAATCATAAATACAATCATTGGGGACCTTGAAGGTTATCTGTTCTAATGCCCTTGATTTAATTTATAGAACAGAAACAAAGGCAAGATGGATTAAATGACTTGCCCTGAATCTTCAGGCAGTAAGGGTCTGTGGTACAATTTGAACTTAGCTCCCCTGACTTGGGAGTCATTGCTCTGTCCTCTGTACCATGTTATTTCTCTTTTCCACTGAAGCCTTACTCTGATGGCTCACCACAAAATTGAGCTGTCTCTGAGTTCTTGGAAACTATGCCAGTAGATGCAATCTCTAGCAGGTTATACCAAGATGGAAAAGGCTTTCAGCATGATTCCAGGGATAGACTGTGCCTCTATTGTCAGAGAACTAGCCTATTTAAATTTTGAAAGGTTGGTCACCAGTTAGTGAATTTATTTCACCACAGAAATTCTGAAAAGAAATTACTGAATCGAGGAGGTATCATAGACTACATAGGTAGAAGGAAGGTATGACCACACCGTTGAAATAGACATTCCAGAAGTGTAGAAGATGTTCCTCTAATGATTATACTTACACATCCAAAGCTCTGTATAATTTATCATGCCCTTTTGCATGCACTATCTCCTTGGATTCTCACCTCTGAGATACATATATTCTCTCCACTTACAGAAAAGTGAGATATGAGAAAGGTTGAATTATTTGTCCACGGGTATGTACTAAGAAGTGGCAATGTCAGGATTTAAACTTACTCTCAAGTCCAATGCATTCTCACCACTCCATACCTTCTCTCTTTCTTAAAACAAATGTAGTTTAAAGTACTCAGCTTAAAATGGAAAACTCTGACTATTTCTGAATGCAATTCAATTCTGAAAGAATGAAGGTTTTTCTTTTCTTTTTTTTCTAGATATAAATATTTTACAAGAAAATTAGAACATGGAGCATATAACTTATAAAATAAATGGATAGGAAAAGAATTTATAAGTAAACAAGAGATAGAGAGCAAATTTACGTATAAAATAGTTAATTTCAGTTACGTTAAATTAAAATGTTTTGTACAAATAAAACAACTGTAGTCAAGAACAAAAGTTTTGTCCTGGTCTCAGATTCTTCCACATTCAAATAAGGTATAATGTTTTCCAGTTTACTATCCTATCATCACGTAGTCATAATGCAGATGCCAATGTTTATGAATATTCAATTTAATCATTTAGTAAATGTCTAGTATGTGCAAGGCATAGTTTTGATACTAAAGGCACAAAATTAAACACAACTTGAACCTTATTCTCAAGGAATTTTCAGTCATGCAGTGGGAACTGTATGTATCTAGAGTCCTGCAGGATGACCTATGTCTGAGTGGTGGGCCCCACCCAGGGGTTTGATACATTGATTTGCAAATGCTTTTGTTAAATTTTTAGTATGAGCATTTGTACCTCAGAAATTGCCTAACACTACCAATTGGGGATTTGTTTATTGTTTTGTTGATTATCTGGATTTAATAAAATAATGGAGAAAAGGTTCATAATGAAGATTAAGCTTAAAAGTGTGTATTAGGTACATTTTCTTTTCCTGGAGAACTGGTTGTTAAACATTTACCACCACTCCCTGAGACACCACCCAAATTGCCATGTTGACAATGGCCATGAGCAGGGATTGTTACCTACACAATTACAAACAAACAACAACAAAAAGAAAGAGTTTTGAGGAGTTAGGTTGAGTTTGATGAATCAGAGACACTCTATGTGTTTTGGCTGTTGAAGTCATAGGTGCACTCAGTTTTGAATGTAGATCTGGTGATATGATATAAAGGAAAAACAATCAGGTGCTTGACCTAGTTGAAGAAAATTTACAGCTGCCAATAGTTGTTAATTCCCCCTAGGTTATAAGAGGGTAGTCAGCCTGTTCTCCTGATACTGATAAGCAAAAAAGTAGGCATAGCTAGGAAAGTAGCCACTGCTTTTGTGTAGTTGGAGCTAGATATGGTTGTTGATTATATTCAAAGAACAGGAATAGAATAATGGTGAGAAAGCAAAGGGGAGAGAAAATGCTAGAAGCGAATGACAAGTGATCTATCCAGATTTATGTTGGTAAATGTTTAACAATCAGCTCTTCCAAAATGCAGGGCACATTTTTAAGTTTAATTTGTAATATTAACATTCTGCCCGCCACTTTTTTTCATTCTAGACAATTTGCAAAATAATAAACCAAGCCCTGCCTTGTATTCTGCCGATGGCTGAGGTATAAATGCTTACACTGAAAGTTTCACAACCAGGTAGAGCTGGCTCCAACACACCCTTAGAAACATAAATTTGTGGTTTTCTAAGTTGTCATTATAACTCCTGAAGGGATCTATTTCTGTTTGTTTTTGACACCACTGCTGTAGACTACGTTATAGGCTCTAGTGCCCTGCCTACAGAGGAATTCCAGAATTTGTAAAGCAATGGGAAGAGAGTACTTTAAACTATGTTTATTTTAAGAAAGAGAGAAGATATGGAGCAGTGGGAATATATTGGACTTGAGAGTAAGTTTAAAGAGAGTAAGTTTGCCAAACTATTTGAATGATAGTTATGAGCCCTGATTAATGACTGCCTGTGAAAAGAAAAAAATAGGAAATAATATGACAAGGCAAAATACTAAAACACCCGGAGCTTAGGTAATGACTGATAGCAATAAATATAAGGTATTCTTAAAGCTCCCATAAGGCCTTTGGAACACAGCATACATGCACATTCACACGTATGTCTGTATATATACACATACATATATAAACATATAGGTATGTAGGTATGAAAGTATGCATGTGAATGGGTCTATCTGATAGCTATCAGAAGCTACAGTCCAGGCAATTCCCCTTCTCTTATCATTTTAGAAGGATTAGTCTGTGAATGCATGTGCAGGGGAGGATTATATAGCTTAGAATACTTATGGTAGTATCATCTACTGATTTGAAAGCTTATAGATAAGAAGACTCCCCTAGGATTTTTTTTTTTTTAGGTAAAGCAAGAATTGACGGTAGGGTTGATGCATAAATAACCTTTCCTGGAGTCCATTAAAGAAGAGTTACCATATCATACAGGTGCCCTAGCCCTGGATATATAGGAAATTCAGTGGCTATTTACTGATGCGAGTCCAAGAACTTCAATTCCATTAGTACTCAGAGGGCTGAGCTCCAGATAGGAGACAACTCTCTGGAAGATCAGTGGGGGAAATGATCATGAGAGGTCAGACTGAGTTCTCAGATTCACTATGGAGGCCATTTGAGGCTGCTCTGAGTATCTGATTTCATTATAAGTCTAGGGAATTTTGCTTATTGGTGTTGGCGGCTTTGTGCCTCAGACTGAACTTTGATGGTAGGGCTACACTACCTAACACACATTACTTAAGAACCACTGTGAACAAGTGGTGCCTTAGTCCATAGTCACTGGATGGGGTAAAAAGGATAATGATGTTCCAAATGAGGCTCAGGGGTAGGGGAAAAGGAGTTTAATGTTCTCTTGGCCCCAAGGAGTAGGCATAGGAAGCCATACCTCTGAATATTCATTGCAAAGAGGTATCAGCAGAGTCAGCTGAGGAAAGGCTTGGCATGCTTTTCTATGTTCCTCTCTCCATATGTTATTGATATCTTTTTTGTTTAAGTATCATTTTCATTTCCAAATATATCTCTTCTCCGCCCACCAGTTAAACCATCCTTTACCACAATAAATAGATAAATATAGAAATAATGAGAAGTAAATAGTTAAATAAATGCATAAAGATAAGTAAATGGGAAGATAAATGAATATGTAAATTAAAATAGGCAAATAAATTAATGAATAGGTAAATAAACAGATAAAAACTGATTCAATAAATAAATAAATGAATGAATGAGGGAACAAACAAACAAACAAACAAATAAATAGATAAAAGGAAAACTAATCAACATACAAACCAAGCCTGATAGTATATGGAATGCTCAACACCCATAGTCCCCCAAGTCTCCAAAAAAATAAATATGATAAAAAATAAATAAAAAAATAAATATGATATGCATACAGAAATGACTGTTGGGGTACAGCCAAGATGGCAGTGTAAAAGCAGGGACTCACCTGAGCTCTGTCCCAAAGTCTTCCAAATACCTTTAAAAAGTGACTTTAAACAAATTCTAGAGCAGCAGAACCCACAAAAATATGGAATGAAACAAATTTCCAGCCCAAGAGAACTTGGAAGGTCAACAGGAAAGATCTGTTGCACCATGGTGAGAGAGAAGCTCAATTTAGTGCAGGCCACACCAACCCAGCCCCAGCCCCGGCCCCAGCAAACCTAGAGCAGGGCTTGGGGCAACTGTATCACTGGTAGCAGTGGCATTTTCCAGACCTCTCAGCACACAGATGCCAAAGGCAACTTAGGAGCTTAAGAGGGAAAGGTCTGTTTAAGCTATGTGAGAGTGGAGCATAGTCCAGCCTAGGCCGTACCAGCACAGTCCCGGCCCCAGATAACCAGGAGCAGGCCTTGGGAGTGATTGAATCAGCAGTGTCAGTGCCTGCTTCTGGAACGCTCAGCCCACAGATGCTAAGGAGGTCAAACAACTGGTCAGAAAGAGATTACAGGGGTCTTTTTGCTAGCACTGGGGCAGGACTCTGTTGATTTGCCCATACTTGGATCTGGATCACAGTCCTGGTTGCAGTCCAGGGGCAAGGAGGAGCACTGACACAGCAGAGATTGTGGCCACAGTGGAGTGGGGACACTTCACAGTTCCAGGGTAGAAAAGAGTGCTTGTTGTCACTCATAGAGCAGAGAACAGACCAGAAGAGCAGTAAATACCTCTCCTTAGATCATACCAACTTGGAAGAACCGAAAACTTATAGGTCTCTAGAAGTATCACTGTAAACAGCTGCACAAAACCTCCTGAAGCTTGGGACAGCAAACCCTCCAAACTGGAAGAAGAGCACCACCATAACAAAGAGTTAACAAGTCAAGTAATAGGCTGGGAAAATGAGCAAATAACAACAACAACAGAAAAGCTCTGACTAGTGAAAATTATTATGGTGCCAAGGAAGATCAAAACACACACTCAGAAGAAGGCAACAAAGTCAGAGCTCCTTCATGCAAAGCCTCCAGGAAAAATATGAATTGATCTCAGGCCATCAAAGACCTCAAAAAGGATTTTAAAAATCAAGTAAGAGAAATAGAAGAAAAATTGGAAAGAGACATGAGAGTGATGCAAGAAAATCAGGAAAAAATGAGTCAGCAGCTTCATAAAGGAGATGCAAAAAAATATACTTAATAAAATAACACCTTAAAAAACAGACTATGCCATATGGTAAAAGAGGTCCAAAAAGCCAATGAGGAGAAGAATTCCTTAGAAAGCAGAATTGGTCAAATGGAAAAGAAAGCCCAAATGCTCAACGAAGAACATAACTCCCCCCAAATTAGAATGGAACAAATGGAAGCTAATGACTTTTTAAGAAATCAAGAAAAAATAAAACCAAAAGCATGAAAAAAAATGAAGAAAATGTGAAGTATGTCATTGGCAAAACAACTTATCTGGAAAATATATCCTAGAGAGATAATTTAAAAAATATTAGACTACCCAAAAGCCACAATCAAAAAAAAAAAGAGCTTGGATGTCATCTTTCAAGAAATTATTGAGGAAAGCTGCCTGGATATTCTAGAACCAGAGGGCAAAATAGAAATTGAAAGAATCTACTGATCACATGCTGAAAGAGATCCCAAAATGAAAACTCCTAGCAATCTTATAGTCAAGTTCTAGGGTTCCCAGGTCAAGGAGAAAATATTGCAAACAGCCAGAAAGAAACAATTCAAGTATGGTGGAGCCACAATCAGGATAACACAAATTTTAGCAGCTTCTACATTAAAGGATCAATGGGCTTGAAATATAATATTCCACAGGGCAAAGAGGCTACAATTATAACTAAGAATCACCTACCCAGCAAAACTGAGTATAATCCTTCAAGGGAAAAATGGACAGTCAGTGAGATGGAGAAATTTCAGGTATTCTTGAGAAAAGACTAGAGCTGAATAGAAAATTTGACTTTCAAATGCAAGATTCAAGAGAAGTATTAAAAGGTAAACAGGAAAGAGAAGTCACAAGGCACTTACTAAGGTTAAACTGTTTACATTACTACATGACAAGATGATATTTGTAACTCATAAGACCTTTCTCATTATTAGAGGAGTTAGAAGGAGTAAATATAGACAGAGAGCACAGGTGTGAGTTGAACATGAAAGGATGATATCTAAAAAATAAAATTAAGGGGTGAGAGAGGAATGTTTTAGGAGAAAGAGAAAGGGAGAGATAGAATCGGGTGAATTATATGACATAAAATAGGCAAGATGAAGCTTTTACATTAGAGGGGAAGAGGAGAGAGTTGAGGGGAGTGAGTGAACATTACTCTCATCAGAAGTGGCTCAAAGAGGGAATAACATGCACACTCAATTGCATATGGAAATCTGTCTTGCCCTGCAGGGAAAGTAGAGAGGAAGGGGATAAGAGAAGGGGAAATGAAAGAAGGGAAGGCAGATTGTACACACACACACACACACACACACACACACACACACACACACACACTCAATTCTTATGTTTTATTTGAGTTCTTTAAATTAGAGAATGAGGGGGATGGGGTCAGGGTATGTAAGATAGAGGGTACTAAAGTTACCCTTGATAATATCCACCTACCAGGCCCAAATGAATTTCATCAGTCAGTTAAACAATCAATGAGAATTCATTAAGCACTTACTATGTTTGAGTCATTGTTCTAGGTGATGGGATACAAGAACAAATATAAAACATTTCCAGTTTAGCTGTTCTAAAGAAGTTTGCATTCTGATAAAACAACACAGACACATATAGGTAGATGATAGGTAGATAGATAGATAGATAGATAGATAGATAGATAGATAGAGATAAAGATATAGACATAGATATATAATTTAAGGCAATTTGGAGGGTGAAGTCAGAGCTACTGGCAAGTAGGTAGGGGTCAGGAAGTCTGAAAGAAGAGTTGGCACTTGAGCTGAGCTTTGAAAGACAGGCAGGATTTCTAAGAAGTGGAGGTGAAAGATACCATAACAGATCTTTATGACAGCCAATGTAAAAACACAGTGATAAAAATGTGCTGTTTAGAGGATAACAAGTAGGCAAGTAGGTTTGGTTGAAGTGGAGAGTATGTGGAGAGGAGTAATGTGCCGTAAATCTGGGAAGAGAGGCTGGAGCCAGATGGTCAAATATTTCTCACATATAACAAAATATTCACAGCAGCAGGTTTTATAGAGCAAAACAACTAGCAATTAGGAGGTGCCCATTTATCAGAAAAAGAATGAGAAAATTGTTGCATATGAATATAAAAAAATATTATTCTGCTACTAGAGTAATGTGTATTAGGAATTCAGAGGAACATAGAAATACTTTTTAATCAACTAACAGAGAGTGGAATAATCAGAACAAGCAAAACAACATACATAATGGCAAGAATGTAACTAAAAGGATTGCCAAAATAAAACCCAAAGCCATGTAACCATAACAGGCTATGCGATGCAGAACATTGCTTTTACTTTCAGTTCTGTTCACTGTAATGGTAAGAAAGGTGGAACTTTTTTTTTTTACTGTTTTCTTACTGTTGGTTCTGCTTAATCAAATTGGTTGGTAGTTGGGGTGGGGTGAAGATATATACCCAGAAATGACTATAATGTTAGTAAAAAGATACAAGGGCAAAGAAGAAGATGGAAAAGGACCAGAAGGAAGAGGAGGATAAGGAGGAAAAGAAAGAGAATATCATCATCCTCCTCATCATCATCATCTACAAGGTATGTTAAGAGAGGCAAAGTGTTCAGGTCTAGGGATTTTGTATTTTCCCTGTTTTTTAATCTGATATGACCACATCTAAATGTTTCATTTTAGGAAGGCTACCAATGTGCTGGAGAGCTCAGCAGAAGGTAGCCAGAATGGCTGAAAGGCTTTGAGTTCATAACACATGAGCCATGGTTGAATGAGCAGAAAATGTTTATTCCAGTGTGGGGGAGGGGAAGGAAGAAAATTTAAAGGGAGATATGACAGCTGTCTGTAAATGTTTGAAAGCTTGTCACATGAAATGTCACATTTGGTCTAATTGGCCCAATTTTGCTTTGGGTTACAGTTTATTTTTTTTTTAATTTGAAAACCCAAATAAGAATTTTATTTGGACAGCTCCCATAATGAAATTATTACAAACCACAATTCATTAAAAAGAAGTGTCAGAAACAGCAAGAGTTACAGACTCTATGGAACATATATATTGATAAAAAAAAGTGGGATAAGTTTAGAGCCTAGGTTGTGACCATATTAGAATTCAGGAAAACATGTCATTTGTAGAGACAAAGAATGAAGGTGGGGAGGGGGTTAGGGGACCATTATAAACCCCTTTGGCTTTATATGAATTTGTAAATAGATGAGAGAGCTTGCCTGCATCTTCATTGTCCCTTCCCATCCCTCTTAGAAATCAGATATAAGTGCTTCTCGTTTAGGTTTAGGAAAAGAGTAAGCAGTTGTTCCTATGCTACATCAGAAGAGAGTGCATTGATTTTTAACCTTACTCACAAATCTAAATTCTTTATATTAGAAGTCACACAACAATATCCTCACCTTCTGATGTAGTGCAAATTGTTCTATGAGAACAAATATGCATAATAGTTGAAAGCTGTAGAAATTTAAGCTTGATGTGAAGGAGACTTCCTAACAATTAGAGCTGATGTCAAAAATGTGGGATGAGTTGCCTCAAGAGATACTGGGTAGGGGGCGGAGCCAAGATGGCGACTGGAAAGCAGTAACCGGCGTGAGCTCCCCTCCAAGTCCCTCCAAAAACCTATGAAAAAA
>CM053622.1:170504269-170524970 GCA_028646595.1 Phalanger gymnotis | reverse complement strand
GTACTGGTAACTATGAATTGCATTGGGTCTGTCTGTTTGTAATTTGTTTAAGGGCTCTTGAGATGGTGTTGATGAAGAGACTCCGGGCAGCTGTAGCTAAGAAGCCCTCCAGCTTGTAAACCCTGATGCTGAGACTTTGTTGAATTCTGGTAACTATGTATTGGGATTTGAATCAGACAAGGTCTGTCTGTTGATGTTTGTAATTTGCTTGCATTTTGTTCTGAAGTTCAGGGTGCTGGCTTTTCCCCCTGAACTAAGTGAATGATATTTGTGTGCTGAATTAAAGTAAGCTTGCCAACCGCTTAACCTTGCTCTCCTTATTAAGGCATATCAAAAGAACCTGGGCTTTCTGGCTGTCCGGCAGCTTTCTGGGTGTTGGCTGTGGGTGGATCTGGACCCCCCACAGAAGCTGCTAGCCAGATTGTAGAAACAATAATATATGCAAATTATACAAATGCACATATACACATATATGGACAGATGGATAGAGATAGAAAAAGAACATATGCACACATTTAAAAGAACAATCAGTGGTCAGAATATATGGGAAGGATAAGGAAAAAGAAATAAATAGCTCAATATGTAATCTTCTAAAAAATTATACCATATATTCCTCAATGTCTATATATATTACCTTTGTCAGGGAAAAAAAAAACCACACACACACACATACACACACACACACACACATCCCACACATAATATGATTCAGATTCTCATGAAGTGAAAGTCTCTTGAAATTTCTGTAACAAAGATTGATGTTTAATCTTAAACCAGATACTCTATATGAAGTAAAGTAAAACCCTATTTATAAAATCAAGTGAGTATGGTAGCATGGTATAGTAGTTACAGAGATAGCTAGGTGGCACAGTGGATAGAGTGCCATACCTGGAATCAGGAAGTCTCGTCTTCATGAGTTCAAACCAAGCTTCAGATGCTTATTAGCTATGTGCCCTGGGCAAACCAATTGACCCTATTTGCCTCAGTTCCTTATGGGCAAAATGAGTGGGAGAAGGAAATGGCAAAACTATTCCAGTATCTTTGCCAAGAAAATCCCAATTAGGGTCATGAAGAGTTCAATATGACACAAAGGAATGAAGAACAGCAACCTACTGGTTGCAACAAAGAATTGGTTCTTTGCAGTCAATTAATTTTAATGAATATTCACTAAGTCCCTACTATATGCAAGGCTATATGTGAGAAAGGTGAAAGTCGAGACATCTAGGTTCTTCTGGTTCTGTATCTTTGTTTTATTAGGCATTTGACCTTGGTGCAAATTCCTTAGCTATCATTTACTCATCTTTAATAAAGAGATTGGGCTAAAAGATGATCACTGAGTTTTATATTAGCTCTAAGAAATATGTCCTCCACTAACACAGTTATACTAATAGCATAGGGTTTAATGGAATAGGGCATTAGAGTTCAAAGGAACCCAGGAATTGAACTAATCTATCAACTTTTTTGAGGTTCAGAAATATGTTTTTCCCAAGGACCTAATGAGTTATTAGGTCAGAATTAGTACACAAGTCTTATGATTCCTAGTGTAGGCCCCTTTCTACTACACAATGCTACCTTGAATGTTTGTCGTTGCTGTTGCTGTTTTTTTTTTTCCTGGAATAGACAACACAGTGGGAGTGACTCTCTTTGTATGATGGCCACCTACATGGTATGACTTTGAAAGAACTGAGAAGACCTCCCTGCTCAAAAATTTCTCAGACACTGAAGATGGTCTTTGGTTCATTTTGTCCAAATGCTAATAATGCTAATAATTAGAAATGTATTTAATGAAATTATCTTATTTTTTGAACCCTGAAAACATGTCATTCTTACCATAGTATGAATGAACTTTTTCGCCCTGCTTTTATTTTAACATCTAAATAATATCTGTTTCATTAGAGAAATTGGAATTCTAAAGAGACTAGAGAGAGAAGTAATTTAGGGGAACAATTCTAGATAAGGTACAAAGTACAGAAAAAGATGTTAGCAGGCAGATGCCAGCATAAGTACACTGGTTAGGCATGATGATGCATGGTGTAACAGTAAGTTTAAAAAAAATGAAAGGGGAAGATAAAAGACAAAGGAAGGAAGGCCTAAGGGAAGGAAACTCTACCTACTTCAGGGTTTTGCCCACTTCTGGCTCTGTGTAATTTAAGATCCTTCAGTTTACTCTATTAAGGTGCAGAGAGCAGGTGAACATATTTTAACAACAATGCTGCTTGCACCTTCTGTGGAGGTGTATGACCAATAACACCAGCACACAGGGCTGCTAGCAAAGTTTCTTTGATCTTCTTTTCTAAGGAAAGAAACTTTAATGAGTTTATAATCTCACTTTAATTAAACTTACATATATCATTCACTTAGTTTAGGTGAAAAAGTTAGCACCCTGAACTTCAGAGAAAACACAAACAGAAATTACAAGCAGAAATTATATAAACAGAGTAAATAACACAAATCAGCAGATAGGGCTTCTAACTGTCTGTTCATAACAATAAATACATACTTACATGACAGAGAATCACCAACATCTGGGTTTTCAAAGCTGGGGGGCTCCTCAATGGCTACCCAGAGTCTCATCTGGCCAATCACATGAACATTCTTCCAGTAAGTGAGCCCTCAAAGCAAAATGCTAATCTCAGAGTATATATACACTTCTTCAGAGTCAGAGGGTATCACAATCATGTGACTCAAACTCATGGGTCTTAGGGTTTCTTGTGACTTAAACAGGTCATCAAAGATTCTTGATTCAATCAAAGGCTTTTGATTCAAAGACAAGACTCAATCAAAGGTACTTGGTTGCCTTAGTGCTAGAAGCACTCCAAGAAAAAAAAAAAACACCAAAAAGTCCAACTTTGCTTGCCACTGCACATATCTAGGACTAATCTACCCAAGCATAACATTTACATCCAATGCTCCTAGTTTTGCTTGGAAAAGAACTTTGGGTGAAAAAGGAAACTGCTATAGCACCATGAGTGAGGGTTCTTCCCTTGTCATCATCCTCTCTCAAAGGCCTGGCAGCACGAGCACCCTGCATGCCCTCACAGAAGGAACAAAGGTGATTCTTGTCTAATGACACACTTTAGATCCCATAAGAATGACCAAGAAGTCCTTTATATGCTTCTATGTTTTCTTGCTTCTGGGGAAGAGGGATAGTGCACCCATAGTATCTCCAAAAAGAAAAGTATGTGCCCAGATATGTAGAAAGGCCAAAAAATTGTATTTCAAGTCTTCGGACCTCACTTTCTTTAGGCTGACTCAACCCTAACTAAGCTGATTTACCTCTTAATTTCTTTACCCCAAATTAGCTGTGAAAGCCATTTGTATATTTTCAACTTTGGTCTCCTAAAGTCTGAATCATAGACTATTATGGAGAAGTTGGCAGGCTGTGGTTCCTTGCATGTGGAGTTAGAGCCTTACTCAGAAGTAATTTTATTACTTTATTACCACTTGAGAATAAATTGTGCTTTGGCTTAAAATGCACTTGAAGGATTTTACAAGGTCAAAAATGGGGAAAATATCACTTTATAGGAACCGGATACAAGAGCCTGCCTTATTCAATGGCTGACATTCTTTGGGGGAAAAAAAGTATTCTTCCTTTCAGATTCATAGATAACATGGAAATTCAGAGTGTGCTAATCTAGTGTACAAGTTTAGTATGAAAAGTTTAACTATTTATCAAGCTCTTCTTTAGACTTACTGCTCTAGGCCTCAATGAACTAAGTTGCCTAGAGTTTTGCTGCTTAATCCTAGGACTTTTTCAAAATACACCAGTGACAGACTTCTAACTTAGAAGCTGCTGAGCCTGTGGTTTGTTGACTGGAACAGATCAGGATGACAGAGAACTAAATGCTCCAAATCAGATTTCTAACATTACATCAATATAAAGGGATTTCATAACCTGAGATTAGAATGAATTTTTATTTTCATTCTGATGAATTGGTAGTTCTTAAAATCAAACAAGGCAGCTGGCTGTAAATCAGATTAAACATCCCAACACACTCATAGTCATACTTGATACCATCACCTGTGTGTGAGAGGTCTTTTTATATTTCCATTCATGTCTTAGTTTCCCCATCTGTAAAATGTGGTGGTTCTACTACATGATTCCTATGGTCATTTCCAGCTCAGACTAAATGATCCTATGAAAGTTTGCCTTATTTTCAATTGGATTATGTAAATCAGTTGTGTCAAGCCACATGAGGTTCTCAACAATCCCAAGGATGGCCCAAAGCAGATTAAAATGTAATTGGGAAATATTTAACCAACTAAATAAATCAATATGTAGCCTATAGGAATTCATGTTTTAGTTCTCCCTCACACCCTTCTGTTTGAGCCTGACACCACTGAGGTAAATCATTTACAGGCTAAAGAAAAAATTATGTCCTTACCATGTGTTTTTCACTTTTTTGCTGTGGAAAGAGCTCATGAAACACACCAAAGATGGAGAAATGAGAAAGGAAGAATCCTTAAACCTTTTTTAAAAATCTGTTCTTATTATAATAGTTGTTGCCTTGGCAGCTGTCAGCTCTGCAAAGTGCTTTGACATTGTAGAGTCATGGTGACAGAGGTTAGGACTCTCTCCCCTGGAAGATAAGGAACAGGTTGTTGAAAGGTGCTGCCCACTTCCTTCCCACACATCCCTGAATGATTTATTCATGACTGAACTCCTTACTTATTAAACAAGTCCTCCTATCACCTTATCTACCCCCTACAATCACTAGTTACCCGACAAAAAGGCACCTTGACTCTAAGATACCAAAAGGATAAAGCAATCAAATCATTATGTGTGCTCCCTGAATAAAATATAGTCCTTTCTCTCAGGTGATCTAATCTAATTAACAAGAATTAGTGTATTAATCAATGAAAGAAAAACAGCAACAAGAGTGAACACTTACTCTGTGCCAAGAATTGTGAGGATTGCTAGGGATGTAAATAAAAAGACAGTTCTTGCCTCCAAGAAGTTTAGATTCTAATATGGAAAGATAATACATGTAAGCAAATACCGAAAAATGCAAAAGATAGCACAAATAAGTATATCAGTGTTTGCTAAATGATAGAATAACTTATTTTTGGTTTGAACCTGGGATTTCCCTATAGCCTCTAACAGCCCCATGTATATACTCAGGTCAACCAGATCCCCTCTCCTTTGCTAATCTTCTGGGTATACTCAACCAATTCCTTTAATGGGTTGGAGTCCAAGGATATCAACTGATGCAAACTAACAGCAGTCTTGGAGAGGTGCCTGGGGCACTGAAAGAGTTATGTGCGCAGAGCCACAGAGCTACTGTATGTGAGAGGCTTGAACTGAATTCATGTCTTCCTAACTTTGAGACCAGTTCTCTAACCATTATGCAAGGTTGCCTCTCTGGAACAGCCATTAAGAACTAAAAATCCTGAAAAGAAAAAAATAAAACCTAACAAGTTCTATCACTAAGCATACTTCTAAAAGGTAGAGTGCTGAGCCTGCAGTGAACAACCTGTGTTCAAATCCTGCCTCAGTCACTTACTGAATAGATGAAATTGGGCAAGTCTATCACTCTGAACCTCAGTATCCTCATCTGCAATTTGTGTAGAATAATAATGCTGATCTCATAGAAGGGTATAAAGATCAAATGAGGTAATTATTTAAAACATTTTACAATCCTTAAAGTGTTACATAAATTTGAGCTAGCCATAGTCGTAGAAGTAGATTTTATGGTAGTAGCAGCAGAAAAGGCAGCAAGGTGGTCCAGTGGATAAAGTGCCAACTGGGACTGAAGTCAAGAAGACTCATCTTCCTGAGTTCAAATCTGGCTTCAGACACTTACTGGTGGTGTGACCCTGCGCAAGTCACTTAACCCTATTTGCCTCAGTTTCCTAATCTGTAAAATGAGCTGGATGAGAAAATAACAAATCTCTCGAGTATCTTTTCCAAGAAAACCCCAAATGGGGTGATGAGGAATTGGAAATGACTGAAACAACTGAACAACAATGAAATGACAGGAAAAACAAAAACAAAGAAAACAAAAACCTCTTGATGTCCATGGTCAATTTATGTCCAAGAAACCACATGGGAAAATGACTCAAGCTCTCCAGAAGAAACAATTTAATCAACATTCATCACTTTTCAATTCCTCTCCTGGAAATATACTGGATTTTTTTTTCTTCCTTCAAGATGTACATAATGAAGTCTCTGTTGAACATATATCTCTCCTACATAGACTGATAAAGGCTGCTTTAGGCTCCAAAGATTCAGCTAAATAATCTGTGTATTACCTAAACTGGGTACTAGAAGCCTGCACCCAACAAAGATAATTGCAGTAGAGACATTATCACCTGAGGACTGACTACATTGCAATTAATTCATTGTTTTCCCTTGGAAATTAACATTTTATTCACCTCTGGCTAGAGTTGTATCAATTGATATTTGGTGGGTAGATAAATGTACGCTGTGCCAAATATTTGATATTATGGTTTTAATCATCAGCAAACATTCATTGGCCTAAAGCCAGCAAAATATTAGGCAGCAGGAGACAAGTAAAATTAAGTTAACTTCCATTTACTTCCATATGATTTTGTGAGCGCTTGTATTCAGTTTCTTCTGTTACTTGTTGATGTTCACATAAAAGGGGAAACTTAATACTCCATAATATTAAACATTCCTGAGTGAATCCTGGACTTTAGAGTAATATAGAATCTAAGAGTTGGAATTTCAATCTCAGAGTTGGAATATCTCAGCATACTTGTACTTGTGTATCTTATATCCCTCTACAGTATAACCAATATGCAGTGACTCAACAACCTTTATAGAAGGGGAATCCCCTCCCCTCCCAGTGAAACACATTCCATTTTTTTTAAAGGTCTGATTGTTAGAAATGAATGTGTGTGTCACTCATGTAGATTATAGGTATGTCCACATGGGCTTATCTAAATGAGGCTCACAGACAGTTGTTGATAGATATTTCAGGAATCTTGCTCACTCCTTTCCAAAGGGAATTTGATTTCTGCCTGGAGCAGAGCAGAATGGATCATAAGGCTGGTTAATCTGGATTTCTCAGAAAGGAGGTCCCAGCCTAGAATTATCTCTGTCTATTAGAGGTAACTAGGTGGTGCAGTAGCACTGTGTCTATACATCTATCTATATATCTATACACATATATATGTATTGTGTGTGTGCATATGTAGCTCAATACTTCATAGTCGATCATCCTTACAATATTGCTGTTATTGTGTACAATATTCTGGTTCTGCTCACTTCACTTTCCATCAGTTCATATAAGCCTTCCCGGGTTTTTTCTGAAACTATCCTGTCCTTTGGCTCTTATAGTACAATAGTATTCTATCACAATCATATTCCATGACTTGTTCAACCATTCATGATTGATGGGTCCTCAATTTCCAATTTTTTGCCACTACAAAAAGAGCTACTATAAGTATTTTTGTCCATATAAGTCCTTTCCCCTTTGGGATAGTAATAGTTGCATTGCTGAGTCAAAGGATATACACTGTTGTATAGCCCTTTGGGCATAGTTCCAAATTGTTCTCCAGAATGGTTGGACTAGTTCACAATGCCACAAATAGAGCATTAGTGTCCCAATTTTTCTACATCACCTACAGCAATTGTAATTTTCCTTTTCTCTCAGGTTAGCCAATTCGATAGATGTGAGGTAGTATCACAGAGTTATTTAATTTGCATTACTCTAATCAGTAGTGACAGAGCATTTTTTCCTTGTGACGACTGATAGCTTTGATTTCTTCTTCTGAAAACTCTTTGTTTATATCCTTTGACCATTTATCAACTGGAGAATGGCTCTTTTCAAAAAATTGCCTAAGTTCTCTATATATTTGAGAAATACTTGCTGTAAAACTTTTTTTTTCCCTGTCCAATACTTTATTTGTTAAAAGGCCTTGTAATTTCATGCAATTAAAATTATACATCTTACATCCTGTAATGTTCCCTATTACTGTAATGTACTCTATTACTATTATTGTAAGATTTTCCACTTATTTTCAGTCATGTCTGGCATTTTTTGACCCCATTTGAAGTTTTATTGGCAGAGATACTAGAATCATTTTCCATTTCCTCCATCACTTCATTTTATACATGAGGAAACTGAGGAAAACAGGATCAAGTGACTTGCTCAGGTTCACATAGCTAGGAAGTATCTGAGGTCAGGTTTGGACTCAGGAGAATAAGTCTTCCTTTGTCCAGGTCTGACACTCTTTCTATTGTATCACCATTTTTGTAATTTACTTTGAAATCTGTAATTGTTGGGCTGTTTTCTTTCACATTATTTTTCATCGACTCCCTTGATGTTCTTGACCTTTTGTTCTTTCAGATGAAATTTGTTACTATTTTTTCTAGCTGTATTAATAATGCATTTGGCAGATTGATTGGCTTGGCCCTGAATAAATAAGTTAATCTAGTAGAATTGTTATTTTTATTATATTGGCTCAGCCTGGCCATGAGCAATTAATATTTCTTCAATTATTTAGATCTGTCTTTATTGCTGTGAAAAGTGTTGTGTAATTGTATCCACATAGTCACTGGGTTTGTCTTGGCAGGTCGACTTCCTTTTCATAATTTTTACATTTTCATAATATTTTACATTGTCATCTTTTTAAATGGAATTTCTCTTTCTAGCTCTTCCTGATGGATTTGTTGGTAGTATATAAAAAAGAGTTGGATTCTTTCAATTTCTGTTTTACTTTGTAGATCTAAGATATCAGGGCAGTTTTCTTTGATAATTTCTTGAAATAAGATATATATATATATATATGATAAATATAGACTCTTTTTATTGCAGATTCTAAGTAGTCCATTAATTCTTAAATTATCTCACTTTAATCTATTTTCCACATCACTCGTTTTTCCATTGAGATATTTCATGGTTTCTTCTATTTTTTTAAATTTTTTGACCTTGTTTTATTGTTTCTTGAAGTCTCATGGAGTCATTACCTTTCATTTACCTAATTCTAATTTTTGAGAAATTATTTCTGTCAATGGCTTTTTGTACTTTTTCCATCATCCAATTCTGCTTTTGAAGGATTTTTTTTTTCCTTCAGCAATTTTTTTGTGCCACCTTTTTTCTGTTTAGCCTATTCTGCTTTTAAAGGAATAATTTCTTTAGTAATTTTTGGTGGGTCTCTTACCATTAGGACAATTATGTTTTTTAATGTGTGATTTTCTTTAGTATTTTTGTGCTTCCTTTACCAAGCTGTTAATTCTCTTTTCATAATTTCCTTGCATCACTATAATTTATTTTCACAATTTTTTTCTGCCACTTTTATCTTTTTCTTTAACTCTTCCAGAATCCTTGATGGTCTTGGGTTCAATTAGCATTTTTCTTTGAGACTTTGTTTGTAGATGTTTTCACACTATTGTTTTCTTTCCAAATTTATGTCTTGATCTTTCCTGCCACCATAGCAGCTTTTTATGGTCAAGTTCTTCTTCTTGTTGTTGTTGTTTGCTCATTTTCCAAGGTATTTCTTCACTTTGAACTTTATGTTAAAGTTGGACTCTGATCCTCTGAGGGTATGGAGGCTTCAGGAATTTTTGTGCTCCTATTTTCAGAGCTAGTTCTGGGGGTCAACAAGTTTTGGGTGCTTCCAAGATGATATTATCCTGGGAGATGTGTGGTCACTGCTGTCATGGTTTGTGCTCTGTTCTTTCCCTGGGAGGGGCTCCTACTCCACTGCAGCCACAAGTACTAGTGCTCTTCTTAGCCCTGCAACTGTGACCACGTCCCCCCCCCCCCCCCAACTCCCTCAAGCTGCAAATGAACTATGACCACAGACCCTACTCCCTTGTGACTGATCACGAGTGTTCTACCTTGCCCTGGAACTTCAACCTAGAACTGCTTATGGGCAATAGTTACCAGTCAATACCAGCTGCACTCAGTGTTAGCAAAGGTTCCCCTGTAATCTCTTTCTGACCAGATGTCTGATCCTCTTACTGTCTCTGAGCTGGGTGCTCCCAAAGCTGCTGCTGCTGCTATTGCTATCACAGCTGCCTTCTAGGCCTACCAATGGTGCTTCTGCCATGGTCTGGGCCTGTGCTCACCCTAGTTTTACAGACCTCTCTTTTAAACTTCCTAAGTTGTCAGACTGAAAAAAAAAATGTCTCCCTCTGACCTTTCTTTGGCTCGGCCTCTCCAAAATTTGATTTGAGGTATTATTTTAAAGTTGTTTGGAGGGCAATGTTGGGAGAGAGTAGCTGAGTTGTGGTCTATACTCCAACAACTAGTCTCTGCTCCTCGTACCTCATCTGAAAGCTACTATTTTAAATACTATGACTAGCCACATAGGTGGCACGACATGTAGAGTCCTCATCCTGAAATCAAGAAGACTAGCTGTATGACTTTGGCCAAGTTACTTACATTCTGTTTAACTCAGTTTCTTTAGTTGTAAAATGGTAATAATAATAGCTTCCCTTATAAAATAGTAGTGATGATCACATGATATAGTATTTGTAAAGAGATTACCACAGTGCTTGGCACACAGTAGGTATTTAATATATGCTTGTTCCTTTCCCTATTCCCCTTCTATCACCTGCAAATTTGATGAGCTTTTCATTTCTCCCTTCATTCTATGACACAAGAAAAATCAGCCTAAGGTTAACCACAGACATCTTGGGTACTTCACCTGACAGCTCTCTCTAAAGTAATATCGAGCTGTATTGGGTACAGTCATTTGCCTATTTCTGGACCCACCTAAGCTTTATTGAATAGCCTAGATTTTTTTTTTTAGCCATCCCACAAAACAACCTCTCCACCCCCAACACCATCCACAAGGACAATATGAGTCATTTTGTAAAATGCTTTCCTAAATTGTAGGTTAGTTCTAGCTTTACTCTAATCTACCACTCTATTAATACTATTCCCCCAAAAAGGAAATGAGATTAGATAGGGTCTAACCTGTTTTTGATGAACCCAGTATGACTAGCCCTTTCTGACCTCATTATCTGTATTTGAATATTTATTGAGCATCCCTTCAAAAGAAATTTCCCATGGATTGATATCAAGCTCTCCGGCCTATAAAGCTGTAAATATGGCTTCTTCCAATTTTGAAAATCAGGATAACATTTGTACTTCTCCACATTTGTGGAAACCCTCCCACTTAAAAATGGTGTACATTCCAGTTGCAAATTCTGCCTTTGTGTGGAAGAGGTTATTTACATTTTTGTGGACTCCTAAATCTTGCAAACTGTGTGTAATGTTGCATTATTGGTCAAGCAACCATTTCATTCTGGTGTGGATACCTCATTAGTAATATGTTTATTTCGTTTGTAAGCACGAATGTGACACTAAAAATCAGAAGAAAGGAAGGTTTCCAAATGGCCACAATAAAAATGACTGACTACATGCAGGCGGGTGAATTACAAGACCATAATCTCAGACTGCTTTGTGTGCTGCTTTGTGTGGAGTATGCTTTATAACCTTATGTTCCCTACCAGTTGTCATAGCAAACTTCCAATTCTCCACAAAATGGAGGAAATTACAGTGTGTGTCAACCTGAGATTCATAAAAAAATTGACTATTAACTCCACAATAGATGCATTTTAGGAAAATGTATTGCCACCATGTTTGCCAGCATGGTCCATTTTCTCCTTGTGTTTCCTTTTAGATATTATAGGAACCTTTTCTCTCTAGGGTTTCTTACCCCAGAAGCCTGTTACTAACTCTAAATTCTCTTTTTCCAGCCATTTCTCTCACAGAGCAATCTCAACTAAATCTATCACATCAATTATCCTCTTTCTGCAAAATCTGTATTCCTAGACCCAACCCCTTTCATATCCTCTAGTCTTGCATCTCTAACCATCTATCTGTTAGACATTTCCTGTCACATTTCTCATTGACGTGGCTAATTCAATATGTTCCAAACAGAACTCATGTCCCCTCCAAAATTTTCCCCTTTCCTAAATTTCCTTTTGATATTATTGATACCATCATTTAGTTACTAAGGTTAAGTTCCTGGACTTATGCCTGCCAGGCCTTTTCCCCTTCCATTATCTTCATATAATAATATTTGAATAATTTAGTGAATTCTACCTCTGATACGAGAAGGTGGTATTGCATAATAGGTAGTGAGATGGCATTGGAATCAGTGTAACTTGGGTTCAAATGGTGTCACTGATACATTCTATGACATTAGGCACATCATTTTTCACTGCTCTGGACAACTGTCTATTAAAATAAATTGCATAACAGGCTATGATGGGCATTGTGCACAGAGTGGAATACAAATTTCCTATCCAACCTTTTAATGCCCTCTACAATTTGGCTCCAAGCTACATTTCCAGCCTTATTTCATAGTACAATACTTGTTCACTCTGTAGGTGGCTAGGTGGTACAGCGGATAATGGATTGTATAGGAAATCAGGAAGAATTAAGTTTAAATCTGGCTTCAGGCTTTTACTAACTGGGTGACCTTGAACAAGTCATTTAACTTGTCTGAGACAGTGAGACAGTTTCCTCATCCATAAACTGACAATGATAATAGCACCTCCCTCTTCAGTGTGTTGTAAGGATCAGGTAAGGCAATATTTATTTATAAAGTACTTTGCAAAATTTGAAGTGCCAAATAAATGCTAGTTAATATTACTCTTGACATATTGGATTACTTCATGGTTCTTCATTATTCTCTTTCTTTATCCAAAACATAGTTACTTTGTTTATTTGTTTGTTTTCTATCAGAACTGAGTTTTATTCACTCCATTTATAACTATGGGACTTCTCCACCTTCAAAAGTTCTCTCAGGTACCACCCTCCCTATCTTATCTTTCCTAATTCCTTCTTCTCAAACTAAGCCCTTTCTCCTTGAATCTCTTAGACCACTCTATTTGTTATCTTCTGGACACTAACTCATTTGCTACTAGTGTAATTAGTACACATGTTATCCTCATTTCAAATTCTGCTCCACTGCCCACCCACTGAAGCAAATCATTTCATTTAAATGAGTAGCCATACCTTATGTTCTTTTTACTAAGAGTCAGCATCACAACCCTGCATTTTGATGAGACCATCACACAAATATTTACCTAGTCTCCACATTTTATCTCATCTCACTTGTCTCCATAATGGAAATGCCCTCCCTTTCAAGTAGCTTCTGACAATCAAAGAAACAAAGTTATGATATGATACTCTCAAGCCTTTTCTGTCACTTCACTTCTAATTATGGTTTTATGTTAACTTATCTTGGTCTTCCATTGACATTTTCCCCATCTTTTTGAAGGTCTCCATGAGACTAATCCAGTTACAAACATGCACCTCCCTCATCTTGATGTCATCCTAGCTCTGGAAATACTCCAAGAAGTACTTGACCTCATTGATCCAGGAGAATAGCAACAACGTTAACCAGCACTACCAACAATGACAACATAAAAACCTGCATTTATAGAGTGGTTTTAAGGTTTGCAAAGAGTCCTCCAAATATTATGACACAACCTACTCAATTGGTAGATGCTATTCTTATCCCCATTTCACTGTTGAGGGAACTGAAGTAGATAATGGTTAAGTGACTTGCCCAGGTTCACACAGCTTCTAGATGTCTGGGGCAGGATTTGACCTTAAGACTTCCCTAGGTGGCTAGATAGTGCAACGGACAGAGCACTAGTCCTGGATGTAGGAAGACTTGAGTTTAAATGCAGCCTCAGAAACTTATTTACCATGTGACCCTGGAGAACTCACTTAATCCTTGTCTACTTCAGTTTCCTCGATGGTAAAATGGGCTTCAGAATAACATCTACTTCCCAGGGTTGTTGTGAGAATCAAATGAAATAATATTTGTAAAGAACTTAGCACAATGTCTGGCACATAGTAGGCACCCAATAAATGCTAATTTCCTTCCTTTTGGTCCAACACTGTTCCACTGTATCACTTAGATTCCCCTACCCCACTGTGCCATCTGCTGCTGCTACCTAGGGTGGGTTTTCTCAGGCTCTTGATAAGCGATATTAGGCCTTGCAGGTTCTGCTTTACTCTTGCTGCTAAAGCCAGCAATAAAGAGATGACCAAAATGTGCTCAACATCTGTGTCCACTGTAGAGAAGTGGTTGGCAGGAGGTACCTATGATATCTGGCTTCCACTTTCCTATAGTTTCCTATAACTCTACTCTTAAGGACAGAGTTCTTGAGAAAGAAGTAAGAGGGGACTGTCTAGGGGCATCCACTGCTCCCCTATTAGATTCCATACTCTTTGAAGGCAGAGACTAAGTATTTCTCATTTTATATCCCTAGGGACATAATTTACTAAATATATGTATATATAAATACATATATGTAGATATCTGTATATGTGAATGTATGTGTACATATCACGTATATATACACATACACTTCTATATGAGAGATTAGAGATATGTATGTGTGTAAACTATATATGCATGTATACATATGTGTGTATGTTTACGTGTGTGTATATATATACCTATATATAGCCCTCAATATAAGAAAATTAGAGATCTATGTATATGTTTATCAGGTATAGTATGTATGTGTATATATGTATGTGTGTATGTGCATGTGTGTGAGTGTGTCTGTGTTCCTGTTTGCAAATGGCATTATGATGGTTGCATCAGACTTGGAACACTCCTGAGCCTCCTGTGGAGATATGTAACTACTAAAAAGAGTTTGACTTTACTGGAAAGACCAAATGATCGAAGAATATGTTTTGCCTTGATTAGGACATTACAAGTTATAGAATGTATCCCTCAATATTGATACTTGCACAATGAGTACAGATGCGACCAGTTGAGCCCACAGTTGAACAGGAGCTGTATGTAGTGCAGGCTGTACAGCCTTAGGGAAATTGCAAAGTGTGTTTAATGACCCATGTCTCCCATGGAAACCAAAACCCATCTATTTGATATCAACGTTGTGCCGCTGTTGCTGTATGACAAAGAGACACAGAATGCAAAGAATTTAAGATGGAGAGGCGCCTGAGAGGTGGTCCCATCAGCAACACATAACCCAGGAGGAATGCCAAAGAAGAATGAAAGATGGAAAGATGTTATGAAGTAATTAATCCTCTCATAGAAGAAGATGGGCTGATCATGTGGTAAGGGCAAGAGCCAAAGGGCTCCCCTACTTTCCTCATAACAGGAGGAAGCAGTGATAAAGGCCTCTAGTATATTTTATATACCTTTTACATTGAATTTATGGGATGACATGAATACCCCTGCCATAGTGTAAGCAGGCTAGAATAGGTGGGATCTGAGCCTTTGGGACAGAGAGTGAGAGAGAGAGAGAGAGAGAGAGAGAGAGAGAGAGAGAGAGAGACGGAGACAGAGACAGAGACAGAGAGAGACAGAGACAGAGAGACAGGGACAGAGAGACAAAGAGACAGACAGACAGAGAGGGACAGAGAGACAGAGACAGAGAGACAGAGATAGAGACAGATACAGAGACAGAGAGAGAGACAGAGACAGAGAGAAAGAGAGAGAGACAGAGAGAGAGAGTCAGAGACAGAGACAGAGACAGAGAGAGAGCTCTCAAACTAATGAGATTATAGATCCTTTTGAGAGAATACCAATGTATATATACTTCATAGTGCTGTTGCTATAGTTGTTCAGTCATTTCATATTTTTCCAACTCGTTGTGACCCCATTTGGGATTTTCTTGGCAAAAACACTGGAGTGGTTGGCCATTTCCTTCCTCAGCACGTTTTACAGATGAGGAAACTGAGGCAAACAGGGTTAAGTGACTTGTCCAGGGTCACACAACTAGTTTCTGAGGTCACATCTGAACTCAGGTCTTCCTGACTCAAGGTCTAGTGCTCTAATCACTGCACCACTTAGCTGCCCATATTTTATGGTAGTCTTTGATGAGATGAGGCAACAGGGTCCAGAGAGGATACATAGCTGTTTGTCCATTTTACTAGGTTTTTATGCTTTATAATAGTCTCTGATGGTGCAGCTAGGTGGCATAGTGGATAGAGCACCAGACTTGGAGGCAAGAGGACCTGAGCTCAGATCTGACTTCAGAAACTACCTATGTGACCCCGGATGGGTCACTTAACCCTGTTTGCCTCAGTTTCCTCATCTGTAAAATCTGGAAAAGGAAATTGCAAACCATTCCAGTATCTTTTCCAAAAAATCCCCAAAATGTGATCATGAAGAGTCAGACAACAAGAAAAAATAGTCCAATAAAAACCTATGCACAAGCAAGTTAGGTAATCTCTCTGGGACCCATTTCCTCATCTGCAAAAAGAAGCAACTGTACTCAGATTATTAAGGTCTATCCAATTATAATACTATGCTTTGAAGCCAAAGCAGAGACAGAGGGAAACAAGGGTTGGCTAGCCTGGGCCCCTCTAATAATAACTAATATTTATACAGCATGGGCCAGGCACTATGCTAAGTACTTTGCAATTATTATCTCAGCTGATCTTTACAACAGCCTTTGGAGGTAGATACTATTGTTATCCTCATTTTACAAGTGAAGAAACTGAGGCAAACAGAGGTTGAGTGACTTGTTCAGATTCACAGAGCCTGTAATGTCTGAAGGTGGATTTGAATTCACTTCTTTCTCCAGGCCCAGGGTTCTATCCACTCTGCTACCTGGCTGCCTCTATAAAATGAAGGGCCCCCCCCCTCCCCCAAGATAAAATCACCATTGGGAACAGAAGGCCAACAAAATGGAGGAATGTTTCAGGGTAAGAAAACCTCAAGTACTGAAAGAAATTCCAGGGTAAGATGGCATCAGAGGCATAGTCTGAACATCATAAGAAGAGCCAGGAAGCAGAAGTGAAACTCAGAAGGTTTTCCCAGTTTACTTTTTCATTTTATACTCATTTTTTATCAATCAGTTGGCAACAAAATATTTTATATTTGGTTTGAGCATGAGAGCTGAGACTCAAACCCTGTTCTTCTGACTAGTCCAGGATTCTTTCTTGTAATGTGATAACATTGCTTCCACAGAGATGTAAATGTTACCCTTCTCCTTTTGGTCAAAGCAGAGTTTACTTTTCCCAATGGTGGTTAGTAAGAAATCTGGCCGACTGCAAGTTTTTTGTATGTTGTGCTGATCACTTGCACCACATAGAGCCCAGATGGCTATATCCATTTGGAAATCCAATTTGGTAAGCCATGTGTTATGGCGATATGGAAGCCACCTTTAAACATGAGTTATTATTTCCACAACAGCTGATGAAAAATTGCGGGGCAGATTGAGTGTCTCACTCTTTTCCCTTTTGCTCTCCACTGAGATATGCCTTTAAGTATGTGAAAATATGATAGTTATTATTTGCATGGAAAAACACACACACACACAATGATCTTGACTTTTAGTTACAGTTATTTTGGGTCACAACTTACTTTAAAATGCTCCCAGCTGTTAGGCAGGAGGTTGGCACACCACCTCATGTAATGTAAAAATTTAAGGAAAGGCACAGAAAGTTATCAGGGAGAGGCATGGATATTAATACAGTTAAGCAACCCTCACACTTCTGGGATGGAGGAGCATGTGGCCTTTGTCCTCTGGAGATATGTTTATCTTTCAGTTAAAAAGAGCAAGAGGAGTCTTTGAAACTTTTGCTCAAGGGCCCACAATTTAAATTCTTGTTAATTTTACAGCTTCTTTGGCCTAACTTTCCTGTTAATGGAAGATGACAGTCTGTCATGAATTGTGAGAAACCCCTTTTGGGCACGAACCATTTCTTGCCTGTGACTTGTGAATATGATATTTTTGAGCTGATGATTCATTTGTTCTGAATTTTCATCTACCTATGCTAATTTCCTCCCTACCATTTTTGGCTTATGCTCCACAATTTATTGTTAAGTTGTTGAAATAGTGTGACTTCTATATTGCATCTATGAAGTGACTTCTCAGGTACTAAAAATTTCTGCCCTTCCATTCTCTATAATTTTAAGTGCCTTGAGACGATAGGTCAGGTCTCATTCAAACTAGTATCTACAAGGACCTGATTCAGTGACTCCCACAACAAGGCCACTCCTACTACCTTTTCATGATATCTACTTCGCTGAGAAAAGTGAGGCTTCCATGAGATTCTTCTTTGCCCTTTTCCTCTTCTCAACTCCTCCCTTTATATTTTCATTCATCTTTTTCTTATTTACTCTCATCTCTAGGGAATAGAGGGGCCTCCTCCTTGATAAGTCTGTCTTTTACTTGTGCCTTAGAACTCATACTCTACCATGTCCTCCATGAGTTCCCTTCTTTTCTTCCCTCTGTCATTTTCACTATGCAGTAACTGCATATCAGCTACTTATAAACATATTCATGTCTCACCTATCCTTAAAAGCAAAGAAACAAGCAAACAAATTTTTCATGGATCCCTGCTACCCTCTTGATTTTACTGCCAAACTCCTAGCAAAAAATAGTCTTTCTCCCTATAGCAAGTTCATGAAAATGGCTTCCAAAGCCATGACAGCTGGTAATGCAATGGATGGACCTTTGGTCCTGGAATCAGGGTGATCTAAGCTCAAATGTGGCCTCAGACACCTACTAGCTGTATGATGTTGGGCAAGTCCATCGATCTCTGATTGCCTCAGTTTCTTTAATTGTAAAACGGGAATAATAAGAACCGTCTTGCAGCGTTGTTGTGAGGAACAAATGAGTTAATATTTGTAAAAAAAAAAAAAAACTTAGTATGGTGCCTGGCACACAACAGATGCTTATAAATGCTTATTCCCCTTCACTTCCCAATATTATATTGTTTTCTTCAAAGTTACTAATGGTCCCTTAAGAGCATCATAGAATCAAACAGTAGATATAGGGCTAGAAGAAACTTCAGAAGCCATTGAAGCCAACATCCTCATTTTACAGGTGAAAAAAATGAGGCATACCGTGAAAAAGGGAGTGAGTATCAGAGGCAGGATTTGAACCCAGATCCTCAGCCTCTGGAAGAATTTCTTTTCTTACTAAAATGTTGGCCACCTAAATCCAATGCCTTTCTCTCAGAATTCATTCTCCTTAATCTCATTGCAGTTTTCAATGCTATTGTCAGAAGCCTTCCTAATGGATACTCTCTCCTCCTTTGGTTTCCATGATAACACAATTATTTGTTTTTTTCATGCCCTTCTAGGTCCCCTTTTCTTGGTTATCATCTATCTCCTTTATCCTATATGTGAGTATCCCTTCAAGCCCTGTCCTAGGCTCTTTTTTACTCTATATTCTCTCCTATTAGATCACCAATGTTCAAATATCATTTCTAGGCAGATGACTTCTAAATCTACAGTCAGCCTTAAATACTCACATAAAGCTACACCTAAATGTACCAACAGCATCACAAACTTGCCATGATAAAAGAAATATTCTCCATCTCCCACCTCCTCTAAGCATCTTTACTTCCACTGAATGCACAACCAATTGCCCAGTCACTCAGATTTGTAACATTAGTATCATCCTTGGCTTTTCCTTTCTCTCATTCCCTATATCCAATTACTTATGTTTTCTATGCTACCTTCACAGGTCTCATCTAATATAACTACAAATGTCTTGCATCACTGCCCTTCTCCACTCATTCAGAAATCACTCTAATTCAGGTCCTCATCATCTAACCACCTGATTGTTTACAGTAGCCTAAATGCTTTCCCTGCCTCCAAGTTCTCATCTCTCCAATAAATCCTCCACATATGTGGGGAAAATAATCTTCCTAAGGCACAGCTACAACTGGGTCACTTCCCTAGTTGAAAACCTTGGTTCTTTTGTCTATAGGATAAAATATTATGTAGGACTTAGCATAGTCCAACATAGTAGGATTCCTATCTATATTTCTAGCCTAATTTCATATCACTCCTATTGTGACACTGTGTTTTCAGAACTCTACATTCCATTACTTGATTCTCTGCATTTGCAAAAGCCACTCCTCAGGCTTAGAGTGCACAAGCATGAGCTCCTCACCCCTGCCTTGCAGGATCATTGTACTTAGTAAGATTCATCTCAGGTGCCACTCAGTCTTTAGGACTTTCCCTCAGATTATTTGTGCTTACTTTTCTTTGTAAATATTGTTATAGATTCTCAAGCGGAATGTAGGCATCTCGAGGGCAGGAACTATTTAAGCAGACTTTGTATCTAGTATCTAGCATAGTATCTTGTAGGCAGCAAATGTTTAACAAACATCAAATTGAATTAAGGAACTTGGGCTACTGTTTTTTAGGACTCTTCCAGAAATATATTATACCTTTAAACATACTGTCTCAAACTCTGCTGATACTCTACTTACCTGTGGCTCTAGGGATAGGGAGCACTTGAGTATTAAAAAGTTCTGTGAAGTGGGCAGGGATGGCCAAGAGAGAGAAGGCTTTGATCAATGAGAGGGAGACACTGTTTTCTCTCTTATTTCCTTATTTTGACTTGAAGATGTATATGGCAAAATTGGATAATCTCTTCACTGTCGGTGTCAACAGAATGCAAAAGTCATGTGATAGTGTTCTGAAGGATGCCGTGTTAGCCTGCATTTCAAGTACTTTCATCATGTAATCTTTCTTCTCGTCTGCTTTGTTTCTCCTTGTATGCCATCACAGAGTATGAATTTCAGAAAAGACATCTTATAGCAAAAGCTTGGTTACAAGATTTGATAATTAGGGGTGGGCTCTAGGGACTGTGCCAGAAATGTGTAAGTCTGGACAGGGACTTGGGAAAGTAGCCAGTGGGGAAATGGGAGATCTGACAGCTAGCGTGAAGGAATCTAAGTGATATAGTAGATAACTTAGGGGTCAGGAAAACTTCAGTCAAAGTTTGAACTTGAAATTTAAGTTGTTCTTCATC